>QRFJ01000797.1:92500-501853 GCA_006176705.1 Cocos nucifera | reverse complement strand
GAAGGAACCAAAGGCACACCAGCAGACGAAGCATATTCTACGCTGCTATCATCTTATTTAAGAGATTGTGGATTGAGGTGATGTCGACCTTCAGAAGATCGATGGAAAAAAGAATCTGACTGATCCATTCACTAAAGTTGTTACGATGAAGAAGTTCGACGACTTTAAGTCGAAGATAGGTATTAGATACTGCACCGATTGGCTTTAGTCCAAGTGGAAGATTGTTGAAAATGTATTTCAAAGCTAATCATTAGTTTGTTGATGGTTGGACCATATATTTATAATTATATATGAATTATAAATTAATAAAAATTATTTTGATATTTTTTATCTTAAATTCTATTATCTTCTAATGAACTCCTGTGTTGTGATGAAGTACTTAGGACTATCTAGATTTAGCAAAAGAGGATTTATCATTTAATTCTTAAATAGTTTACGACCAAATGTTACGTTGTTACTTAGGACGACAACGTTTATCAAGTATAGATCATTGTGTGCCATATAGGTTGGTTGTCCTCATAACCAAGGAGTGTTGAGATATTGATATGGCATGCAAGTGAGATGTATGGGTATATCTGCATTGAATGTGACCAACTTCGGAGCTTTTCTCCTATCAAGATTAGCTTCGATGGAATATAGGTATAAATATTCCTTCGATCTGAGATCACCATGGTGACTTTCAAGCAACTCACTATGTTTTGGTGCCGAACTATTTGAATTTCTAATTCAGTGTTGGAAGATTTTTGGCCACAGTCAAGTACTTGTAGAGTCGATGCGTGTATCAAGATGAAATTGACCACTCCTGATTTCAGGAGCTGTGTTCGATTGTATTTCAATTTAGCAAAATCTTGGCCAAGATAGTCTTAGTGAGGAGTCATGGGACTAATTACTTTGAGACACGATATGGATGTATTTTCTAGGGTTGATAGTCTAATCCTGAGTCATCTATTACATAGAGGTCATAGGGATGAATTATACGGTAACCATATTCACGTAGGTTTTGAATATTATGATTGCAATTATTCGACCTATCTGAATGTCGGATACCATTGCTAGATGGTCACTTCGATTAGTATAGAAATTGATTTTTATGCTACTGGCTTAGTTTCGGACCTACGGGATCACACACATTAGAAGTTCCTATCTGATCTAATAGCTGATCAAGAGTCCCATTGGTCTGAAACTCTATGATCAAGAGTCTCACTAGATTGAAACTCTGTGACTAAGAGTCCTACTGGACTGAAACTCTGAGTCCTACTTATCTGGGACTCTCTGATCATGAGTTCTGATAATCTAGGACACTGTGGTCAAGAGTCCCACTAGACTGAAATTCTGTGATCAAGAGTTCTACTGAATTGGGACTCAAAGTTCTACTCATCTAGAACTCTCTGATCAAGAGTTTTACTAGTCTAAAACTCTATGATCATGAGTTCGATTCTTTTGGGATACTAGGTTCAAGAGTCCCACTGATTTAGGACTCTTCAAGAGTTTCATGTTGATAGGACTCTGTTATCTAGTAACCCATTCGATTTAGACTCAGATATTTTTGAAGAATTAATTAGCAATTTGATTACTGATTAACTTAATTTGATTGAGCGATGAGGATTCGAACAAGTTCGATTGAATTTGATTCGATTGTATTTGATCCAATCAGGTCATGAGATGACCTAATCACTATGAAAGTTTTGACCCTGATTTGATCAGAACATAGATCTAATTAATTTCTAATTTAATTAAAATTTTATTAGATTAGACTAAGCCTAATTTAGTTGGATTTAACTTGATTTAATTGGATCTAGATTAATTGGTTTGGTTGAAACCAATTAGGACCAAGTCAAATGAAGTTTGAATTTAAATTTCTTTTAAGCACCCATCATTTTTGACTTTTCCACTCTGCTTCCCACGTCCTCCCTTTTGTTTGTCAAATATTTTTTAAGAAATAAAAATATACATATAGAAGCAGAGTCCTACGTGTTAAATATAAGGGAGGGGATGTTGGATAAGGATAAGAGGCTCATTTGATTTTTGAAATCAAGTGAGTGGTTAAAACCTCTCAACCATTCGATCTTTATCGTTTTCCATGCAGCCCATGGTATTCATGTCAATAAATTATGAGAATTTTTGTGCATATAGGAGAAGGGGTTTGCATTATGTGATTAAAATTTTAGAGTATTTGGGCATTAGTTCTAGGCAAAAAAAATCTTGGAGTGAAGGTGAATAGGATCCTACAACATTTTTCTTTTCCTTTATGCCTCTCTTCTCTTATGATTTTTACCTCTAAGGATATTCTATTTTTAGATATGATCTAAATAGAGATTATAGATCTAAAAGTTATCTTTCTATAAAAATTTATTTTATAGAAAAACTCTACATATAGAGGGTGTGATAGGATTTTTAGTGTGTCAGATTTTTTGGGCCGAGTGAAATCCTAGATTTGGAAATTTGGGTTCGGGTAGAGAGATCAAGTGCTGTGAGCATCGAATCACCATCAAATTTGAAACATATTTTTATCATTCTTCAATATTTATATTCTAATTTATTAAAATATTTAAAAAATTAAAAAGATATATGATCGATCGGATTGATCGTGATCAGTCATCGAAGACCCCGACGAGGAGCTAGCACTCCAGTGGGACTAATCAGGACCAGGAGCTCCATGTGGACCAACCGTAGAGGCCGAACATGTATGCGACTGTGACATGATACCAGAGTATTATCTGATGAACTCAGATTATGGTGATCAATCATCCATAAAAAGATATTGTATTCTGAACATGTAGATGTAGTAAATAGTTTATTACAAAGTTTTATTTTCAGATCTATTGGAGTATGCATGCATATTATGTTTAGATCCTAATATATAGGATTAAATAATCTAATATTATCAATAGATAATTAATTAAATTAATTATTTTTTGTTGTATCATTGCTATTTTTGAAATATTTTTTGAAAGTAGCATGACAAATAGATTTGAAATATCTCTCCCTCAGATCTGAATGAAGCTGATCCAAAAAATAGATTTTTTTCTTCAACTGGTATTAGAGCCAGGTTCTATAATTTATTAGATCTAATTTTAATTTAATTTTGATTTAATAATTAGATAATTTTAGATGTCATATGAGATGTGATCAGATCTAAAATTAGAAAAAATTAAAAATTAAATAATTTGGATCTAAGATTAGAAAGATATGCATGACTAGTTCTAGGAATAGAATTAGTTCTATATATAGTCTTAGCATGTTTCATAATTTTAATTTAATTAAATTATAATTTTTAGATCTATTTATTTATTATTTTTTGATATTATAAATATTATAATAAGATCTAAAAAATAGTAAATAAAAATTATTTAATTTTAAACATCATATGAGATATGATTGATGCATGTCTAGACTAGTTGTAGAATAGTTCTACATAATTGTCTAGATTAAATTTTATTTTGAGATAGATCAATTTAAATCTAATTTTTTAGATTATTATGAGATAATTTAGATCTAAAAAATATGCATGATTCGATACATGAGATGTATGCAAAATATGCCATTTTGATTAGATCTAATTTTTATATATGAGATATATGATATAGATCTAAAACTATTTTGTAGTATTTATCATATGTTCCTGATTAAGGCGTTCCTCTTGGCCGTCCTGATCATAAGAATGAAGAAGGAATTTAAAGGCCCTCTCCTTCCATTCGATGGGAATGTTCTTATGATGTGTAGGGGTGCTGCGCATGTTCGTCCTTAATCAGAAATCCAAAACTTACTTTCTGCAAAACCCTAGATCCTGAAACCCTAGGATTTATTATGCATATTTTATTTATGAACCCTAAACTTAATTAAAGAATTAAGATTATAAAATATTAATTAGGATCTAAAATTAAGAATTTTTTTAGATCTAAGACATATTCATAATACTGGGTTCTGGGCTTGGGTAGCTCAATTAGGTCTAAGCGGTTGATCAAACCGAATCAAGAGTTGGTTAGATGGGATCAACAAGTGCTTAAATTGACCAGCCTAATAGGATTAAGTCTGGGTCAAGATCGAGTCACATGAGTGATCGATCAAGCAAGACCTAATTAGGCTCAGAGGTTAGAGTCTGGATTGTAGGCTAACCCAATTGGTTCTGGCTCAATAATTTGGTGTCTAAGGTAAGTTTGGCAGATACGACTGAATGATTTTTAATTAGGAGCTACTCGACTCGAATGCATTCTTGTCAAGTTAATGGCATATTCCTTCCACCGATCTCACTTACCTGGCCATATTTGTCAACCTAGTTCTGATCTGAGGTGGCTCAATAATCCGAGCTAACCCATGCCACTAGGTTAGTCATAATGGTTATGGCTATGTCAAGTCAAGTTTAAAGAGACCTAAATCAAATCTTTCTAAGAAAAGATTAACTCTAAGATCTTCTACCATTATATATGTGCAGGCTCTTTTCGGGGTTGATTGTTCTCGACTGGTCATAGTGGTTCAGTTGCACTAGAAAGACGCAACCATATCTATTAGGTATTGGATGCTACGGGCTGGAGGATGGATTGGGCTCAATATTTTGAATACAGTGAGAGACCCAATTAGAAATTCAATCTGTGCAAATGGTGAATCTGACTTAACTAAGGAGTGAATCAATATTCCGGGCATGGTGAGATTTATGAATTAGAGATCAAGTTTGGATGTACCATAATTAAAGAATCATTAGATAAGAATTATTGACTCATTGGCTAATCCATCATCAATAACTGTTAGGTAAGATGATGAGTCAGTTGGTGGGACTACACCATCCATTAGAAATCAGTAATCGTAGAGATTTTTGCATCTCTACAAAAAAAGTATAGGGATCCAAAAAAATAGTGAGAGCTAATTTATTTAAAAATCAAACTCCTAAATAAATTGGTCAAGTCTTAATTACAAAATCTAACTAGAAACTTTGACTCTCATAGAAAAAAAAATGTCTGCATCCAATCCACTAGCCCGTATCCTGGACACCCATAGACTGACCGAATTCAATTACAAGGATTAACTCCAGAACTTTAAAATTATTTTGGGTTCCAAGAAGTTGACTCATATATTGAACTAGAATTTTTCCACCTTACCAGCTCGTCCGTTCGCTGAACAGAGAGCGTCTCTTAACAAATGGATGGATGAAGATAATAAGGTCAGATACTACATGTTGGGCTTGATGTCTGACGAGCTTCAGTGCCAACATGAAGATATCAAGACTGCCTGCCAAATGTTAGCTCACTTGCAAGAGTTATTTAGTGAACAGAGTCACACAGCCAAATATCAGGTTACTAAATGACTATTTAAGGCTAAAATACGTAATGAGCCGTCAGTCCAAGATCATTGTTTGATGATGATCAAGAACTTGGAAGAGCTTGAGAAGCTTGGAGTGAAGTTAGACCAAGATTTGCAGAATGATATAATTCTGCAATTCTTGACTGATGCGTATGGATAGTTCATCATAAACTACCATATGCATAAACTTCAGAATACTTTGATCGAGCTTATGAATATGCTGGTTACTGCTGAGCTTTCTATGAAAGGTTCTAAAGACTCAGTACTTACTATGGAATGGACTTTTTCCAAGAAAAAGTTTTTTGGAAAGAAGAAGAAGTCTATGAAAAAATAGAAGATGGAAGATGGAAAGCAAAAAAAAATAGAGCTGAAAAAGAAAATTGCTGACAAAGAAAAGTATTTCTATTATAATACTGACGGTCACTGAAAGTAAAACTGCCCTACATACCTGGCCATCCTGAAGAATAAGAAGGAGACAGGTCCTTCTGGAGGTATGCTTGTTATTGAATTTAATCTTATGATTTTTTCTGCATCTAGTTGGATGCTTGACTCTAGTTCTAGTGCTCATTTATGCACTTCTATGTGGGATCTTGAGGATAGTAGAATGCTGAGGGATGGTGAGATGATCCTACACATCGAAAATGGAGCAAGGATTGCTGTTATAGCCATGGAAACCTACTCTCTTCGACTACCGTCTAGCTTATATTTAGTACTTAGGGATTGTATTTTGTGCCTGTTGCAAGCAGAAACTTAATTTCTGTTTCATGTTTAGCACAAGAAGGCTATATAATTAGTTTTCTTAAGGACCATTATAATATTCTTTATGAAAGAAATAAAATTGCAAGTGGCTTTCTTATTAACGGTCTCTATCAGTTATATATTGATATATCTATCTTTAATATCGAGCAAAATATGAATGTCGTAAGATCAAAATGACCCAAGAATAATCCAAATGATAGGTATCTATGGCACCTAAGGCTAAATCATATAGCAGAAGATAGGATTAACAAATTAAAAAAAAAAAAGGCTATTGAGTCCGTTGACTTTCGAGTCATATCTAATTTATGAATCATGTCTTCATGGCAAAATGACTAAGCTCCCTTTTGTAGGACATGAGGAAAGGGCCACGGAACTACTTGCCCTAGTACATACTGATGTGTGCGGCCCATTTGATGTGTCGGCTAGAGACAACTTTGACTACTTCATAATCTTTATCGATAATTTATTTCGGTATGAGTATGTGTATCTTATGAGACACAAGTCTAAAGCCCTTGAAAAGTTTAAGAAATTCAGATATGAAGTGGAAAAGCAAACTAGAAAATTCATTAAGATTCATCGATCAGATCGAGGAGGTGAATACCTTAATCGAAAATTTCTGGACTATCTTAAGCAAAATAGCATAGTCTCTTAATGGACTTCACCTAGAATACCTCAACTTAAAGGTGTTTCAGAATGGAGGAACTGGATCCTATTAGATATGGTCCGATCTATGATGAGCTTCACATACTTTCCTAATTTTCTATGGGGACATAGTTTGTTAACTGCTATATATTTATTGAATAGGATCTCTCTAAAATCGTTCCTACCACACTGTATGAGATATGGCATGGTAAAAAAGTAAGTCTGAGTGATCTAAGAATTTAGAATTGTCCGACTCATTTCGAAAGACAACAAGTGGACAAGTTAGACAATAGATCCTTTAGAGCTCAATTCATAGGATATCCTAAAGAGTCATTAGGATATTATTTCTATATTTTAGAAGACCATAATATGATTGTGAGTCAGCATACCATCTTTCTTAAAAATAGTTTATTCAAGATGATGGCATTGAAAAGCATATCAAGCTCAAGAAAAAAAATCTCACAAGAGCAACGAGCTAAGGACCCTATAAAACCAAATCAGGTTGAGCCAATACAATCACTACCTCCTCCATCTCGTAGATCAAAAAAAATTTTTCATTCCCCTGAGAGGTACTTAGGTACTATTTCAAAGAAAGTAGAAAAAATGTTTCTTATAGGTAATGGGGTTCATGGTGATGATCTCAAAATCTATGATGAGGCGATATCGGATATCGACTTCAAAAAATTATTAAAGATAATGAAGTCAAAAATTGATTCAATGCACTCAAACCAAGTCTAAATTTTGGTAGATCCATCAAAAGGCATAATACCTATTAGGTGTAAATAGATCTACAAGAGAAAGATTGGTGCAGATGAAAATGTGGAGACATTCAAAGCTAGATTAGTGGTAAAAGGATATAGTCAGCATGAAGATATTGACTATCAGAATATCTTTTCGTCAGTAGCCATGCTAAAATTCATCCGCACATTGCTTGCTGTTGCAGTCTATTTCAATTATGAAATATGGCAAATGAACGTGAAAACGGCGTTCTTAAATAAATACCTTAAGAAATATATCTATATGGAACAGCCACTAGGTTTCACATCCAATGATGTTGATCACCAAGTATACAAGCTGCAAAGATCCATATATGGACTTAAGCAAGCATCTTGGAGCTGGAATACTCATTTTAATGGTACAAAAGGTTTTGGTATTCTGGTATAAGAAGCTGCGAAGGAGACATTCTGGTACAAAAAATTTACCGCAGAGATCGAAGTGATGCCATCGGATGTCATTCCTTTGTACTGCGATAATAATGGCGCCATAGCCCTTGCTAAGGAGCTGAGGTCTCACCAAAAATCTAAGCACATCGAACGGCGATACCACCTCATCCGTGATTATCTTGAGAAGGGTTACGTCGAGATCAAGAGAGTCGATCTCACAGACAATGTGGTAGACCCACTTACAAAATCGTTGGGCCAGTAGAAGATCGAAGCCCATCTTGAGAAGATGGGACTTAGATTTGTAGGCAATTAACTTTAGGTCAAGTGGGAGTTTATTAGTATATGCCCTAAAAGCTAGATTAGCTGATACTTGTAATACACTTCTAAGAGCAAAATTATAATTTTAATTATAAATAATAAAATAAATTATTTTCTATCATAATATATATTTGAAAGTGTCTGTGATACATCCCTTGAGTTAATGATAATGATAGTTCATATTTTCAAGAGTTGAAAATTTAAGACATGAATTTTCATTATTAACTCATAAAATACTCTCGACCGTAAGATCATGATAATGATGATGATTGATCCGAAAGACTGGTGTATGATTGCTTCTTTTGGATAGATGAGTCTTGAGTTTATGATGTAGAGACATCAAAGTAAGAGTACAGATACTCGTTAGAGAACGAGGACACCAAGCGTGACCACCTCGAGTAGTCATAAGGAAGTCTACCTTATCGTTGATGACTGGCTTGAAGCTGCAGTAGTATGTCTGATTCTTTGACCTAAGGTGCATCGATTATTCACCTTGAGGGTGTTGTAGTTTGACTACACCATAGCTCGGTCTCCTAGTCATTCAAAATTCTGAGATGTATGTTGGCTATAGTATGTTCATTGTAGAAATTGGATAGCACCAATAGAGGATCTATCTACCTAGGTAGATGAGGAGTAGCCCTATGATGATCATGAGAATCAAGTTCATAAGTCCATGGCCATGGCAGAGTAAAATAATAGAAAGAGTTTATATTAGGATTTTTACATTGGACTTGAATCGAATGATTAATTCATATGACGAAAATTAGGGTTTGACGAGATCACCTTAACCCTAATCTGGTCGGAGCTCAAGATAGAGAAACTTAATCACATAGGTAACTGCACCGAGAGGTTCGCTTTCAGTTCTAATGGATTGTCACCATATGCTGCTAGGTGTCACTGATGGATTTTAGAAGCAATTAGAATAATTTGGATGATCGATCATACTAGTTATCTGAATCAAAAAAGTTTTGATCCATCGGAAGAATTTCGATGATGTCGATGATAGAGATCGTGACATATCCCATTATCATATGGAACTGAACCTAACTGGATCACACAAACAAAAATTTGGATCTGAATATTATCAATTAGATTAATCCAGTTCAATTGATTTGAATAAGATTCAATTAGGTTTAAGAAAATCATGCTAGCACACGATTGAGCCTAATGTTCTCCTTTAACAATCATTAAAGCTTATCTCGACTGAGCCAAATGTGTTTGGGCTCACTCAGAAATCTTTACTTAGTCTGATTGGAGCTTGTCCGGATCAGAAAAAAATTATTTTAATTTATGAGATAAATTTGAGACAACATCTGCCATTTTTCATCACCTGCTAAATCTTATCTTCAGACATTGGTCAAATGTTGACCCTAGATACTTAGACATCTGCCCATATGTCATGCACTCATAAGAGAGAACCTGGGGACTTATCCTCCTGCTAAAAAGTAGATAGAAATGGGGTGCATGCCTAGGGAGGCGTGCGCCCCATGAGGATAAAAGATGGAGTCCCATATAGATGGGACTCCAGTTGCTTCAGAAAATTAAATTATGGCATCAAGAAGACTTGTTTGACCTAGTCTTGGCGCCACCTAAGGAGAGTTTTGAGGATCTCTAATATGATTGGATCAGATAATGTCAACCCACCAATCAGATTTAGATCTGATTGCACAAAGGACCGTGATTGATCAGAATGATGTGGCACTGCATGGCGCAGCAGGGTCTATATAAACCCTGTCTGCGCCTAGAATTCAATTCTTCTGCCTTTAGCCCATGCCACATAGCTCCTCTTCCTCCTTCTCCATGCCATCCTCTGGTCCTCTTTCTCCTCTCCACGCCTAAGGGACTTTGGATACGAAGAAGATGCGATCCAAGCAGATGAAAGGCGTTAGGAAAGGAAGAAGGCAGCACTACTGCAAGAGACAATGGTTGTTCTTCAGAAGCTGTTTTGAAGACCTTCAAGATCAGATCTACATCTAATTTTTGGCGAATTAATTGAGAATGAGAAGATTTTCAGATCATGTCCGAGTGGATACTAGTAGAGGTCAGGCACTTATGTGGCTACATCCAGAACCTCAGGCAAACATCGGAATCATCAAAGAATAATTGGATTATCCAAAATAAAGATATAATTAAATTAGATTTGATTTTTATTTTTATTTTTATTATCAGATCAATAAGATTAGATTTGAGGAGTCTCGGATCTGATTAGGATCTTAAAGAAAATTTTTTGAAATATCCTTCCTGATCCAATCAGATCTGAATGAACTTGATCCAAAAAATAAATTTTTTCTTTCACAAATATCACAGTTTCAATGAGATAAGTAGACCATAATGAAGCCAAATAGGCTTTGGTTGGTAACCTATTCTAAACCACCTGCCACCAAAACGTTTTAATTGCGGGAGGGATGTGTAACTTCCAAATCCAGTTAAAGTGATAAGTGGGAATACAAGATTGAAGTAACGAATAAAGAGGAAGGTTATGCATATCTTTTAAAGAGACATTTGGTAAATTGGTGTGAGCCCAAACAAGGTGATCCTCCCACTTATCATCAGGAATAGGAATAGACATGATGTATTGAACTAGATTTTGGAAAAAAAGATCGTTTAATATATTTACATCCCACTACCTACTCTGATTTATCAAGTTTGTGACCTTCAAGAGTGAGGATTGATCTTCAACATTCCGCAAAGTGGGTAAAGAGATCAATGAAAAATTTGAGATCTAAGGGTTCGAATACACATTTATATTTTCATCCAACCCTATAAGCCGCTGAAATTGAAATTGCATTTTGGAAGTGACCTCACAAGTTTTGGCTCACATTATAGAACAGTTGCAAGGTCTAGAGTAATTATGCTAAGATCCAAAAAAAAATGTATTTAGCATAGATAAGCCTAGCCCATAATCAATTTGGATTAAGAATCAGATGGGCGGCTAACTTACCCAAGCATTGGATTTTTCGGAAGCGCGAAGATATGTATCTCTGGCGTCAAAGAATGATGGCCGCTTCAAGATCCATACAGGACTCGGGAGCAGATGGAAAGGAGGCTGGAGTGCTTTTCGATTTCTGCGCATGTGATCGAACGGTTGGGATCCTGAAAAGAAAATTGATCGATCATGCTTTCGTGCGAAAGGTTAACCTGAACCCGGGGATGGTGGAGGAAGATGGATATAAACAGAACTCTAAACATATATCCTTTTTTCTAAATTTTTTATTAGTTTAAAAAATAAAAATAAAAAATTTATTATTTAAATCATCATCATTGCCATTTCGATCATTCCCATATTAGCTCCACACGTGTTGCCATCACCATCATAATGACCACCATTAATGCTGCTATTTTTTTTATTATCATTTCAATCATCCTCATATCGGATCTATCACTCTTTTTGTATATTAATGATGCCTCCACCGTCGCTTATCATATTTTTAAATAATAATAAATTAATATTTTTAAAAATTAAAAAAATAATATTTTAAAAATAAAAATAGGAGAGAGATAATAGATGAAAAATATATTTTTTAAAAAAATTATTTTTTAAAAATAAAATATTAAAATTATTAATAATAAATATTTTTTTAGTATTTTTATATTATATTTATTATTATTTTATAAAATAATATTTTATTATTTTTTCGATACATGGCATGTTGGAAAGATTTTGACTTGCTGAGTTGGCAAACCTAAGTATCTCACATGATTTTAGTCATGCCACATGGAACTAAAAAATTATTTTTAAATAATAATAAAATAATATTTTAAAAATTAAAAAAAATATTTTAAAAATAAAAATAGGAAAAAGATAAGAGATGAAAATATTTTTTAAAAAATATTATTTTTTAAAAAAATATAATATAATAATATTGTTGGAGATAAATCCCGCTCCTGCCGAAGCCCGGCCCAACGCTCAGCCCAATGTAACCAGTAGCTGCTGAAGAGCTTCAGCGCCAGGCGCCAGGCCGAGCCCCTAACACGGCCGAACTGCTTAGAGGCCGAACTCCCCTGCACCAAGGTCCCGGCCGAACTTCTTAGAGGCCGAACTCCCCTGCACCAAGGTCTCGGCCGAACTGCTTAGAGGCCGAACCCCCCTGCACCAAGGTCCCGGCCGAACCGCTTAGAGGCCGAACTCCCCTGCACCAAGGTCCGGGCCGAACTGCCTAGAGGACGAACTCCCACCGCCAGCCGAACTTCCTGACGGCCGAGCTCCTTGGACTCCAAGCGGCTGGACTTCTTCAGGAGACGGACTCCTCCCAGACGCCCGTTCGGCCATCCGAGCTCCTCCCGGGTTTTCCCTTCAGCCGAACTCTCCTACGAGCCCGAACCCATTCGGACCCCACGGCCGAACTCCTTCGGACCGACCCCAGGCGAGTCCATGCAGCCGAACTCCTTCGGACCGACCCCAGGCGAGCCCATGCAGCCGAACTCCTTCGGACCGACTCCAGGCGAGCCCATGCAGCCGAACTCCTTCGGACCGACCCTAGGCGACCGAACTCCTCAGCGAGCCCTGGCCGAACCAACTAGCAACCGAAGTCCTTCAATTGGCCAGCCGAGCTTCTTCGGGCCTCTCAGCGGCCGAACTCTACAGATGGCCGACCCTTCAGCCAGACGAACTCCCCCAGCTTCCCCTTCGGCCGAACTCTGTTACAAGTCCGAACTCCGTTGGATGAACCGTCGCCTGCAGCAAGACCGGACGGCGCCTTCCTTTCCGTACCGGACTCCATGCGGCCGACTACTCGCCGGTATGGCTCCCACGACCTACCGGACGACGCCTTCCTCTCCGTACCGGACTCCATGCGGCCCACGGCTCGCCGGTATGGCTCCCACGATCTACCGGACGACGCCTTCCTCTCCGTACCGGACTCCATGCGGCCCACGGCTCGCCAGTATGGCTCCCACGATCCACCGGACGACGCCTTCCTCTCCGTACCAAACTCCATGCTGCCCGACGACTCTCTGCCAGACGGCACAGCCGTCACCATCAACTAAGCTCCGCTATAAAAGGACCCCTCCCGACATACTAAGGCTAAGCTCTCTGAACTCTCGACTCTCTAAGCTCTCCTCCACATCTCTAAGCTCCGGAACTCATTCCGAGCACTCCATTACTGTTGGCCGGAAACTAACTTGACCGTCGGAGGGTCCTGCCGGAGCCACCACCCCACCGGTTCCGGACGGGACTTCGTTTTGCAGGTCCCCGGCGGCGCCCAGCGGCCTCGATTGCGGCGACCTCCGGCGGCGACGGATTTCTGCACCAACAGATTGGCGCTAGAAGGAAGGGCCTGAACCTTCGAGGTTCCCTTGTTCTTAAAGGAGTGCTCGGCGACGATTTTCCGCCCCTGCTCCGGATCTCTCTTCTCCCTCTTCAGAATTCCTTCTCTGGAAAGAGGAAATGCCCCCCAGAAGGGCTTCGACGCGGCGCTCGACGGCTTCCGCGGCTCGATCCCCTCCGAGTCCGTCCGTCCCTGCTCCGGCCCCGGTGACTCAGCCCCCGTCTATAGCCGCAGTGGATACGGAGCAGTTCAACCAGCTCATCCAGCACGTTCGCGGTCTCACGGAGGCGGTGCAGGCGGTGCTGCACCAACAAGTCCCAGTGCCAGCCCGACCGGCGCGGGACTCTCCGAAGTCGGATGATCCAGTCCAAGAGCGACCGGCCTGGGCAGCCCGACCTCCGATACCCGGATTGGAGAGGCGGAGGAGGGAGAGCCCTTGTTCGGATCATGGATCGACCAAGGGTGAAGCCTCGCGCCCATCTCACCAGAAAGCCTTGGAGATCAGAGACCGTGAGGACCTGCTGGGCCAAAGGCTCTTGGAAATGAACCGGCGAATTGAAGAACTTCGTCCCCCCTCGCGTGGTGATGACGTTTGTGCAGACCCTCCTTTCTCGCAGAAAATCATGCAAGAACCTGTTCCACCGACCTTCGAGCTCCCTCAACTGGAAAGCTACGATGGAACTTCTGATCCGGTTGATCACCTGGGGGCCTTCCGGGCCATGATGCTGCTTCACGGCGCTTCAGATGCCGTGCTGTGCCGAGCCTTCCCGTCTACCTTAAAGGGAGCAGCGAGGAACTGGTACTCGGCGTTGAAGCCCAACACGATCTTCTCTTTCGACCAGATGAGCAGTCGGTTCGCGGCCCACTTCATCAGCAGCCGACGACCGAGCCGAGGTTCAGATTCCCTGATGAGCGTCAAGCAGAAGCAAGGGGAATCCATCCGGACTTACGTCACTCGATTCAACGCCGCGGCATTGGAAGTCCGGGACCTGGACCAGTCTGTCGCGATGGCCGCACTTAAGGGCGGCCTTCAGAAAAATAACTTGCTGTTCTCTCTGGAAAAAAGGTATCCCAGGGACTTCGCCGACCTGCTGGCTCGAGCCGAGAGATATGCCCGTGCGGAAGAAGCCTTCAAATTGAAAGATGAGGAGCTCGTCAGAAAGGACCGGCTGGCGGACGAGGAAGAGCTGGGTGAAGCTCGGCTGCACTCGCAGACCCCCTACGAAAGCAGGCGGGCCCGAACTCCTCGAACTCGCCCTGATAAAGGAGGCGCGAAGGAGTCCTCCTCCCGGAAGGTTCCGCCGCTATGCCCCCCTCAACGCTCCTCGAACCCAGATTCTCACCGAAGTAAAACACCAGCTGCCAAGACCGGAAGGATTACGATCTCCCCCAAACAAGCGCGATCGAAATAAGTACTGCCTCTACCATCACGACCACGGCCACGACACGGAGGGATGCATCCAGCTCCGAGACGAAATTGAGGAGCTCGTCAGAACGGGTCGGCTGGGTAAATTCCTCCGGTACCGGCCTGAAGCAGAAAAAGATCGGCTAAGGGCGCTGCCGTAGCCAGAGACTGCAAGAAGGTCGGCCACCTTACGGCGTCGTTCACATTGCCCCTGGGAAGATCTCGGTGCATCAGCGATTCGCCGTCTCCCAGCAACAAGAGCTTGCACCAAATTGAGGAGTTCAGCATGAGGAGGTCGTCCACCCCGGAACTTATTGCCGAAGAAATGCGGAGGAATCAGCCTTAGGGAGGAGCCCAATCGCCCCTAAGAGAGAAACGGAGAGCAGAAGTTCCCCCGCTGAAGCGGAATGAAGTTCGGCGCGAGGAAGGCCGAACCCACCTATGAGCCCGTCAGCGAGGAAGCTCCGACAAAAAAGTATGAAGTCCTCCCGCGGAAGCTTCCGCGGGAAAGTGGAACGAGGTTCGGCACAAGTAAGGCCGAACTCACGCTCCAGAATGTCCCCCAAAGGAACCGCCTACAAAGTGTTCACTGGAGGCGGAATGAAGTTCGGGCGAGAAAAGCCGGGCTCACCCCAAAGCTCGGCATCAAGGTAAAATGAAGCTCGGTGGAAAGCCGAACTCCTCAACTCAACCTCCAAAATAAAGTTCGGCGCTGGCAAGGACGGAACGAAGCCCCCCTCCCGGAAGGTTCCGCAACTACGACCCGCTCCTCTAACTCGAATTCTCGGCAAAGTTAAGAGCCAACCGCCAAGACCTGAAGGACTACGGCCTCTCCAAACATGTGCGATCAAGGAGAAGATCGGCTATAGGCACTGCCGTAAAAGACAAGAAGGTTGGCCGTCCCGCGGCGTCATCAACGCCACCCCGGGGAGGAGCTAGGAGCTAGCTACATCGGTGATTGTCATCCCCAGCGACAAAGTCAAGAGAAGCATGTCCAAATTATGAAGGCCGGCAGGAGATAGAGGAGGTCGTCTGGACGGGACTTGCTGCTCGAGGGAGCTCCGAGGAACAACACCCCGTCGACCCCTCAAACGAGAGCGCGCTGTCCACGACTTCCCTTCAATAAAATTTCTTTCCTTCGATAATATTATTTCTGGATGCGAAAACCATGCGAGTGACAGGAGAAAAAGCAGCCAATAATCGCCGCGTTAGGAACAGGAGGAGAACCTCGTCCTAACGCGAGCAATAAGCTCGGCCGCAGGAGATAAGATCTCCCCCGAGCGCGCACCTCGGCCGCAGGAGATAAGATCTCCCCCGAGGAAGCTCGGCCGCAGGAGATAAGATCTCCCCCGAGCGCGCACTTCAACCTCGGCTAGAGATAAGATCTCTACCTCGGCTAGAGATAAGATCTCTCCGAGCGACCGTGAACAACCTCGGTTAGGAACAGGAGGAGAACCTCGTCCTAACACGAGCACCAACCTCGGCTAGAGATAAGATCTCTCCCGAGCGACCGTGAACAACCTCGGTTAGGAACAGGAGGAGAACCTCGTCCTAACACGAGCACCAACCTCGGCTAGAGATAAGATCTCTCCCGAGCGACCGTTGACAACCTCGGCTAGAGATAAGATCTCTCCCGAGCGACCGTGAACAACCTCGGTTAGGAACAGGAGGAGAACCTCGTCCTAACACGAGCACCAACCTCGGCTAGAGATAAGATCTCTCCCGAGCGACCGTTGACAACCTCGGCTAGAGATAAGATCTCTCCCGAGCGACCGTGAACAACCTCGGTTAGGAACAGGAGGAGAACCTCGTCCTAACGACGATCAACCTCGGCTAGAGATAAGATCTCTCCCGAGCGACCGGAACAACCTCGGTTAGGAACAGGAGGAGAACCTCGTCCTAACACGAGCACCAACCTCGGCTAGAGATAAGATCTCTCCCGAGCGACCGACAACCTCGGCTAGAGATAAGATCTCTCCCGAGCGACCGAACAACCTCGGTTAGGAACAGGAGGAGAACCTCGTCCTAACACGAGCACCAACCTCGGCTAGAGATAAGATCTCTCCCGAGCGACCGTTGACAACCTCGGCTAGAGATAAGATCTCTCCCGAGCGACCGAAACAACCTCGGTTAGGAACAGGAGGAGAACCTCGTCCTAACACGAGCACCAACCTCGGCTAGAGATAAGATCTCTCCCGAGCGACCGGGAACAACCTCGGTTAGGAACAGGAGGAGAACCTCGTCCTAACACGAGCACCAACCTCGGCTAGAGATAAGATCTCTCCCGAGCGACCGGAACAACCTCGGTTAGGAACAGGAGGAGAACCTCGTCCTAACGCGAGCACAACCTCGGCTAGAGATAAGATCTCTCCCGAGCTCGGAGAGATAAGATCTCTTCCGACCTCGTCCTAACACGAGACCAACCTCGGCTAGAGATAAGATCTCTCGACGTAACCTCGGAACAGGAGGAGAACCTCGTCCTAACACGAGTGCCAACCTCGGCTAGAGATAAGATCTCTCCCGGCGAGACAACTCGCTAGAGAAAGATCTCTCGAACGAACAATCTCGGTTAGGAACAGGAGGAGAACCTCGTCCTAACACGAGCATCAACCTCGGCTAGAGATAAGATCTCTCCCGAGCGACCGTGAACAACCTCGGTTAGGAACAGGAGGAGAACCTCGTCCTAACGCGAGCGCGCACCTCGGCTGCAGGAGATAAGATCTCTCCCGAGAGAAGCTCGGCCGCAGGAGATAAGATCTCCCCCGAGCGCGCACATCAACCTCGGCTAGAGATAAGATCTCTCCCGAGCAACCGTTGATAACCTCGGCTAGAGATAAGATCTCTCCCGAGCGATCGCGAAACAACCTCGGTTAGGAACAGGAGGAGAACCTCGTCCTAACACGAGCATCAACCTCGGCTAGAGATAAGATCTCTCCCGAGCGACCGTGAACAACCTCGGTTAGGAACAGGAGGAGAACCTCGTCCTAACGCGAGCACCAACCTCGCGCACCCTCGGCTGCAGGAGATAAGATCTCCCCCGAGAGAAGCTCGGCCGTAGGAGATAAGATCTCCCCCGAGCGCGCACATCAACCTCGGCTAGAGATAAGATCTCTCCCGAGCAACCGTTGATAACCTCGGCTAGAGATAAATTCTCTCCCGAGCGGACCGTGAACAACCTCGGTTAGGAACAGGAGGAGAACCTCGTCCTAACGCGAGCGCGAAGCACCTCGGCTGCAGGAGATAAAGATCTCCCCGAGAGAAGCTCGGTGCAGGAGATAAGATCTCCCCCGAGCGCGCACTTCACTTCGGCCTGCAGGAGATAAGATCTCCCCCGAGCGCGCCCCTCGGCCAGGAGGTAAATCTCCCCGACAAGCTCGGCCGTAGGAGATAAGATCTCCCCCGAGCGCGTACTTTCAACCTCGGCTGCAAGATAGGAGGTCTCCCTCGAGTCGACTTCAACTGACGAAGATAATGTCGCCCCCGAGGAGCTCAACTCCGACCTCGACCGACAGGGAGGCGAGATTTACTTCGGCTTCAACATCAGCTTCATCGACTTTAGCTGGGAACGAGTTCCATTCCAACTCCAAACATCAATTGGAGAGGAGGCCTCCCCCAAGCCTCAGCTTCAACTTCAGCGTCAACCTTGGCTGGAGAAGAGACCTCCCCCGAGCTTCAGCCGTGACAAACGCGGGGCCTGGAAGAAGACTTCGGCAGTCGCCCTGTTTTGGTACTCCCTTCCTTCGAATTTTGAACTCGGGAGTGGGGGGGCTACTGTTGGGGATAAATCCCGCTCCTGCCGAAGCCCGGCCCGACGCTCAGCCCAATGTAACCAGTAGCGCTGAAGAGCTTCAGCGCCAGGCGCCAGGCCGAGCCCCTAACACGGCCGAACTGCTTAGAGGCCGAACTCCCCTAGAGGCCGAATGAGGTCCGCCGAACTCCCTAGAGGCCGAACTCCCCTGCACCAAGGTCCGGGGCCGAACTGCCTAGAGGACGAACTCCCACCGCCAGCCGAACTTCCTGACGATCGAGCTCCTTGGACTCCAAGCGGCTGGACTTCTTCAGGAGACGGACTCCTCCCAGACGCCCGTTCGGCCATCCGAGCTCCTCCCGGGTTTTTCCCTTCAGCCGAACTCTCCTACGAGCCCGAACCCATTTCGGACCCCACGGCCGAACTCTTCGGACCGACCCCAGGCGAGTCCATGCAGCCGAACTCCTTCGGACCGACCCCAGGCGAGCCCATGCAGCCGAACTCCTTCGGACTTCCCACCCGAACTCCTTCGGACCGACTCCAGGCGAGCCCATGCAGCCGAACTCCTTCGGACCGACCCTAGGCGACCGAACTCCTCAGCGAGCCCTGGCCGAACCAACTAGCAACCGAAGTCCTTCAATTGGCCAGCCGAGCTTCTTCGGGCCTCTCAGCGGCCGAACTCTACAGATGGCCGACCCTTCAGCCAGACGAACTCCCCCAGCTTCCCCTTCGGCCGAACTCTGTTACAAGTCCGAACTCCGTTGGATGAACCGTCGCCTGCAGCAAGACCGGACGGCGCCTTTCCTTTCCGTACCGGACTCCATGCGGCCGACTACTCGCCGGTATGGCTCCCACGACCTACCGGACGACGCCTTCCTCTCCGTACCGGACTCCATGCGGCCCACGGCTCGCCGGTATGGCTCCCACGATCTACCGGACGATGCCTTCCTCTCCGTACCGGACTCCATGCGGCCCACGGCTCGCCAGTACGGCTCCCACGATCTACCGGACGACGCCTTCCTCTCCGTACCAAACTCCATGCTGCCCGATGACTCTCTGCCAGACGGCACAGCCGTCACCATCAACTAAGCTCCGCTATAAAAGGACCCCTCCCGACATACTAAGGCTAAGCTCTCTGAACTCTCGACTCTCTAAGCTCCCCTCCACATCTCTAAGCTCCGAAACTCATTCCGAGCACTCCATTACTGTTGGCCGGAAGCTAACTTGACCGTCGAAGGGTCCTGCCGGAGCCACCACCCCACCGGTTCCGGACGGGACTTCGTTTTGCAGGTCCCCGGCGGCGCCCAGCGGCCTCGATTGCGGCGACCTCCGGCGGCGACGGATTTCTGCACCAACAAATATAATAATATTTTTTAAAATATTTTTATTATTATTTTAAAAGATAACATATCATTTTTTTTAAATTTAAAAATAATAATATATTAATTTATTTTTTAAAAATAATTTTTTTATTATTTTTTAAAATAATATATTTCGATATCTGAATCGATTCATTGAATCAAATTAGATTAAATTTAATAAATTATCAATAAATAGAGCACAATATTTCATCAATTTAAAATCTAAATCTTTGTATTTAATAGCCTCCAAAAATTTGAAGAAGGTATAAGAAAAAATGAGAGAGCGGGGATGTGATCGGGATCAGCATTTGCTAAGAGAAAATGGGAGCCATGGTGGGATGGTAGGGCGTGGAGCGTCATCGGTAGGTATGAAGAAGGTATGAGAATAGGAAGGAAGAAAAAAATAATAAAATATTATTTTATAAAAAAAAAAAAGAGAAAGAATTTCTCTCTCTTTCTTCAATGGTGGCATCCGCGACAGCGGTACTAACAGAAATGCCGAGGGATGTGATCAGGATCAGCATTTGCTGAGAGAGAAGAGGAGCGGTGGTGGGTAGCATCGATGAGTGTGGAGAAGATATGAGAAAAAAAGAGAAGATGGAGGTGCGACTGAGATCAACATTTACTAAGAAAAAAGATAAGCCGTCGTGGGGCGACAGAAAGGTATGGCAGCACCGATGGGTGCATAGAAGATGTAAAAATAGGATAAAAGAAGAAAAAAATATTATTTTATAAAATAATAAAAAATATAATATATATAATAAAAAATAAAAAAAATTAAAAAATTAAAAATATTTATTATAAATATTTTTTATTAAAATTTTTTAATAATTATAGATCATAGTTATCCATTCCATGCAACACGCGGGTCTTCGATTAGTTTTGTTGGAAGAATCAAATTTATTTGTCCACCCAGGACATATCTTCTAATACTCTATCCAAATTTCAGCTTAAATCCCAGCTTGTGTATTTGTTGGTCAATAGGAAAAAAAAATACCAGTGAAGATTGTTTTTTTTTTTCCTTCTCATATAATTGTTAGGAGGTGTTAGATTGATATGTGGCTTAATCCATTTGATCCATTTCTATTGTGATGTATATATTGAATCAAACCTTCAGCCCAGGGAATTCTATGTTTTTGACATTAGACAAGTGCAAAAACTATGCAATCCATCCTACCAAGTTTGCTATTATCTGCAAACCCAACTAATATAACGTATGATATTAGACTTCCATCATAATCATCATTCATGTTACAAAAAAAAAAAAAAAAACATTCATAAGTTATTTATATTTTCCAAGATCAAAGGTCTAGATTGGCTATAACTTTTTTATCTAATTTCTCTCCATAACAAATTACCTTCCATAAATAATGCATCAATATTCATATATGGCATGTGAAATCCATGAATCCAACCGAGATCAAACTCCATCAAATCTCGACAATCAAATCCCAACCATCCAATTGATTGTCCCTGCAGTACCTCCAAACGTGGTTTAATCATTTAAATTTCTATCCATCATCCACCATGACCTTATATATTTTATTAATATCTTAAATATACTTCCTCTTCGTATGATAGCATATCTCATCATGTATACAAAATTTTATGTGATGATGAAATAAGTGCAAAAACTGTGCAACTCATCCTACTAAGTTTGCTATCATTAGCAAACTCAACTAATTTAATGTATAATATTAGACCTCTATCCTAACCATTATTCTTATTACCGAAAAAAACCATCATTCATAAGTCAAGATCCATATTTTTGGAGATTGAAGGTCTAGATTAGCTATAATTTGGCTATCTAATTTCTCTCCATAAAAAATTAGCTTCCATAAATATGCATCAAGATTCGTACATAGTCGAGATTGAACTCCATCAAATCTCGACAATCAAATCCCGACTATCCAATTGATTATCCCCATAGCAGTACCTCCGAACGCAGTTTAGTCGTTAGATTTCTATCTATCATCTAGCGCAATCTCATATATTTTATTAATATCTTAAATATACTTCCTCTCTATAAAACAACATATCTCATCAAGTATACAAAATTTTATACGATGATGAAATAAGTGTAAAAACTATGCAACCCATGCTATCAAGTTTGCTATTATCAGCAAACTCAACGAATGTAATGTATAATATTAGACCTCCATCATAACCATCATTCATACTATCAAAACAAACAAAAAAAACCCATCATTCATAAGTCAAGATCCATATTTTTCAAGTTGGAAGGTCTAAATTGGCTATAATTTTCCTATCTAATTTCTCTTCATAACAAATTACCTTCCATAAATAGTGCATCAAGGTTCGTCACGACATGTGAAATCCATGAATTCAGCACTCCATCAAATCTCGACAATCAAATCCCAATCGTCCAATTAATTATCCCCACAGCAGTACCTTTGGATGCGGTTTAGTCATTTAGATTCCCATCCACCATCCACCATGACCTCATATATTTCATTAACATTTTAAATATATTTTTTCTCTGTACAATAGCATATCTCATTACATGTATAAAATTTTATGCGATGATAAAACAAGTACAAAAACTGTGCAGCCCATCCTACCAATTTTGCTATCATTAGCAAACTCAACTAATGTAACATATAATATTAGATCTCCATCATAACCATCATTCATGCTACCAAAAAAAAAAAAAAAAAAATCATTCATAAGTCAAGATCCATATTTTCCAAGATTGAAGGTCTAGATTAGCTATAATTTTCCAATCTAATTTCTCTCTATAACAAATTACCTTCCATAAATAGTGCATCAAGATTTGTACACAGCATGTGAAATCCATGAATTCAGTTGAGATCAAACTCCATCAAATCTCGACAATCAAATCTCGACTGTCCAATTGACCATCCCCATAGCAGTACCTTTGGACGTAGTTTAGTCATTTAGATTCCTATCCACCATCACCACGACCTCGTATATTTTGTTAATATCTTCAATATACTTCCTCTCTATTATAGTGGTTACATGAACGCTTTGGATTGGCTTAGTTGATGCTCGAATCACCATGGATCAATATGAAGACATCAGCATTTCGAGGTGCAAAGACCTTCTATATCTTCTCCGACCCAAAAAGTGAGCCAAAATGTGCCGTCGAATCGATCTTACAACAGTATTTATGACCTTTCGAATCATCTCGGATGAATAGCCCTTTGGCATTCCTGACAGCTCCTTTCGAGAAAAAGCGACAATCCAACTATAGTCCAACCACGATTGAACTATTCTCCACTCCGTCTAAACTCGCAGAAACTAATAAGGCATTTCGATCATATAGTAACAGCCTTCCTATTCAGGAAGAACGATCTTAATCCTGAAACATCATGATTAACGATCTGAAATTAGCGGAATAGTATAGCGTCCATGAGACGTTCCTTCTACAAATATTCTAAGCCATGAGGACCTAGGTAAGCATAAGTAATTTCTTTTAGAGAATCCGTTATTACTTATTCGTTCTCTGCTGATTTGAGTATTGGAGGATCCTCGTCAGAGTCAAATTCTCTAGCTCAGATTTTATTTTATAGGTCACTCCAGCACCCCTATACGAGACTGATCGCTCCGCTTTCGAAGCATACAATTTCAAGCAATAATAGATAGAGGAAGGGCATTTCTTTCCAATATGTCATCAAAGAAGACAACATCACGTCTCACCGATGCTACTACCTCCCATGAGGCAGATCTTTGGGCTAACGATCACATCTAGCCCCTTATATCGGAAACCTTTTCACCAACCCAATGGGTCCCGGTCATGATGGATCAGTTCAACTTACTCCTCCAGCAGGTCAACACCTTGATAGTCGCCATCTAGGCAGTCCAAGTTGCATTTGCACGTCCTCCTGCGGTGCTGCAATTCAGTTAGGTTGCCCCTATACCACCTTCTATGGGACAGCCCACACTTTCTTCGATGATTCTGACTGCACCCCCGGTAATGGCACCATCTCAACCGTCGATCTTCCATCTATGGTAGCAAGCTGAGCCTCCTCGGGCACTCCCTCAGAGTCCAAAGAGGAAGCAAACCCATCGATGATCTCTTAGCCCACAGTCTGGGCATGATTCCACCCCCGGCCACCATTCTCCTCAGCAGTCAGAGGTATACACTATCCGGGATCAAATCCTGAAAAGAAAACTTTAAGAGCTTGATAAGCGTATTTAAGCCATCAATAAAGCTTCATCTTTCGATCCTATGATGGGTTCAGCGATGAACCTTCCTTTGATGAGAGGATTCTGAAGGAGCCACTTTCGTCAAACTTTAAGCTACCTCAGTTCGAAACTTACGACGGGACCACCAACCTCATCGATCATATGGAGATCTTTACGATAGTGTTGCTCTTTCAAGGAGCATCTGATGCTATCCTCTATCAAGTGTTCCCCGCCACCCTTAAAAGAGTAGCTCGATAGTGGTACTCCAGTTTAAAATCGACCTCGATCCATTTCTTTGAAGAGCTAAGCCGATCTTTGGCTATGCATTTTATCAATAGTTCCAAGCAGCAGAAGTAGTTCGACTATCTCAACACCATCTGCCAGAGGGAAGGGGTGTCGATCCGTAATTATGTAAGCCACTTCAATGCGACGACTCTAGAAGTCCATGACTTGGATCAATCGATCGCGATGACCGCTATGATGGGTGGGTTATTAAAGAATGGCCTGAAAAGATCACTAATAAAATCCTTCCCTCGGGACTATGCGGGAATGCTCGAGTGGGCAAGAAAATATTTTCATATGGAGGAATTTTTTATTGATGATATTCCTACCAGCTCTACAACGATTGGGGCAAATAAAGAGCACTCCTCGAGAAGAAAAGAATCCTATCATCAGCGCTCCCGATCTCCACCCTAGAAGCAACAGAGGGGTGGAGGCCCATCTAGAAATTGCCAATCTCCGAGTCCCTAAAGAAGAGATTGGCAATGCTCTCTCTCGAATTGGTATTATAATTATATGCCTCTGAATGCAATGTGGGAAAAAGTTTTGATGGAGATCCACTCTGAGCTCCCTTAGCCTCCGAAGATGCGGATGAAGCTTGAGCGTCATAACTCCATGAAATACTACTTCTACCATCATGATCATGGTCATGATACTAAAGACTGCCACCTTCTCCATGATACGATTGAAAAGCTTATCTAGGAGGAAAAACTAAACCATTTTATTCGAGGAAGAACTTCTTCATGCCGACCCCCTCCAAGAGCTCGTCAACCACCTCGCCAACCTCAGTGTCCAATGCCATCACTGGTTCAGGAGGTGGAGGAGCCAATGCTGGTAAAGGAGCGACCCCTCCAGGATGAAATCCATATGATCATTGGGGGGTCATTTGGATCAGCGATGGCAAAGAGGCCAAGGCTTGAGGATAGACTCGAAGATGCAATAACCTTCATTGAGAAGGATGCAGAGAGTGTACAACAATGCAAAGGGTGTATAACAATATTACATTAAATATTACTGATTACAATGTACACCGTGTATTCATTGATAATGAAAATTCAGTTGATATTTTATATTTTTTATCTTTTTTGAATGGGACTTTCTTTTGATCGGTTAAATAGAATTGATACATCGAATCCATGGATTCTTTGGAAGCTCAGTAATTCCAAAGGAAATAATCAAACTACCTATCACAGCGAGCACTCCATCATAATGAGTGAGAATTTTCGTAGACTTTTTTGTTGTAAAGCTTTCTTCAGCTTACAATACGATCCTCGAATGACCTAGCCTTTGGACACTGAGAGCCGTGGTACCTAGTTACATCTGACAGTCAAATTCCCAACGGCAAATGGAATGGGGAGGATCCAAGACAACCAAACAGTGGTGCGGCAGTGCTTTACCACTAAACTTGAAGTGAAGGATCGAGTGAAGATCCAGACTGAACTCTCGATAGGACTAGATACTCGAGAAGATCCGATAGAGGATCGTGCCCAACCATCTGATGAACTCTTGAAGGTCCCATTGAGGAAGGACAATCCTCATCAAACTATGAAAATCGATTTCTGCCTTGATCAGTAACAAAAAATCAGCTCATTGCTCTTTTACAGGAAAACATGGATCTTTTTGCATGGTCAGCCATAAATATGCCTGACATTGATCCAGAGGTAATGGCCCACCACCTGAGGATGGACCCAACCTACCATCCAATCAAGCAAAAAAAGCAAAGTTTCATCTCGGAGTGCCAGAAGGCCATTATCGAAGAGCTAGACAAGTTGATTAAAGCTGGCTTCATCAGAGAGGTAATGTATCCTGATTGACTGGTGAACATTGTGTTGGTGAAGAAGGCAAATGAAAAATGGCGTATATGTATCAACTTCACCGATCTGAATAAGATTTGCCCAAAAAATAGCTATCCCCTATCCCGAATCGATCAATTGATTGACACTATCTTAGGGCATGAGCTCCTCAGCTTAATAGATGCCTTCTTCAGCTATAACCAAATCCAGATAGCTCCTGAAGATGAGAAGAAAATAGCTTTTATAACTGACTATGGACTCTTTTGTTACATGATGATGCCCTTTGGCTTGAAAAATGCAGGAGCCACGTATCAAAGATTGATTAACAAGATCTTCAAAGATCAGATTAGTAGGACTATGAAGGCGCACATTGACGACATGCTGGTCAATAGTCATGCAACTTTGGATCACGTCGCAAACCTCCAAGAGACCTTCAATACTCTTTGCCGATATCAGATGAAACTAAACCTTACAAAGTATACTTTTGGGATCACCACCGACAAGTTTCTTGGCTTCATGGTCTTCCATAGAGGCATCGAGATGAATCTTGAAAAACAAGATTTTTGATACCGATACTGATGATCGTGTCGATTGCTTGTCGGTACGATACGGTACTGGTATCGAACCGTATCGACACATGGTATGGGAAGCATGTCGGTCAAATTGACACGCCATTTTTTTTGATTGATTTTTATTATTTTTTGAGAGAAATATTCAATATTTTTTTAAAAAAATATTTAAATTATTATTTAGTAATATTAATTAATATTTATATCTCTCAAAATTCAAAAATAATGTTAATCGTATGTGATACGAATCTAAAATACATAAATAAGATATCATTGAATTCTAAAATATTTAAATTAATTAATTTTTTTAATATTAAATGCATACTATTCATTAAAATCTAATTGACTAATGATGTCCATAAATAGTAGGATCATTTATATATTCAGAAAAAATATCAGTTCAGCTACATCCATAAGGCAGGCATGCTGGATCATAACTCATCCTTGAAGTATCATTGAGATCCTAGCTCTGAGCGGTATCCTTGGACTGATAGTATGATTGTGAAGGAGTCCATCCAAATATACCAGCAGTAAAATTTGATCCATAAAATGCTCAGGACTGCATAGAATAGTAGCTACTAGAAGATGTCTCTGATGCACCATATCCATATTTATATTTGTAAGGATCATAGGATGACTATGGCTGTGGATAGGAGGATCCAGAATGCGAAGATAAACCTAATACATCGATGAGTCCTACTCCATGTGCAAGATAATCTATAGCTGCATTATGTCCTGAATACCCTCATGGAGCCCATTGTCTGCGTATCACCGTGGGCTCTATCAGGACGTGCATCATGGTTCCTATCCTATGTAGCATGCATAAATTAAGACTCACAATGAATCGAAGACCACCAATTGGTTCTGACTATGTCTCCTGGCCTCCAATCCCTTCATGATCATCAGATCCATGACTAGCTGAAGAACTACCACTACTGATCCATCTAATATCTAAATCTGAGTGAACCGAATGCTCGAGCTCTACTGGTGCCATACTTGACTTTTTTTTTTTTGCTCATATCTCGCTCTAGCTGCTTAGGCTGTGAGGACGGATGCTGTGGCATATTGGCTAGACATCTAGGTGGAACATTGCTGCTTGCTCACTAAGAGGCATTCATCCCAGCCTCGCTAGCAACAAAATTGGCTGATCATCGAGGCGATCCTGGCTCATCAAACTCTGGATCCTGCTGCTAACTCATAACCCATCTGATCATCGGATTATCTTGATCTTCAGCAATAAAATCACTACAAATCGGATCCAAGTACTTCAGCTGAACTTCCTCCTGAATGAATTTGAGCCTCAATCTCAGATTGTGGTGTACATATACAAGATCGTTGAGGTATTTCTATTTCAGACGGTTCCTCTACTTGCTATGGATAAGGACAAAAATTGATCAGTTATGCTCACATCCACTCGATAAAATCATCTGGAAGAGGATCTTGATGGCAAAATCCCTCAGATGTCGTGCAGATCCATCAAAATGCACCCATCATTCAACTACAAAATAATTAAAAATCATAAAAATAAAAAATAAGATTGAATATAAAAATAAACTTATTGATATATATTTGGATTCATCTTTGATTTGCTTTTAACTGCTACATTACTTCCAAATGATTCTGTGCCCTTTCTAAATATTTTTGTCTGTAAAAAAATCATTTATTATAAACTTATAATATCTTATCTTTCGAAGACATCGCTAAGTTAATAAATATTATTGAACTTAACTTACTTATTCAAGACACATAGCCACGATATCTGCATTGGGCTCCATCTTATCTATTATATTTCGTAGAATAGATAAAAGCTCTTCATCCATGCCAATTTCAGATATGGAGTACTGAAACCTTGGATTTAGATAGTAAGCTACACATAGATTATCATAATTAAATAATTTTATTTATATAAATTTTTAAAAAATTATTGATTTGCTACTTACCTGCTAAGTATAACTCTCTACTCATCTGATAACCCCATTGATGATCGATGATCGTGATGTACTCATGTGCATGTCTTGAATTTGCCACCTTGATTCATTTCTTTGCCCTCTCCATCATATGATATAGAAAATCCATCTAAGGATATTGCTCACCATCGACAGCCTAAAGTACTTCATACATAGGCTTGATAGCCGCCGCTATCCTTTCAACCTGCTATCAGAGTGACTGTCTCATCACTAGGCTCTTCATAATGCTCTCCTTAGTGCCTACCCTAATATATCTACTCTCCTACCATTCACTACTGACAAATATTTAATGTAGTTGTACTTTTCTATCAATCAAGCTACCAAGTGTTATATAATTGGTAGCAAAATATGTGACACCTGATCTTAATATATCGCCTCTAACATACTGTCGCATCAATGATAGGACCCATGTATGGTTATAAATAAATATGGTAATGCTCTGCGCTGACTCTATTATTTTTTACATCTTATGAATCTTTTCAATATCTATCAACATCAGATTAATACAATACGCAGCACAGAAGATCCAGAAAATATGTAGTCACTGCTCCATCAACAACTCTCCTGCAGCCTTATATTATGGTCTATTATCTATAACAACCTGCACAATATTCCATTCTCCTACTTGATCAATCACCTCCTCCATCAATTTAAGAATGTAGCTAGCATCGTGCACCTTAACTGAAGCATTAATAGACTTATGAAAAAATATTTTTTTATTATAATATGTCAAGAAGTTAATGATGCTTCGTCTAGTAGGACCAGTCCAACCATCATACATCACAGTCAATCCATACACCAATCACTTGCATTTAAATGATGCAATCCACTTCTCTAAATCTTTCTTATTGCTGTCAAAAAGCTTACCATAGATATCTCTTGATTCTGAAGGTTCAACACCTGGACCAACAGCCTGTATAGATGAAATAGCAGAGCGATAATATGGATTACCTGCAGCATTCACTAGGATGTGGCTGAAGTGAAACCAAAATCTAATAGCTTGCCATATATCCCTTTTCTTATCTTTCTTCAACATAGTTTCAATCTTTTATTGCTTGGAATTTCTACTAGGAAAGGCATATAGATCTAAATCATGAATAGTGTCTCCTGTTGGAATCTTTCTAGGTAATTTTTTTCTACTACCAAATGCTTCCAACATAGATGTAAAATGGCTGCTGCCTCTACTAATGGGCTCTCTAATTGAGGATGTCCTCCTAAACTATGAATCAAATTTTGTTGCAGTACTTTCTGAGCCTAATTCATCCTCATAAACTGATGGCCCAAATGAAGCTCTATGTCTGACTAGCTTCTCTAACTATCATTGATCATCCATGCTCGTCCGAATGGCAACATCGATCTGTGCCTGCTCATCATCTAGAGTAGATCCTTTCTTTTATTTTCTAGAATGACAAGAAGATTGCTCTACTGCTCAACAGTGCATCTCTACCTTCTTCTTTAAATTTTTTTTTTATTGATTTAAAATCAATGAAGTGCTTCTTCATCAACTGATAGACCTCCTATGGATACTTACAGCACATAATTACATCCGGATAGCCACTAGCCAAATGTTGCTTCAACCATGTAATCTCTTCTCTTTTGAATTCTATATTACATCATTTATATCTTCAATAATGTCGGTCTGAGAGCATCTCTCCATACTCTCAACTAATGTCATGCTCCAGATCCTTCTTCTTTCATGATGAATCTATTTTTAAAAATTAATAAGCATATTATTTTAATAATTATATGAAAAAATAATAAATTTTATTTATCTAATTTTTTTATATTTTACATATTATTTAATTATTTTTATTATTTTTTAAAAAATATATATTAAAAAATAAAAAATTAGAAAAAAAATTTGATCTTACATTCATGTAGAATTCTATAATTGATGCTAAATATAAATTTTTTAGTCCATGAATATGTATAAAATATTATTTTTTTTAAAATTTAGGCCTAAAATACTATGCATAAGATGCATTAAAATATTGATAAATCAATATTAAATTTATGTCAAAAGTAGCTTACAAGTCTTTTATTAATAATCTAATTTTATATTTTTTTAAAAAATTATTTTTTAATAATTTTTTATTTTAAAAATATATATTTTAATTTTAAAAATTATATACTTAATAAAAATTAATAATTTTAGTATCGTTGTATAGATCATTCGTAGATCTACAACATATATTAAAATCATATAAAAAAATAAAATTTTGATATAATTATTTTTTATTTTTTATTTTTTATAATTTTTTTTAAAAAAGAGGAGAAGAGAAGAGAGAGAGAGAGCTAGGGATGAGTTACTTACCTCTAATTAATTTTTTTTCTTTATTTCTTAGATATTTCTAGAGTGGGAGGATGAGCAAAGCCTCGAACAAATCTAAAAATAAGGAGAAGCCTTTCGGCTTCCTCTTTGTCTCTTTTCCTTAATATAAGCACCAAACCCTTTGGTTCGATCCGAAATAGGACTGAACTGACTGGTTCAATCCCGTACCACTAGATTTAGGGCCGAATCAGATAATTTTCTATTTTTTTATTTTTTTGGTGTTAATTTTCATGGGCGAACCGGGCCGGTTGGGCACCGGTTTGGTTCGGAATGCCCCGAACCGTCCGATTTGGGTCAGTTCCAAAAATATTGCTAACAAAATAATTAAAGCAGTCCTAAAAATGACTTCACAAGAAATAGTTAAAGAGGTATAATGCTTAACCGATAAAATAGCCTCTCTTAACCATTTTATCTTCAGGTCGGTCAAGAGATATCTTTCTTGTTTTCAGACCCTCAAGTAGCTAAAGAATTTTCAATGAACCTCAGAATGCCAAGAGACATTTGAAGAGTTGAAAAAGTATCTTAGCTCTCCACCTTTACTTACCAAACCATAAGCGGGGGAAGAGTTCCTTCTATACTTCGCCGTCTCTCTAATAGCAATCAATGTAGTCCTTATCCAAGAAGAAGGATGGCTACAAAAGTTCATTTATTATACTAGCAAGGTCCTGGATGATGCCGAGACTAGATATTCTAAATTAAAAAAATTGATTTTTATGCTGGTCATTACAGTAAGGAAGCTCTGACCTTATTTTCATGCTCACACCATGGTGCTACTTACGGATCAACCAATTAAGGTGGTGCTTCATCGTCCGGATATTCAGGTCGGATCATGAAATGAATCCTAGAATTCTTAGAGTTGGACATTCATTACCGACCGAGGCCTTTTATCAAAGTTCAGATCTTGGCTGACTTTGTTCTTGAATGCACCATCCTGGATGAAAGGAATTCGAAAGAAAATATCGGAGAAAGGTCGAAAGACCCCACATGTTTAAAGAGCGACAAAAACTCAGGATTATATCCTAAAGAATTATGAAGCTTGCATGTTGATGGCTCATCAAATTTATCAAGATTAAGAGCCAAACTTATTTTTTCCAGTCTAGAAGGAGATGTGGTTGCATACGCCTTATGCTTTGAGTTCCCAACCACTAGCAATGAAGCAAAGTACGAAGCCCTTATTGCTAGGCTAAAATCGCTAAAGAAGCTGTGGCCCAGCACTTGAAATTCTTCAGTGATTCCTAACTAGTGGTTGGGCAGATCAAGAAAGAGTATAAAGCTCGAGAGAAGAACATGAGAAAATACCTTCAAAAAATAAAAGGCCTGATCTCATCCTTTCGATATTTTGATATCTAACAGGTTTCTAGGGCACAGAACACTAGAGCTGACACCTTATCTAAGTTGGCATCCTCATTGCCCACTGATCTAAAGAAAGAGACCTATTTTGAGGTTCTGAGAGCTTCAAGCTTAAAAGAGCATGTTGCAGTCCAACAAATCGATGAGAAGCTGAGCTGGATTGACCCTCTCCTGAAGTATTTAAGATCAGGCGAGCTGCCACCTGATCGAAAGGAAGCTCAAAAAATTAGAAGCAAAACCACCAAATATGTGCTAATCAATGATGAGCTGTACGAGTGGTATTTCTCTCTGCCTCTTTTAAGGTGTCTGTGTCTATCTGAAGCTAACTACGTCCCACGAGAAGTCCATGAAGGAATATGTGGAAGTCATTTGGGAGGCAAATCCTTATCTTACAAAATGCTTAGACGAGGATACTATTGGCCCACAATGCAATAGGATGCATAGAACTTCATTAGAAGATGCGAGCAATGCCAGCGAAATGACAGGATTCAACGTCAGTCGGTAGCACTTCTGACCCCAATCGAAGCTTCTTGGCCATTTGCTCAATGGAGATTGGACATCTTAGGTTCATTCCCACCAGTCTCAGAACAGTGTAAGTTTCTTTTGATAGCCATTGATTACTTCACAAAGTGGGTTGAAGCCAAACCTTTGGCCCAAATTACTGAAATAAAGATTTAAACTTCATTTGGAAGTCAATTATCTGCCAATATGGTGTCCCCAAGGTACTGATTTTCGACAACGGTAGATAATTCACTGAAGCTCAACTTTGAGAATTTTGTGAAGACCATGGAATTGAACAATACTTCACTTCAGTAGGCCATCCATAAGCAAATGGAAAGATTGAAATCACCAATCAAACTCTCCTATAAGTCCTAAAAGCCAGATTGGATCAAACTGGAGGGTCATGAAAAAAAGAGCTTCATCACGTCCTCTAGACCTACCGAACCATTCAAAGAGTTTCTATAGGTGAGACGTCTTTTAACTTGGCATTTGGGACAGAGGCAGTCACACTCGTGGAGTTCGAGTTTCCTTCCCCTCGAATCAAGGAATACGACGAAGACACTAACCCCATATGGCTCAGAGCCAACCTCGACCTAATTGAAGAGAGCAGAGAGCATGCTATAATGAGGATGGCTGCCTACTACCAGAGGGTGGCCAGATATTATAATGACCAGGTCAAACCTAAAGAATTTTGAGTTGACGATCTTGTCCTCTAATGAGCTGAAGTCTCACAACCTATAGAATAAGAAAAGCTTGCATCTAATTGGAAAGGCCCCTACCAAATTGATGGGTGATATGCCCAGGAACCTACCGTCTGAAGTAGCTATATGGGACTATGCTTCTTAGGCCTTGGAATTCAGCCAATTTTTGTATGTATTATCAATAACGCAAATGAATAAATGAATTCTCAAATTCATCTTCCAAAAGTCTTCGATGAATGTTTGCATGGCAAAAAATTTCTTCAAGTTTCTTTGATCGAGATCAAAGATCAGCGAATTTCTCAGATCAGAATTGCTTCGAGATAAAGTTCTTTTGATCAAGACCACGGATCAACAAATTTCTCATATTAGAATCACTTCAAGAAAAAGTTCCTTTGATTGGGACCATGGATCAATGAATTTCTTAGATCGAAATTGCTTTAAGACAAAGTTTTTTTGATCGAGACCATAAATCAACGAATTTCTCATATCAAAATCACTCCAAGACAAAGTTCTTTTGATCGAAACTTCAGATCAGCAAATTCCTCAAATCAGAATTACTTCAAACGAATGTCTCTTTGATTGAGATACATGTACAGAAAGTTTCTCAGAATGGAATTGTTCTAAATAAAGATCTCTTGGATTGGGATGGCAACACAACAGGCTCCTTAGATTGAAACCTCTCAAGTAAAGTTTCTCAGATCGGAACAATCAAATCCCTATGATCGAAATATCAATCCAGTAAGTCCCTTAAATGGGAACTATTGCTTATGAAATTCCTATGATCGGGAAATCAATTCGATAGATTCCTCTAGTCGGGACAACTCCATTTTGACTTAACAAAATTGTAAAAGTTAGAATACACCAAGGAAGAAAAGACAATAACACTTTATTTATTAAAAAAATTCTTACAAGAGCAATAATATCAATATTGCTTTTACAAGAAATAGTAGAAAAGAAAAAACAATTTTCAAGATTATTGTAGATCCCATAAAATAGAGACTTCAATATAATATTACCTTCTCCATTTCGAAAATGGCATAGCACGACCATGGGCTAGTCGAAGTCAAGATCGCATTCACTACGTGCTCATCTCTCTGCGGTGCCGAAGCTTTAGTCTTGAAAGATGCCACAGCCAATGTCGAGATCCAGGAGAGTCACAAGCTAGAGGTGATGAAGGAGATTCCATCAAGATTGAAGTAGTGTTCACATGGAGTCCAATTCTGCATAGCCTCGAACCAAGGAGCCCTCCATCAGTCCAAGCGCATGATAGATACCCTGGGGAGATGATCATGTTTGCATCAAAGCATCCCATCGATGTCTCAAGATTGTGGTCTCCAAGAAGACCACAGCCAAGGAAGTTTTGAAGGTAGGGGATGCAATCCAGATTATCACACCCAGGGGTGGCTTGATCCTCTTCGCCTCTCTCTCAAAAGTGGTGCACCACATAAGCACCCAAGAAACTATCACTGGAACCCAACCCTTACGAAGCAAGGGAACAGTGACAAAGCTCTCTAGGCCAAGGGAGCAACCACCTTTGAGAGGAAAAGCAAAATGACAAAGATCTTAAGACCAAGGCACAGATGTCCCATAATTGGAGCATCTATCACAGACATCCCTGAATTGATCGTGGACCAAGGCGGTCCCTTTGCTTCTTCAAGTGGGCAACCATGGCCGTAATGGAGGGACATAACTTCATTCTCCCCATAGGGGCTATACCATTCTATCACCATCTTACAGAATATTCTGAATGTCGCTGGTGAAAAGCAAAGTGAATGAAAGTCCTTCCTTTTTAAAAGGAGAATTTGTCATAATAACCCCCATCAAAATCATGCCACGTGCCAATCCATGGTTGGGCGAATGTACCGCCCCATGACTATGCATCAAAGTCTTACATGTAGATTATGGTTGCATCGCTTCAAAGACCGTGTACAATAAATGCTGCATAGAAAAATGAATACATCCCATCAATTATGTGCATGATTAACGAAAAGATCAACTCATAATCCCTCAGATCAGAACTAAATAACCCGAGGCCCTTTGAGTTGAATTTCTTAACTCCTCAGGTCGAAGTAAAATAAAAGAACTGAATTGAAGAAGAAAAGAACATTGAAAATGAAAAAAAATTATTTATATAAAATTTTCTTTACAGTAATTTTGATAAGTCGAAAATACATAAATAAAAGAAGGTTCAAGGGACATTCTTTTGATCAGGTGGAACTCCAACCACGTCGACATCAGTCATCTCTGGGTCCTCGTCTAAAAAATCTAGATCTAATTTTGGATACCAAGAAGCCACCCACTTTGGACGAAATGCTTTCTCTCTTCATAGGCATCGACTGGGAATCTATCATTCTCGTCTTCATATTCCTCTTATGTCTGGAACTTGTCGATAGTCTTTGAAGCAGCAGCCTCAACTCATGCTTCCATATCACACTGCAGCATGGCCATTTTCTCTTCCACCACTTGCAACGCGACTCGGGCCTCTGGTTCAAAAGCCTCAGCTTTACCAAACCGAGCCTTGAGAGCCTCTTTAATGCCTGATAGTTGAAAATTCTTTGTGGCAAACTTCTTTAGTGCCACTTCTACCTCTTGAGCTCTCTACTCGACAACATCAGCCCTAATAGAGGCCTCCTCGACCACCTTCTACACCTTGTCTTTGGTGATTTTAAGCATCTTGGCCTCCATCTTATGTCTTATCGCTTTGGCCAAAAACTCAGCTGTACGCTTCATAAACCCATTCAAATAATGGGCGAGCTATCAAAATATTCATTATAGCTTATGACAAATATATCTCGAAGTAAAGAGACCGAGCAAAGTATAATGAAGTACATCTCCGACTCATCCAGATGAAACAATCCAAAGCTTTATGCCTCTTTATTTAAAGGCTCGATCAATAACTTGATCATGTCGGCTGGATACAAAAAGTCAAAAAATGCCTTACACGCCAAGTCGTAAACTTCCAGGGTAGAGGCTTCGAGTTGCACTTTGGCCAATGTAGTCCCAGAAGTTCCTGCAGCCTCAGTAAGCTGCACTTCGACCATCGTAGCCCCGGAAGTCCCCATGGCCATAGTAAGTTGCGCTCCGACTGGTGTGATCCTAAAAGTTCTTACAACCTCAATCGATTTCTCCTCAGAAAAAAGATCAGAGACATCGGGGACTAGTAAGCTTAAAATAGTTTCGCTGAACAAACATTCAATAGAACTCCTCTGGCTCCCCTTGAGAACTAAAGAATCCAAATCATGCACAATCTTGAAATCATTGATAGTGGAAGGTTTAGGATCTTCTAATTCGAAGGCTGACGGTGCAGGAACAAGCCCGACCCAAGCACGGGCAGACTTGCTGCTAACCATCTCTGCCTTCCTCTTTTGAAGGGTCTTTGAATTCAGCACTCTCGGCAAATTCGAATCCATCCCTACAATTAGATGCATTTATCGATTAACATTGGATTCCAAAATCTGGATGAATAAGATTATAGGGCATGAAGCAAGTACGAACCTTCGGAACCAACTTGACTAATGCCCATGTTAAACAGGCACTGCTCAGATAAGAGCTCCTTCAACTCTAAAATTTCAAAGTCGTGCAAAGTTTTCAAATCTTGTCAAATGCTAATCAAGCAGTGGATCCTTCAATACAGCCTCTTGGGGCTCATCCCAATCCATAAAACCCCACTCTTCGCTTGAAAAGTAAAAAATAAATAGAAAATGCTCTTTCCAACTATGAACAGCAGAAGGAGCACCTTGGATCAATGGAGGAACGTTCTTTCTGCTCCTGAGAGTCACGTACCATCCACGAGATCCAGGATGCCTCTTCAAAGTAAAATAGTAGTGAAAAAGCATGATACTAGATTCAACCCCATCCAAAATGTATGCCACGGTGAAGCTACAGATGTGTCACCATGAATTCGGTACCACCAAACAGAATGACATCTCGAAAAAATGAAAAAGAGCAATAAAGAAAGGATAGAGAGAAAATCTTAGCCCAGCCCGAAAGCATTCCTCATATATGCTAATCCGACCTGGGGGAGGGTTGCAAGCACGTTCCTCTGTCTTTGAAACCTCCAACCAAAATTTGGAAGGAATATGGAACTGATTATGAATCAGCACCAAGTCTCTCTCCATCACTTTAGACCAGAAGGTCATCGACACAAAGCCTATGTCTCCGAAGTGAGCCATTCCTCTGAAAGAGAAAGAAGAAGAGAAAAGTAGAAGAAGTTAGCTTGAAGGAAAAACCTACGGCTAAAGAAGACGACAGGGCAAAATCCTTTGTCCAGTCCAAAATTTATATGTGCATCAAATCGGAGGGATTTTCGAATGCTCCACCTTCTTAAAGCATTAAATGTGGAAAACATAAATCGACGTAATCCAAACGTGTGGTGAATATCATTTGGATACAACCTCCACTGCTGGTATAGCAACTAACGTAGATAGTTGTAATCATGCTCTACGCCACTTCTAAAGAGATGTGCAGAGATGTACGATAGCAATCGCCATGCGAAGGGCGGTTTCAATTCCATTCCCTTCAAACCTCTTTCGAATTCACTAGTAAATGCTTCGAAAATGATAAAATACACTTCGGATCGAAGTTCAGGACAGACTCGAAGAGTAATGAAAAGAGAAAGAGAAAGAACCAATCACTTCGGTGAAAAACAAATTTTATTCGCAATTCTTGGACGTCGCATCGATTTACAAGAAAATGAAAAGAAAATACAATTTCAAATGACTTTTCAATGATTGATTCTGGAATGGCTCTCTTCAACATCAGCCTCTTCTGTCTGTGAGGCGGACTCGACCCTGTTCGTTACCACAAGCATATTCGATGAGCCCATGAACCTCCCAAGGTAGTGGCTTATCACAGCCCTCAAACTCCTATCTAGCGAGTCTACCTGCAAAGACTCAATATCACCCGATGGAAGATGAACCAGGATCATCTCCTTGCACCTCTCAAAGCCAGCAAAAAAGCCCAATCTACAAGCCTTGATCACAATCTTAGACCCATCCTGGTAAAACTAATCAAACCTCTTATCCATCTTCTGCAACTCAATTTGAGAAGTTGAAGGTTCCCGAATTACAAGTGCTTCTCTGGTTGGAGAACTACCGGGTCTCTGAGATACTTTCTCTCCAATGATGCTCCCTATCGAAGGTTCTAGGCCTTTTGTCTGGCCTCCTGTCAGAATTCCTCAGAGGGCGACTCTCTGACATTAAACTTCTTCCCTCTAACATCCTCTTTAGATGTTCGATGTCATCATGAGCTCGATAACAATCTCGCTTGGCTTTAGATCTTTGTCTCTCGAGGACTTCGTTCCTTCTACGGGCTCTCTATAACTCGTTATCTCGACAATCGATCATCTTTCGGATCTCAAAAAGTGTCTTCTCAGAGCAGTCAATTTCTTTAATCAAGTCGATATTGGCAGCCTTCTCCTACTCTAGGTGGTACCTCAACCTATCTATCTCCTCCTTCGCCTCGACCAATTCTAAAGCTGAAGCTCTAGGAGTAATTTCAGCGAAACTAACCAAATAGTGCCCTAGCAGAGCCAAGGATCTAAGAGCACTCTTCATTTGATGCTGAGTACCCTCTCCTTCTAGAGCTTGCCTTTCCTCAAATGAAAAATGGCTCCATAAGAACTCTACAATAGTCCTTAGAGTTTCAGCAGCAGTCGAGAGAGGAGACGTCACTTGAGGAATTTTCACTTGCACTTCGACCGAAGGATGGCTTGTAACATGGACCACCTCTTTAACCTCAGTTAATCCCATCGGCACCTCGAGGCCAGACGTTCCCACAACTTCTACCGCTCTTATGGTAGAACTCCACTGAAGAAGCCGGAAGAGTCACCTCTACAGCGGGCTCTGTTGTCGAATCTACTGGCATGGCCATGACCCCTGTCGTTAGGTTCGTCGGTCCGGCCCTAGACTCTGATGCAGCCTCCGTTGAACCACTTGCAGGTAAAAGATTCTTCTCCCTTTTATTCAACAAATCAAGAAAAGGCGCAACCGGAGGAATAGCACCCAGAATCCTAGCGGCGATGCCTTCAGAAGCTTGAGATTGGACAGAGGGGGTCCTAGCCTACCTCCTCCGAGTCGATAATATTTGCAGCTTCCTTGCCTATGCGGGATCCATTTAGCTATCGAGATTTGGAGAGAGAACTCCGAGTAGAGAGGACAGTAGACAATGCTATTGCAATCGTTCCCCTCTAGTGCACTTTCTGGGCGTGCTTAAAAGAAGGAAGATGAAGACAAAAGGATGCTTCTTTTAAATTTTCTTAAAAGAATTAACGGTCGAATAGATCCATCGATCATAATCATCTATACACCGCAAGATGATGTCATCAACCATTAAATGCCAAAGATATCGTTAGAAATGAAAAAGCATGTCTTCCAATCTGAGGCATTCTTAAAGAATAGTCATTTCGTCTTATTCTCAGACCCAGTACTAGAGGGATAGTATTACAGTAGTTATATGTATGCCTCGAATTGGCCTGATTGATGCCCGAATCATCTCGGATCAATATGAGACATCAGCATTTCGAGATGCAAAGACCCCCTATATCTTCTTCGATCCAAAGAGCGAGCCAAAATGTGCCATCAAACCGATCTTACAACGACATTTATGACCTTTCGAATCACCTCGGACGAATAGCCCTTTAGCATTTCTAACAGCTCCTTCCGAGGATAAGTGACAATCCAGCTGTAGTCCAACCATGATTGAACTATTCCCCACTCCGCCTAAACTCGTCGGAGCTAATAAGGCATTTTGATCATGCCAGTAATAGCCTTCCCGACTGGGAAGAACAGCCTTAATCTTAGAATAGCATGATTAACGGTCCGAAATTGTGGAACAGTATAATGTCTACGAGATGTTCCTTTTACAAATATTCTAAGTCCCGAAGACCTAGGTAAGCATAAGTAATTCCTCTCAGAGAATCCATTGTTGCTTATTCGTTCTCTGCTGATTTGAGTATCGGAGGATCCTTGCCGAAGTTAAATCCTCTGACTCGGACTTTATTTTGCAGGTCACTCCAGCACTACTATGCAAGATCGATCGCTCTACTTTCGAAGCATACAATTTCAAGCAACAACACTCTCCATACAAAAATATATCTCACTACGTATACAAAATTTTATGTGATAATGAAATACATACAAAAACTGTGCAACCCATCCTATCAAGTTTGCTATCATTAGCAAACTCAACTAATGTAACGTATGATGTTAGACCTCCATCATAACCATTATTCATACTACCAAAAAAAAAAACTATCATTTATTTAAGTCAAGATCCATATTTTTCAAGATCAAAGGTCTAGATTAGCTATAATTTTTTTATCTAATTTCTCTCCACAACAAATTACCTTCCATAAATAGTGCATCAAAAGTCATGCACGGCATGTGAAATCCATGAATTCAATCGAGGTCAAACTCCATCAAATCTCGACAATCAAATCCCGACCATCTAATTGATCATCCCTGCAGTAGTACCTCTAGACATGGTTTAGTCATTTAGATTCCTATCCACCATCCACTGCAACCTTATATATTTCATTAATACCTTAGATATACTTCCTTTTCGTACGACAGCATATCTCATCATGTATACAAAATTTATGCAATGACGAAACAAATGTAGAAACTGTGCAACCCATCCTACCAAGTTTACTATCATCTAATGTAACATATAATATTAAACCTCCATCGTAACCATCATTCATACTCCCAAAAAAAAAAAAAAAAAACATCATCCATAAGTCAAGATCCATATTTTCCATGGTCAAAGGTCTAGATTAGTTATAATTTTCCTATCTAATTTCTCTTCACAATAAATGACCTTTCATAAATAATGCATCAAGATTCGTACATAGCATGTGAAATCTATGAATTTAGCCGAAATCAAACTCCATTAAATCTCGACAATCAAATATCGATCGTCTAATTGATCATCCCCACAGAAGTACCTTCAGATGTGATTTAGTCGTTTGCATTCCTATCCACCATCCACCATGACCTTATATATTTTATTAATATCTTAAATATACTTTCTCTCAGTATGACAGCATATCTCATCGTGCATATAAAATTTTATACAATAATGAAACAAGTGCAAAAACTATGCAACCCATCCTACCAAGTTTGTTATCCTCAGCAAACTCAACTAATGTAACGTATAACATTACTTTAGACCTCCATCATAACCATCATTCATATTACCAAAGAAAAAAAAAACTATTATTCATAAGTCAAGATCCATGTTTTTCAAGATTGAAGGTCTAGATTACCTATATTTTTCCTATCTAATTTCTCTCCACAACATATTACTTTTCATAAATAGTGCATCAAGATTCGTACATGGCATGTAAAATCTATGAATTCAGCAAAGATTAAACTCCATCAAATCTTGACAATCAAATCTCGACCTTTCAATTGATCGTCGCCGCAGCAGTACCTCTAGATACAGTTTAATCGTTTAGATAGATTCCTATCTACCATCCACCATGATTTTATATATTTCATTAATATCTTAAATATACTTTCTCTCCATACGATAGCATATCTCACCATGTATACAAAATTTTATGCGATATGGTGCAAAAATTATGCAACCTATCTTACTAAGTTTGCTATCATCAGCAAACTCAATTAATGTAACATATAATGTTAGACATCCATTATAACCATCATTCATACTATCAAAAATAAATAAAAAAAAACATCATTCATAAGTCAAGATCTATATTCTTCAAGATCAAAGACCTAGATTAGCTATAATTTTTCTATCTAATTTCTCTTCATACACCAAAATTCATACGTGGCACGTGAAATTCATGAATCCACCCGAGATCGAACTCTATCAAATCTCGACAATTAAATTTCGATCATCCAATTGACCGTCCTCGTGGTAATATTTTCACATACGATTTGGTATTTAGATTTCTATCCACCATCCATCGTGACCTCGTATATTTTATTAACAACTTAAATATTCTTCCTCGCCATGCGACAGCGCATCTCATCACATATGCAAAATTTTATGCGATTTAATCATCTGATTGCATCCACGTGGTCATTCCATCTGATGAATGGCAGATCTTGTTTTTGCATGGAAAATTTTATGAGCAGGTTGATATGGAAGCGTTCCGTTTGATAAGATATTTATTTTTTACCTTAAAATCGGCGGATATATGCGAAACCGCGAAGAGATCCGCACCGGTCCTCTCGGCTGGCCAGTTAACCTCCGCCTCTTAACGTACGCGAGCACCCTTCTTCTTCCCCGCCGCTCTCTCTCTCTCTGATGGCAGCTGATGTCTCCATCCCTTCAGTTTTCGTTTCTCTTTTCTCGACTCGGAGGTTGGATATAAGCCCTCTTTTTGAAATTTTTCTTTCCTCCCTCTCGATGTAGGAAATATGAATTAAAGTAGGAAGGATTTCTTTTAGGAAATATAAATTAATGCGGAAGGATTTCTTTAGGAAATACCAGTGAAAGTGGAAGGGTTTCTTTTTCTTAATTTCCTTTTCAGAGTTTTCTCGTGTTTGTTTGTTTGTATTTTGTTTCGGTGTTTGATTTAGTGATGGTAATGCTAAAAATGTCCAGGAATCAGATGGAGGAAGGCCCTGGGTGATTAAGGAACTGATGTTGGATTTTATGAGTGCAGAAGAAGTCGAAGATCACTGGATTCTTTTGTTGCTATTGGTCTGAATCGAATTTTTGGTCCTTGTTTGGAGAATGGCTTTTATGAGTCGTGTTGATGAAGTGAGGTCGGCGGCTTTTATATGTGCTTTTCTTTTTGTTCTGGTGGAATTGGCAGATGGGAGTTTGGTCTTGATTGGCAGGAACATGTCCAAATCTTTTGATGACATCGAGGCTGACTTCGGTATAACTTCAAATTTTCTTTTTTCCCCAATCATAATGATAATATGGATGATGAATCAAAAAATTTTTAAGGTTACCAATGTTTAGATGCTGCATTGTTGATATTCTTATTTGTTTGGTTAGCGTTTGAGGATTTGTAAGGAATCCTTGCCAAACACCTTCTATGAATCAAAAATTGGTTTTCTTGTTTGGTTTTCAATGTTTTTTGTATAGGGTAGTAGCAAACAACACTAAGGTGTACTTTGTTTTCTTGGCTCGCTTCTCTCTCTCTCTCTCTCTCTCTCTCATATATATAATTTTTTCCCCTCATGTATCCTTTTGTTTTCTTGTCGATTGCGTGTTTTGTAGGAATGTAGCACAAAGATGCGGTTCAGTTAGGTGGAATTTTAGCATGGACAAATTTGTTTCCTTGGTCTAATCTTAAGTTCGTCCCGTCTAGGGCACTATAAACAAATTAATAAAGTGAAGGGGAAGTGCTGGAAATGCTGAAATCATTTTTATAAATCATATTTTGTTTCATTGATTCGTATTATGATGTTGTGTTTTCTTTTCTCCTTTTAATTTTTATACACATGATGGGGATGCTTGAGGAATTGCTTAAATAGAGTGGATAAAGACAGTAATGTAAAGTAGCTCTTGTGATAACTTCCTAATCTCTTTGAAAAGCAAAATTCCCAAAAATAGCAAGAAGTTGTCACTAAACATGGCAACAATTCTCGTTATAAGCTAGCATGTAGCTACTATTGGATCGATGAGGATGAAACAAGTTAAATACGATATGTAATGATGGTTTATGACTTTAGACATAATGAGCGTCCTTGCACCTATGATCATGTATTTTGATGTGCTTTGACTGATCCATAAAGGATATCGGAGAAGAAACTCAAATTTTAGCATTAAACATATTGTAAGGTTCCTTAAATATCTTGTTTTTTTGTGCATGGAGAGATTAGGATTGCAGGAACTGAGAGAAGCTGAGAAGGAAAAGTAGGACGGGACTGGTATCTGGTATAAACTTAAAGAACTTAAAGTAAATCATGCTCCACACTCCCCGCCCACCCCCCAAAAACTAATGTTTGATTTTCGTTGCTTTTCATCAGACTCAAATTTTTATTTATGGGATGAAAATTACTTTATTATTTGTACCCTGTTCATCAAATCTATCTTGAGTCCAATTTACTTATTCTGACCTGTTCACTAGCAAGAAAGATGAGTAGATCCGACTGGCATAGGCAATTCATTCAGATGGAATGCTTTTACAATCTACACTGAGTGATAAGTAGGAATGTCCTTGATGTTGAAATCAATTTCTTCCTTGATTTCTTTCTTTGTTTTGGATTTACAATTCTAGATACATATTTTGCTTAGCATGTTGTTGGAAACTGCAGCTTTCTACCCCCTTTTCTATTGCTTCAACAATATTTTATCTTACTTTGTTTGTCTGAACGGTGACTGACTTTTATTATATCTTTTTTCTTACACAATTGTTTTCCTTATTCCAAAAAGAAATGCAATGCCAGCAATGATAGTATTCATCACTGGGATAAATAGTAAGGTTCTGACGATATATTCATTTTGTTTTCTCCAGCTCCAGTTGTAAGAGGATCTAATGAAAGTGGGGTCATATACCTAGCTGAGCCCCTTGATGCATGTAGTCCATTGAATAATAAAGTGGTCAATGATTCAAGATCGTCATTTGCACTAATCATAAGAGGAAGATGTCATTTTGATGAAAAAGTTAGAAATGCACAGAATGCTGGATTTAAAGCTGCTGTTATATACAACAATGAAGATCATGGTCTAGTATCTGCAAGTAATGTTTTCACATTTATAAACCTAGATTTCAATTTGTGTAGCCTAAAATTAAAAATTATCTCTATTATTTCTTACTGTTATTTATACTGGACTCTTTTACATACAAATTTGAAAAGTCTAGCAGCATAGAAGAATTTTTAGTGTGTGTATCATCAGTTATCAGTTTAGACATGAATAGTTGTGTCATTACATTATATAAAATATAATTGATTTGCTATTTCTTCTGAAGTTGATATCAGCTCCTCTTCACAACTTTAGTTGTTAGATTTGACAGCCAGTTTGTCCAACCATGTTTATGGAATTCTATGTTTGGTAAACCATTTTGTGTTTGCATGTTATTTCTGGTCATTGTTACATCAATATATGGACTGAGTATCCTCATTGGCATTGCTCAGTAAATGGGAGGGTTGGTGTCTGGTTGAGAGTTGTTTGTAAAACATTCTCAAACTTTGATGGATCATACCTTGGTACATAATGCTGGACACACATATGCAGACTAAAGCTTATCATTAAGATTTCATCCTTCATTAGCACACCATAATGAAATGGAACCCATTAGCATGAGCTCAAAGTAGCTTTTAGAGCAGATTCGGATGCCAGATTGAGGAAGTGACACTTCAAAAATTCAGGAAGATGTAGTGCATGTGGAGCATCTGTATAAATAATTTTAATGCAAACGTCAAATTTCAGAGTATTAGGTAGTTGTATTTTAGATGATGAATGATTCTATCTATCAGAGAATTGTGGAACTTAGCTCTTGTTCACCCAGAAAAAAAAGTGTAAATCTTAAAATTTTTTGGCCCATGATACAGCAAACATGGGCAGCGAGTCGCTTGGTCACAATGATATGGTTGTTAGACATGACATATCCTCAGGATTCAGATGCCACTCCAGCATAAATATTTTATTTTATTTTTGGGAGGGACTGGCTTCTATTAAATATATATACAAATGAAGAGTGGCTGATTAGGTCACCCCTTCTTCCTTATGATCTAAAATATTTCTTCTTGTTATAGGGAGTCCATCTAATATCCCATCAAACAATATGGATGACAATTTCATCTGTTATTTTCCTTCTCTTGCCTGTTAGAGCAAGGAGTTTGTTTGCTTCTTTTATCTGTCCAATATTTCTTTAGCTTACTTTCCTTTGTCCCAAGTCAAGTTTTGAGCAAGTGGAGTGGCAAACAAGGGGGGTGGGATCAAATACAATGGAGAGGAGCAAAACAGTAATCTGTGTGAATTAATTGTGGACAAAGCCAAGATGCTTTTGATAAGAAAGTTCTTTTTTGATTATATAGTTATTTCTTGAGGTTAGATGTAGATTATGGTAAGTTTATGAACATAGCACATGCTTTTCAATCTTGCGCATAAGCAATAAAAATTGGAAAATTTTGGAGGGTAATTTGGTTAGAGTTCTAGAACTTCTGGTAGAAATAATTTGTAGTTTTGTACTAGTTGACCAAATAACATGGAGGTGACAGAAATATGACATGATACTTGCCAATGGAAGGAGATCAATCTACAATAAGAGCAAGGAGCATATGCCCATTTATCAAGTTCAGGTTTTGAAGCGAGTAAGAAGCTAATTCTTGCTTGGACAAAAGGAAATCAATTTGGATTTATAGCCGGATGGTCATGAATGGAGGTTATATAAAGATAAACAGCAAGTCTCTACCATCCATAGGGGTTTGACATCTCACTTTTATATATTCATGTGATTTCAATATTATATGATTACTGATACCATTACTCTAACCCACATAGACTCCTATGTAGTTACATAAATAACAAAAAAAAAATCAGAAAGCAACAACTCTCAAGTTGGAATTTCTCAGTTGATAATTATTCACATCTGCACAGTTCATTGTGCAATTTTTTTTCAACCCTTTGTGAAGGTGATCAATTAGACCTCTATAGTTGCACTTGTCATAGATCTGTGTCATTTCATATTAAATATCCTATGGTCAGTATCTGACTATGAAAATATTGCAGTAGGAGGAAGCCCAGATGGCATCACTATATCGGCTGTCTTTATATCTAAAGCATCTGGTGAGGCACTTAGAGAATATTCAGGTCACACAGACATGGAGTTACGGATCTTACCAAGAATTAAGAACTCAGAATGGTCTATTTTGGCCATCTCTTGCATATCTTTGCTTGCCATGTCTGCTGTGCTTGCTACATGTTTTTTTGTGCGTAGACAGTATGGTGGACAGGAGGGGCCTGAAGCTTCTCAAATCTATGGGATGAGCAGTCGACTGGTGGAAGCAATTCCAAGTCTCATATTCACGTCAGCATTAGAAGACAATTGCACATCACAAACATGTGCTATTTGCCTAGAGGACTACAAAGTGGGGGAGAAGCTTCGTGTGCTGCCTTGTCATCACAGTAAGCCACTTCATATCATAATAACCATCACCTTTACTATTTCTTATTCTCTAGTAGATGAAGAACCTGCTTTGCTCACATTATTTTGGAGAGTTGAATAAAGGTTTTTCTTTTAAGCGAATCCAGCTATCATAATATTATGACATATTTCCTTCTGGCTTAAGTTTTTATTACTTGCTACTTTTGCATCCATGCTAAACGAGATGATGCAAAATTCTACATGGTAAGCTTTATATCTTTGGTGCCCTTTAACATTTATTTTGTTGGTCATCATGAAACTTCAGAACTAATGTTATAAGATTTAAGTCAGAGATCTTAGTGGTTCAAAAGATGTGTTCTGGTAGAATTGGTGTACTCTGCCAACTTGCACGCTTAGTTGGAGGTTCATTGTAAGATTGTAAATGATGGGGGTCATTCTCTGAGATAAACAAAATGAGTTAGAAGAAATGAAAATTTAGAAGTGATCCATACTGAATTGGATAAGTATATGGTAAAGTTTCACCAGGAGAATATATTTGGTGGGCGAGGGAGGAGGAAGGATACATTTATTGCCAAGAACATGTATAAATGAGCAGCTACAAGTGATAACACTAATTGTGGTGAGATTGAAAATCCAGCCAAGACGTGCACAGGACAAGAATCCTCCTCATCCAGAACCTTTTGTGCTTGTTGCATGTTGTTGATATTCAAGAGGATGAATTACAGTTTTGAAAATAATTTAATTTTTATAATGTGATGCACATAAGGTTAAAGTGCTAAATTGAAACTATGGACCATGCCTTCTGAAGATACATGTCTAAAGGTTGGTACTTGGTAGAGCTAAAATGAAGTACATATTATAGTTTCAATGAGACTGAAAATGAGGCATCAAACAAAATGACAAAATGGATGACTAAAACATAAACCGATGGACTGTTATTATGATATTCAGATCAGTTATACAGAAGGATGGATGATTGGCAAGGACATACATAATGTAGTTAGAGTGAACGAAGTCAAGGGGTACTTTCAATGAGCCATACAGCAATTTATATTTGGGACTTCAATTGAGATGTCAGTAGCATTCACAATTTTGTTTTGTTTCAAAATTTTAAGCATTAAGACAAAAGATGACCGTTGGGATGATTATGCTGAGGTGGATGTTTACTTAAATGTAGTGCATCCTGAGGAGTGAGAACTGAATGGATAAAATGAAACATAAGTTGCATTAATCATGGATGAACTCAGGAAAAAAAAAAACATGGAAATATCACAAGCATGTGTGATGGTGATCTTATGTGCTTCTGATGAGGAGAGGGGATTACATCTGTATTAAATTGTTTTAGGAAAAGGATGGGGAGATCCGAGATTTATCTTTGATGAAAATTGTGATTTTGGATTCGTAAAAGTTGGTGGTGATGAAGGATGTAGCCCATAATAGGAAGCAAGTACCAGAAAATATTTCATCAATGTTTATATGACAGTGGGGAAAAAGCTTATTGGTTGTAGACTTCATGTTTTGCTGATGAGTGCAAGTTCAAACAACAACCTAGTGCACTTGTACTTAATTTCATGGACAATGTACTCTGATATAACTTTGGATGTTTGATGACATTTTACTTTTCAAGATTTCCAAGATACCCTTCTCAACTGAAAATATGCACCTCGATATATTTTTTTTATTTGTTTTCATTTTTCTTTTTTCCCATCTAAGCATCGATGATTTTATCTAATTCATGTTGCACTCACCTACATTCTTCATCTTATTATTTTGCAGAGTTTCATGCTGTTTGTGTTGATTCTTGGCTCACTACATGGAGAACATTTTGCCCTGTGTGCAAGCAAGATGCTAACTCAAGTACAATCTACATTCCGGCCTCCGAGTCTACTCCACTACTTTCTTCTCTCTTTTCATTTGCCTCTTCTTCTGCGGGATCTTTAGTAGCCTTTCCCCCTATCCATGGGATTTGACATACTATATTTTTGTAGATTAGTTTGAGCTATAGGTACTGATGTTGGAGTGGATGAATGATGCCTAGAACTCATTTTTGGTTAGCTATCCGTGGTGGAGCTCAGGCCCAGAGAGCAAGTCTTTGTCATGAACGATTCGGCATTTAACTCGGTGAATACCTAGCAAGTTCTTGCAGATATCATGTCAATGACTATATTTCTTGCCATTGCCACTTGAACATTGCTTTTGTTTCGGACACCGATTTATTTGGTAGAATTCCAAATCTTTTCGGTCAAGGCATTGCTGTTGCCTCTTAATTATTCTTTTCAAACTATATTCATGTTTCTTTTTCTCATTCAAAAGTATTATGATTTCTCTTCAAGCAGTGATTTCCGACGCCTATATATTTTTTCCTGGTTATTCCCACTACCTGAACTAAAAGCCAAAGGTAATGCATACAGAATCTATAGGACCTTTAGTTGTAAACTGCTGGGCAGAAGTTTGTGGAAGTGGACAAGCACTTGGGGACAAAGCTGCCTGGCGTCAAGTATTTGGATGCCACGTTTTAAGGCTTCTGCTTGCCCTCACCGGCCCAGCTGTTCCCCCTCTCTCTCCTTTGTTGATTGGTTTACACCTCTATTAGATCTGGATTTCCTCTTCACAACGGCCAAGAATCCACAAACATAAAAAATAATTACTTAAACTATTCCGGCTGCCAGATGGTGGGTGTCTAAGAATGATAGGTAAGGTTGTAGTTTGACTCACGTGTACGAACCTAGTAATTTAGATATAGTCCTTGGGCTGCTTCAACTAATACTTTGTCTGTATTCATGGTTTAGGGTATAATTCCACATCACAGCCAGTCATTCCTAGAGATCCCACTCATCAAGTGCTCAGCCGCTGTGATACATGGTGTATACAGCCACATGGTGCATACAATATAGAAAATAATTCTTCGTAGTTCAGCCAGCGGCTGTGATACATGATGTGTACCGCCACATGGTGCTAGGGAATAATTCCTTGTAGTTTAGGCTGTTAAGATCTTTTAAAGTTTACAAGTTGCGCAAAGGTTACATCCAGCCGGATCAGGCTGTTTGCAGGATGAAATTACTCTACTTTTGGGTAAAAACATATACAAAAATTTGGAATTTAACAGTTCAAGGTGCAAGTGTTAGTATTGTCTGGGCTGGCTCAAATGCAATGTGGATGGAGCCATAGGTTACCATAGCTTTCATGCTAAATTATTCACCTAACAAAGCTGGGATTAGCACGAATACCATTTACAAGCTTTCTGCTTGTAAACAAAGGTGTTTCTCATGTTAGTGATTACACTAGTGTTATTATTGTGGGAGGGGCAGATGGAAAGCCCCAGCTTGTTTTATTGGGTGAAGGAAAGGATTAAATCTTGGTCCCATGGGTCGGTAGGGGGTCTTCCATGACCTGGTCTTTCTCGTCAACATCCAATAAGGTTCCAAGCTATTATAACTCGAGGAGTTTTGAAATAAATTAAGACACAGATATGGCCAGATATAGAATGGCTTTGAATCCAAGTGTCACGGCCGTCCCTTAACATCATTGGTGGATCTCCATTATCTAAATGTCACAAGGGATATGTAACCAAACCCAGGCCAGATGAAGCAGATGCTTCCCTTCAAATTCCCACCCCCGAGCCATGTAACTTTTTGTCCTCGATGTTTTTGTTTTATATATCGTTGTACCATGCATAAGAGGATGAGAGAGAGTGTGTGTGAGAGAGAGAGAACCAACATAAACCTCAAGGTCCAAGGAGCCAAGAACAGGAAAGGTGGTGATCAGAGAGATGGAATGTAGGTGGAGAGATGACATGGTATTGGGTCGGCTTAGCCAGTCTCAACTCAAGAAGGATCTTGCATCTTTAGTTCTTTGAGAGGCTGAGCCGAACCAATATCACTTCTTCTCTTATCCATCATGGCCTTTTGTGGACCAATTCACCAAATTATCCTTGCTGCATCCTCACAGTATTTGGAATTTTCAGTGTTTTCCTTCATGGTAAAACCATTGCTTCAAGACCTGGTTTGTACTCTTTCTCTGTGTCACACGGTAAGTTCTGTAAGAAAGCTTTTTGTTTCTTTGAAAATTAGGATCTTTAATTGATTTTAATATATATGTTTTTTTGATCTTTTTGTACAATGCATGATGAAATTACCTAAAAAATCTTCATAAAAATTGACTTTTAAAGGGAACTTCTAATGGGAGGTTTAATTGATTTCTTTTTATTTTTTTGATGAGATGGGAGGTTTAACCACCTGATTATTATCACATGGTTTTCTCTCTTTTTGTTCCTTTATTTTGTGTTATTTAGTTTGAGGTTGGTTCATGATGATAATTTTTTTATCATTTTTTCTTAAAATAAAACGAGCCTATAGGCAATTCCACCAAGTCAACTACTCTTGGAGCGGGTCAGAAAAGTTCTCTCATGGGATATTAAAAGAAAAAAACGTCCGAAGAGTAACCATCTCACATATGAGAAATTGTGCAGGATGGATCGAGGTAAGGTATGTGCAGCTTTATTTGTCGCTCTAGTTGTTCTAGTTATATGCTTTTCTCTGTTCTTAAAAAAAAAATAATGGAAGCGCAGCTTACAAGAATCATTGCAGATTCAAACCCAAAACCTCTCCCTAGCATTGAATTTTTTAGAAACTAAAGAGAGTTGTCTTTGGCTATGGAGAAAAAAGGCTTGAGCTATGGCGGAGATGAGATGAGCTTGCCTTGCCTTGAAGTCCAATATACTACTTTATCTCAGTCTTCAGTGACAGCCTTGAGCACAGGCAGGCAGATAAGCTTGCAGAGAGAACTGCCAAAGGATCTGAAGAGTTGACAAGGACTTGATCAAAGCCAGCCTGATTTATAAAATGATGTTACCAATAAACAAGCATTAACTGAGTCTAAAAAATGGTCAACAATTCGAAATTTAGTTGAAGTCGCTTATCAGAGCTGAAATCTTTTAGAATCCAAGTCAATGACAATCTCTAAGATTTATAGAATGTCAAGACCAAGCCACTTCCCACCATTCTAAGAAACAAGAAGGAGAGCAGGGCCTGTCTTCCCCTCTGGTCCTCTGCCATTGCTTCCAATGGCTTGCTTGAATCAAAGATGCTTGTTCTCTTCTCAGAGTTATCTGTTTCTGTACTAGGTTAGGTAATTCCTATTTTTAATTACTTGTTTGGTAATTTGTTGCATTTTTTTCTAATTTTTGATCTCCTATTTTCTCTGTATTTTTTTCCTATGTATGCTTTACTCAGTTCGAGAATTAGATTTTTCCCATGTATGCTTTACTCACAGGAAGGTAATGCATTTCAGTTTTGATACTTGAACTAATCTCCGGGCTTATGAAGAATAAAATTACATATTAAGTTTGTAGTCTTTTGCGAGAAATCTAGCTTATATTTTATGATACAAACCTTTGAAACTTCACAAAAATAATTCACGTACCTGATCTTAAAGCACCCAACACTACACCCTTTCTGATAGTATAACTATGCTCTGTGGAAAAGAAGAATCTGTATTATTTAATTATTATTTGTCAAATGCTGGTAATTAATTCAATGTGCCTTTATAATTGACAAATTAATAGAGCTATGTTGTTGCATTTTGGTGCCTGAAAAGATCTATGTACATATTTTTAAAGTTTTTAATTCAGCCATCTTCTTTTAATTTATTTGTAGATAAAGAACGAAGTTTTATATAATCTGTAGCCTATATTACTTATGGCTTGTCTGGTTCATGAAAAGTAGAGGATAAAAAGTGTGGTCGATAGAAAGTACAAAAAAAAAAAAAAAAAAAAAAGAATTTTTATTTAATTAGAGTTTTCAAAAAAAAATCAAAAAAAAGATTATTTTTTTTCAAAAATATTTTTTTAAGTCAATAAAAAATCTATAGTTCTCTTCATCATGCCTTAAATCTTCCTTTATCACAATCTATGGTTAAAAATATTTTTAATCATTATAATATTTTATTTATAACCAATTATAATATGTAGAATAAGATAAGATTTCTTCTTATGATGGTTTTGGATTGTACCTTTCATGTGAAAGAGTGCTTAATATTCTTTCATGATAGTGATTATTAGATCGCATAGATCTCATAGTACTCTAAACTACTTTACGAGAGATGACGATTTTAGTTGACCTTCCGAATATTTGACCCAATTCAATTTCATCCAAATGGGTCAGTTTTAACTGATCCAATTAGAATTTGGGATGAATATGGGTTCTAAAAAGATATACGTAAGATAGGTTCGAGTTAAATATAAATAGTGATATGCTTCGTTCTGGATCCAACATGATATAATTTTAATTTATATATTTTTTTAAATTATAATTATTTTATAATATTTACATATATCCAACTTGATTCGATCTGATTTAATCTCTCTTATATATTCGATCTGTCTCGATCTATATTTCTACTTGATTCGATTCAATCCGATTCAAGATGGATATGAATATAAAATCTATTATATATATATAATAATACTCTATGGAGAAGTATTATGATATTGCTATCTCGGTATCTTAGATAATTTTAGTTATACCAAGTGGATTATTATTTTATTATCTATAATATTTTTTAAATAATAATAAAATAATATTTTAAAAAAATTAAATATATATATTTTAAAAATAAAAGTAAGAAAGGGATAAGAGATGAAAAATATTTTTAAAAATTTATTATTTTTAAAAATAAAATATAATAAAAATAGTAATAATATTTTTTAAAAAAATACTAATTTATTATTATTTTAAAAAGATAGCATATTATTTTTAATTTTAAAAATAATAATATATTTAAAAAATAATATATTTCGAGATCTGAATTGATCCATTAGATCAGATCAAATTTAATAAATTATCCGTAAATAGAGTACGATACTTCATCGATTTAAAAGCCAAATTTCTGTATTTAATAGCCTTCGAAAGTTTGGAGAAGATATTTGGAGAAGTGAGGGGGCAGAGGTGCGATCAAGATTAATATTTATTGAGAGAGAAAGAGAGTCATATTGAGGGCGGCACCAACGAATACGAAGAAGATATGAAAACAGAAAGAAAAAAGAGAAATAATAATAAAATATTATTTTATAAAAAAGAAAGAAAAAAAAGAGAAAGAAAATAAGAAGAAAAGATAAGAAGAGAGAGAATTTTCTCTCTTTCTTTAGTGATGGTACTGAAGGCGGTGGTACTAACAGGAGCGCTTGAAAGTACGATCGGGATCGACATTTGTCAAAAGAGATAGTGGTGGGGTGGCATCGACAGACATTAAGAAGATATGAGAAGAAGAGAGAGGATATGGGTGCAATCGAGATTAGTATTTATCGGGAGAGATGGATAGCCATGGTGGGGTGATGGAGGATGCAGTGGTATCGACGGGCGCGTAGAAGATATAAAAATAAGAAAAAATATAAAATAAAATATTATTTTATAAAATAATAAAAAATATATCATATAATAAATAAAAAATAAATAAATAAAAATATTAAAAAATAAAAAAATATTTATTATTAAAAATTTTAATAATTATAAATTATAATTATTTATCCTGCATAATATATGGGTCTTTGATTAATTTTTAATTATAAGATGGGTAGGGATATTGGCCTGTTTAGTCCATGCTTAACCCGTTGCCGTCCCTATGCTTCATTCATCCGCTATACAGCCCTTGAAGCGGCAATTTCGCAATCCAACAACGGTGGATCGGCGCGCGGGGAGGTGAATCATTCTTTGCGCGAAGGATACAACCCCTGTCCTGGCGGTCGAGTCCACCTCCCGTGCAAGAATAACCCATTGTCAGCGAAGGCTCCATCTCCATTACTAGTCGAGGATTCCCTTAGCAGTCGCCCTCTTCCCCTCCGCTCCTAAGTGATAGGAGGCCAAGCCTAGAGCCGAAACCCTCTCGCTCTATCGTCCGATCGCCGGCAATCTTCCAGTCGCCGTCTGATGGATGCTCTCGCGTCGCAGGCGAAGCAGGCGGCCAGCCTCTGGCTTGCCGGATTCAGAGAAGCGTGCTCTCTCCATCGCGTCTTCATCTTCTGCTTTAGGTTATTGATTGCTTCCTGTTTTTCTCCAAACATTCTTTCTATACCCTCGATTATTGCATCTCCAATGCTTAATTTCGATTAAATTCCTGTTTCTTTGATCTTCTTGGTTCAGGTCGAAGATGCTGTCGATCAGAACCGGCCAGTGCTTCCTCTTGAACGGATTCATTTTCTTGGGAAGGTGCCAGATTGTGGTTTTGAATCTTTTCCAACGTTTTATTCTCTTCAAAAATTTGTTAATTCTTTTGATTTATATGTGATCCTAAACGGATGTAGTGCAAAGTTCAGATGGACGGGTGGCTGGGAATTAAGGAGTCATTTGGAATAGTTTGTGAAATAAAAAGAAAAAATATCTGTTTTTGGCTGCTGTTTTTCGTTTTTGGCTCATGGAATAGTCTGCGAGAGCTGATGATGTTACATAAGAGTTTCTTGTTTTAGATTTTGGCTGAATCATTATGTTTTTCCATCCTTCCTCTTTCCTCTGGTTTCACCTTGAGTTTGTTTCCAAGTAAGAATTTTGACTAGTTTAGCGAGCTCATGTAATATACCCATTTCTAGAGACAAGCTGTGCTACAAAGTTTTGTGATGTCTTAAACAGTTAGTATTTTTGATATGTCGGGTTGTTGTGGCAAGTAAGGCAAATGGGGGATGGAAGGAAGGTAGAGCAATCTTTTGTTGTAGCTATCTTACTAACGCTGTTTTCATTTTCTTAAGAGGCAGGATCATGGTGTCTGGTTGGTTATGATTATGATGATATCTGTCCAATTTTATTGAAAGTATGATTTTGTGCACAGACATAGAAGTTCTCTTGCGATTGAGGAGTCAATCAAGTATCCCAGTTGTTAAAGTGAGAGACATAGAAGAAGAGGTACATAGGAATTAGATTGACCATAACCTCAACAAATTACATCAATCTAGCAAATTTTTCAAAATAAAACATGAAACTTAATATCCCTACTTGATAGCATCATAAAACATTCTGTTATAGTGATACATGCGAGTTTATCCCCCTTTTATTTGCCCACTTGATAGCTTCATAAAGCATTTTGATATAGTGACGTATACAAGTTTATCATCCTTTTGATGTCTTCTAAATCTTTCCAACTAGCCTTACTGGCATGATGTAGTCATGCACTCACAGGCATGTTGTGGTCATATACTTACATATTATGTTATGCATTTTCGACAGCAAAATATATATACTATCATGCTCCAATATTAAAAGTATGATATATTCAATCTATGTCATCTGAGGCTTTACTTTATATGCTCGTTTACTTCGGGACATTCATAGATCGCCTCTTTTGCTGTATTGGCTAAAAGTTTGACATTGTGCCTCCAGTGTTCTCAGCCTGCTTGGGACCAGTATTTTTTTGTGGCGTTTTTTTTTTTTGTCATTATCAACATAATTTGTTCTGATTTTTCTGTAATTTTTGTTTAAAATTTTGGATTATTTCCCTTTATTTCCTAATATTTTGTTATGGCCTACAAGTTACATAATTCTGCAAGCATCTTAAAGGTGTTTATCTTTTTATATTTATTAAAAAAAACAATGGACATGAAAATTGATATCAAGATTGCTTTTCTGAATACTGGTCTATTCTTTCTTTCAATAAACTTTGTTTTTGGTTGTGAAACAAAGTGTATCTGTCTCAGGTGTTAACTTTTGTGATATCTGTGCAATTTGCATTTGGTTGCAATTGGTCTTGTGCTTTTTGTGGCTAATGCTTATTGAATTATAATCATGCAGGGGCTTCAACAGATACATCTACAGCTATTTTTTTCAAGTTTTATGCATGATAATTTATTTACTGATAACTTCTTTTCTTGGTGCAGTTTATTTACATTAAAGTCTGCAGTCATCCCAACTCTGCTGTGGATATTACCTGATCAGTGTGAAAAATTAGGTCCACAGCATCTTTGCAACCAAAAAGAAGCTTTAGCACTCTATTCCTTCTTACGTTTCATCCTTATTCAGATTTTCTATGTAGGTGCTGCTTATGATATGTTCAATCTTAGTATTTGTTATTACTTGATTTTTCCTTTTGGGACTGTAATCAAATATATTATATAATATGTTGGTAAATTAATTTTATTGTGTCTAGTTCATTTGAAACACTTCCACTAGGATGAAGAGTGAAAGTGGTAGAATGCTTAAATAGCTTAAATCAGGAGCAAGTGCAGTAACAAATTCAACTACTAGTGAAAGCAGGTTTTGGGGCTTCCAAACAAGTTGAGAATGGGAATATTTAGGAAGAATTGCGGATGCAATAATATTGCAAACTGGCATATTCCCTTTTTTGTGGTGGCTGATTAATTACCAGTAAAGTTGGTGGTTGAAACAGTTTATCTTGTTTTTGAAAATTCTTTTTAAGAATAGGTACAAAATGAGTTTGCTGTACAACATGTGTTTTCCTTTTGGTGAAATTTCTTAGTAAGTATAATATTTCAAACCCAATAACTATATAAATGTTCTTGAACGTAGGCTTTGAGATTCCTAATTAATCAAATGATAGTGGTTCTCCCACTTCAAGATTTGACATGGGAGATCAACCTTGTTGTTCAACCTAGTAAACTTATAGATAAATGAAAATTATTTGAATTGTTGCTTTTTAACTAGATATTGAAACAACCTTCACTAACACAGCTTGATCAAACGACCGACTGTTGATTTGACCTAATTCTTTCTGAAACATCTATTATGAAAGTAGGGAATAGTAGATTTGTATATTAAGTTAAAAGTCCCACCTAAAAGTTTTTATAACTTTAAAATTTCTTTCAGCTAATCTTCATCCTGGACCTCTAAAGTATCTCACCAACTAGATTTCATCTACAAATTCTCCTCCTTATTTTGCTCTTGAATGGCATAATTATGATGTATCAAGGTGATTATGTGCTCCTAGTTTTCCTTTGCTTCTCAAAGGGGATTCCAAACCATGCACTTTCAAAGAATTAATACTCATTAAGAACGAATATATGTTCTCTACAACAACCATATCTATCTATTCCTTAGATATTGCATCCAAGAATGCAAAGTGCAGCTGTTGTAAGTGGGTGTCCAAAGAATTGCAAAGCACTTAAGAAAACAATATGCATGCCTCTAATCTTCTCTTGGTGTGCTCAAGGCTGTAATCTTGGTAAAAACATCTTAAGTTGGTTAGAGGAACTTCACCAAAATATTTTTTAATGTTAGTTGCCTAAAATAATCATGTACCTTGCAGATATCATTAGTTGTTTTTGTGGAAAATTTTGGGTACCTCATATAGAAAAATTTAGCTTTTAAAGTCAAAGCTGTTTTTGCTCTCATTCAACTATATTGAACATTTGTAACCAACTATGCATATCTCTGTGCATAACAACTCTGAATTCTTCTTCTTCTTCTTCTTCTTCTTCTTCTTCTTGTGGAGAAGGAACCGTAAAATCTCACAGTGGAATAAGAAATAAGAAGCAAACTGAAGTTCATATGGATGATCAGAGATATAATCATCATTAGACTTCGACCTGCCAAAGATTATCCTTTCTTATTTGTTGATAGTTTGCCTGTGACCATGTTGCTTTTAATATATAGAAATTTGAAAAAAATTATTCATAGTGTGTTTATGTATCATCTTTCCAGATCAATGCTATCCTTAGTTGTTTCTCTTTTCTTAATGTTACTCTCTTTTCATATAAGTGGCTTTAAAGTTTGCTTATTGTTATCTTACACATTGACTTTGTCTATTACCTGTTATTGATGCTGCAGATTTTCTGGTTCTATCCTCTGTACGTTTTCAGCTTCATACTGAGCACCCTGTGGTAGGTATCTTGCTGTCAACTTAAGCTTTCATATATATATATATATATATATATATATATATATATATAGATGCATGCATGCATGAATGATGTATGTATATAATGTTTATTGTTGTTGTAGGTGTCTTTTAGGTGTTTATTGTCATTTTAGGTGGAATGGATCCAGCAAGTTGCTGGTAGAAGAGTCCTCTATGACACTAGAACAAGAATAAGAAAGAATGTGTGATAGAGCTATGAACTATGAAGGAAAAAAAAAATCAAATTCAAAGAAAATTTTAAGATATAAATCTAGGACATCATGAAGAAGACAATCATGCGACCAAGCTGGGTTAGTAGGGGATAAAGTTTTGGAAGTGAAACTAGAAGGTTTGGATGCGCGAGCAGTATTGCATGAGGTAGGAAGGTATATTGGCCTGATTCAATGTTTTGAGGAGTAGACATGAGAAGATAAGAATTGAAGTGATTATGGGATAAACATGCTTACTGTGATGAAGTGGGACCTTGCAAAGATATGAATGATGGAATAGATAAATTGCAATCCCTCTAGAAGTGAATGAAATGAGGCCATTTGGTTGTCGTATTATTGTCTTTCGCAAAGTCTTCTTCCTCATGCAATACTCATGATTGTCAATACTTTATACAAGTTTATTATTATTATTATTAATTTGTACATTAATCAGCGATTATTTATATATTTTCTTGTGGGTTGGGGGCACAACCATCCCCAACACTCCTAAATTCCCCAACCCTGCTGAGGTTGAGATTGATCACCAATTTCTCGTACAATCACCAAGAAAGTAGTTGGCACATTCTCATGACCATTGTTTAATTGTACAATAGATTTGAAATTGATTTTGATGAGATTTTTGTTTCTCTGATACTCGCCTAGCTATGAAGGTTTTATGCTATTTCCCCAAAATATCAACTTGCATCAGATTACATGTATTGAGTTGGCTCTTCGCTATTCCTCCATCTCCTTTGTTTAAATACATGTTCCATTTCTGCTGGTCCTAAACTAGGTACAGTGACATTGCTAAGTATGCTTTTGATGTTCTGACAAAAGAAGGACCTTCCAAGGCACAAACATCTAACAGAAAAGATTTACCAGACTCCCAGAGTCTCAGACAAATGAGCAGGCCAGGTGGATTCGAGCGGTAATCTTGCTAGCATGGCTTTCTGGGTTCTACTATTCCAGTAGTTTCTCCAGATTTCATTGAAATATGCATGATGTTTTTCACAGTATATTCAAAGGTCTCTTTCATGTTTTCATGATCCAATAGGGTGCTTCTTGGAATTGGCGAGCAGGTTTATTCAGTTCTTTTGCTGAGCATCTTCTTCATAGAGGTGCAGTGGTGTGCTAGTTTCTGCTTAATGCCTTTTTTTTTTTTTTTTTATAATCTGATCATATGCTGCTTTTTCACTTTTTATTCATCTTGAAAGCAAACTTATATACGAGGTTTTAAATCTTGTGGGATAGAAGGTGTCTTTGTTTCTCTATGGAACAGGATGCCTATCTCATTCCGTCCTGACAATAGCTCCGGTTATGCATCTTGATGGATATCCAACCATCTTTCTTCCATTCTTCTTTCTTTTCTTTCTTCCTTCTTTTCTTTCTTTTCCTCTAGCTTCCTTTTTTTCTTTCCTTTTTCGTTCTTTTTCTTCTCCCTTCCTTTTTTTTTTCCAATTTTCTTCATCTTCTTTCCTTTCATTTTTTTTCTTTTCTTCATCTTTCCTTCTTTTCCTTCTTTTTTCTTTCTTTTTCTCTCCCTGTGGATGGGTTTCGGAGTCCCAAGTCTGTTGCAGTCCCATTTTCTTATAGGAACGGGATGGGATGAGACTGGAGGGATGCCCCACGTCCTGTCGGGACATAAAACCTTGCTTCTATATATTAACATGGCCTAGTTCTACCCCAGCTTTTGCATATTGCTCGTATTATATCAAGTATATTTATGACAAAACTATTTATGTTCTACAATGCAGGTTTTTTCTACAGGTTTTATACCCTATATTGGCAAGGCAATCAATTTTCTGCTTCTTTCCTTGATATATGCCTACTACTGTTTTGAGTATGCATCCAGTTTCTAGAAAACTTTTGAACAAATACTGTTGTTTTGAGTATGCATCACAGCTTATGTTTTCTTGTATGAGTTTGTGAAAATAGTGAGAGGACATCAATTCATTTGCTATAAATATGTTCAGGTACAAATGGAATTTTTCTGAAGTGAGTTTAAATGAAAGGCTTGAGTTCTTCGAATCAAACTGGGCATTTTTTGCAGGATTTGGTATGATTTTTGTTACTCCAGTTGGTTACTTTGTGGATAATATATTGTATACCACATGTGCCTTGTATATTAATTAACATTAGAAAGCAAATAAATGCTTATGTGTCTGTATTTGATGATGCTACCGTAAAAGTATTTGCTCATGCTGCCTTTGCTATGAGATGCTTTGTTGTTATTCTTTAACAATGAGATCCCTATATCCTTTATCTTGTGACGCACTTGTCCGTGCACTTCAATGACATTCATTTGATGTATCTTACAAATGTAATGGTCAAAGAATGATTTAGCTATTTTTTATAATATACTTCTTTTATTGATAAAATTTATGCTCTTTCTCCATATCATCAAACTTGATTCAATCATTCTTCCCTATCTTATTTCAGCTTTCTAGGTTTCTCATTTGTATACTATTTCTGGATTTTGGCATGTTAAAATTTTTCATTTTGAATTTTCAGGAAGTCCATGTGTTCTTCCAATGCTCTTTTTCTCCACACTTGTGAGTTATGGAATTATGGCTATACTTTATCCAATGGTATGCCTGAAAACTTTTTACTTTCTTGCCTTAGAGTTTAGGATATAGATTTTTCAAGGTGTTTCCTGTTCATGCATATCTCTATGTTCAGCATGCAGCTTTCTTTTTCATGCACCCTTTTGATACTATTTACCATTTAGCATTATATTTTTCTGACAAAGTATTGGTATTGTTTAATATAGACAAATGAACCAGTAAATTCTCATCTGATTTGAACCAGTCCTGGATCAAGTCCTATCTCATTAGGATCCTTGGGAGGTAGTCTTACTCGTGACCTCATAAAGTCATCAGAAACACTGTCCAGTTTGCTAGTCATACAATTGTGGACATCAAGGAAACTGTCCTGTTCATTGAGTAGCATTAGTAATTTAGGACAGATTCAACAATCTCAAAAAAAATAAAAAAAGAAAATAGTGTCATCATATATATATATATATATATATATATATATATATAAAATAATACTCTGTGGAGGAGTATTGTGGTGTTGTCAACTCAGCTTCTTAGATGTGTTTTATTATGCCACGTGTATCTAAAAAAGGATGCATCACATGGAGGGTTTCAAAGGAGCGAGCCGCATGTGGTTATGAAACCCAACACATCCTATTTGGCTGCTCAAGCCTCCTATTGTTGAATTCCTCTCTGTACCTGGATGGGAACCTGATCTTTGGGTGGATCCTGCAGGGACCATCGGGAGTCGGGGTTTGGGTATATTGAACTTGAGCTGGAACGCGCTCGAGGGGGGAGATACCGGGCCAATGAAAGAAATAGGTGAAAATGGCGGGGTCGAGTAGGGGATGGGCGCGGATGACCTCGACTAGCTACAACATCAAGGGGGACGTGGCGGAGCTTGCGGAGATCGGAGAGGATTGGAGGGCATCAGTGGCGGTGTCAGAGGAAGGTGTCGAGGATGTAGCGGGCGAGGGGGGATAGGCGGCGGTGGCGAGGGATGGGGGAGGCGCGGCTGCAGCGGAGGAGGGGTAATCGAGGTCCCAGTCATAGAAGTCGATGGCGGCGGGGGACGGCACGGGGGCGGGGGTGGTGGCAGGAGAGGGGGGAGGGTTTTGCGGTTGGAGAAGAGGCCACTGCGGACGACGGAGCAGTCATGGGAGGGCTTGCGGTGGCCGTAGAAAAAATAGTACTTCCGAGGGGCGGTAGCAGGTGTAGGGGTTGCTGGTGGCATCTTAAGGTTTTGGTTACTGCCGCCGGAGCCAGAGGAGAGGATGGGAGGGGGATTGGTGGTGCCGAAGCCAAGGGAGGAGAGGGGGTTTGGTGGTCATGCGGATGGTGGGTGTGGCATGGACGGCGGTGGGGCGGCGTGGACGGCCGCGACCTGGGCCTCACGCGACGGGGGGTGGGGGAGGCGGGGAAAAAAAGAAAAGAAAGAAAATATTTGGTAAGGGAAAGGAAAAAAAATATTATTATTTTATTATTATAATTTAAAATATTATTTTTAAATAATAATAAAGTAGTATTTTAAAAAATTAGAAAAAAATATTTTAAAAATAAAAGTAGAGGAGGCATAAGAGATGAAAATAGCATTTTTGAAAAAAATATCTTTAAAAAATAAAATATTATAAAAATAATAATATTTTTTAAAATTACTAATTTATTATTATTTTAAAAAGATAATATATTACTTTTTAATTTTAAAAATAATAATATACTAATTTATTTTTCTAAACATAATATTCGTATTATTTTTTAAAAAATAATATGTTTATGATAATATTTTTCTCTATCTTCTTTCAGTGGTAGTGCCGGAGGTGGTAGTATCGACAGGGGCACTGGGGGGTGTGATCGGGATCAACGTTTGCCGAGAGAGAATGGGAGAGGTGGTGGGGCGGCACTGGTGGGTGCGGAGAAGATATGAGAAGAATAGAGGGGACGAGAGGGCTATCGGGATTGGCATTTGTTGAGAAAAAAGGAGAGCCGTGGTGGGACGACAGGGGGTGTGCAGCAGCATCGGCGGGCACGTAGAAGATATGAGAACAAGAAGGAAGAAGAAAAAATAATAATAATAAAATATGATTTTATAAAATAATAAAAAATATATAATATATAATAAATAAAATAAAATAAAATATTAAAAAAATTATAGACTATTTATTATAGATATTTATTATTAAAATTTTTTAATAATTACAGACCGTAATTATCTGTCCCGCACATTGCGTGGGTCTTCGTCTAATTAATAGCCGGTAGAAGTCGGCAAAATAGCTGGTCATATTTTAGCTTTTTTTTTTTTTTTTTTTTTTTGGATGAGGACATCATGGTTATGTTTGATGCATGTCTGCAGCAGTTCCCTGTTCTTAATTTCTTTGTGATTGTTTAGATACTTCCTAGTGCCACTGCAATGGTAAAGTGTATGACATGGTTATGAGCCTTGACTATGCTTCCTTGCCATGTCACAACCTAGTTATTTTCCATTGCAGTTTTTGTCTCATAAAAGAGATGATCCAATCATGTCAATGTATTTCAAGGCTTCCCTTTTTGTCATCCTTGTGATAACTGTTAATTAACTGCCCACTTGGTTGAGCATGTATTGGTAGTGGTACAGAAGAATTTGTCTAGCATGCAATGATGGCAGGGTTATCCAAAGTGGATCCATGTTCAATTTCAGTTTCTGCTGAAGTCAGCTGCACCTGAGATTCATCTATCTAGTAGTATTTTCACTGGATTTATTTCCAAAAACTCTTAGCTTTTTCTGTCTATCAATGTTTGATTAAAGCCTCACTGAGTGACACTTTGGGATAGTACAGTAATTGCTCTTTTTCCTTGTGACTGTTCTTGACTATTTGTAATTTTCCAACCAATGGACTGCTAAATGTAGCTCAGTGTTTTTAAAATGGCAAGACGAACAATTGTGAAAAATTAATATAGGGGGTACCTTTTTTGAACAAATAGTGATAGACATTTCTTTAGCGAATGCTTCAATGGTAGTATGGAAATATAAATTTATACTGCAACTCAGCATGCACTTTCTTTTTTTTCAAGAAAAAGGAATCTGTGTGGTCTCAATGTTTTTAACCTATATTAAGAGGTAATTCAAGCCTTGATCTGCCAGCTATTTCACTTTAAGTAGCTTCTACATCCCCGCCCCACCCACACACGTGCATGGTCCTTCTCTCAAACAAAGGGCTTTGAGCACTTTGGGTTGTCTTATTGTGCTTTTAATTCTTTGCAGAAGCTTTGTTTATGAACACATTGCCTTGTCCTATCCTTTGTAAATAAGCCCTGTCTTGTTGGATGAGCCACTAAGAAGTGTCTAGATCCCCAACTTTGGTTGCATTGTTAGTTTAAAGGATTATCCATTCATTACATAATCCTGCATCCCAATATCTTTTTTGCCATCATTTCTCAAACAGTCATTTGAGCAAAACAGTACTCCAGTTTGTTTTGACAGCAGCAGGCACTCAAGTAGAGCACGTTATTGATTCTCTAACAAGTTCATGGGGAGGAGGTCGACCAAGAAAGCTTCAAATATTTTATGCTGCAGACAAAGCATCGTAAGTAATCATAATCAAATTACTTTTTGCTTATTTAAGCCAATAGGTTGTTTGGATGGTTTGTTGGTAGAATAAGTTAATCTTAAGATTTTTTTTTTCCATGCTTCACCATCTGAACATCATGCACTATTTTTTCTTATCTAAGAATGACATAGATATCAACAGTCTAATTTCTTGCATTTGTTTAGGTCTTTGTTTGACATATAGTCTTGCAGTTGAATCCTACAAGTCAATTAAAAACAGTTTTATCAGGACAAAAATGCTCGCTGTTAGAAATGTTAAACAATAGATACAACTAATCCTACTTGTGAACTTCTTAAAATATAATCTTTTATAAAATGGTTTTGAGAAATGTCCTTATCCTTTGAGGTTCCTTAACAATTTTGATACCTATTTTAATTTTCCTCACCAACCTCGGATCATTGTTGGATCTTAATTATGTTTTTTCATCTCCTTTTTCTTTTTTCCTTCCATCCTCCATTCCTTTGTTTTTCTTCTCCCTTCCTTTCTTTAGTTTCTCTTCTTCCTCCGTTCTTTTCTTTCTTTCCTTTTCTTCTTGTTTTCTTCCTTTATTATTTTTTTTTTTACTTTTTCTTATTCTTTCCTTCCTTTCTTCCTTTGTTTCTTTTTTCCTTCCTTTCTTTTCTTCTTCTTTCCTTCATTTCTTTTTTTTCCTTTTTTCCTGTGGATGGGTACGTTATACATGGAATAAAATGGCATAATATTATTCAAAAAAGTCTACATCATCAATTATTAATTATACATAGAATCAACGCATGTTACACTCTTTCAAAAGCATTTGTAGTAGTAGAAACAGTTTCCAACACCGCATTTTTATCAAACTCTCAATTCCAACAATAAACTATTCTACATTTACTCTCTTATATCCAATAGTATATGTCCTTGTGCCTCTGTCAACACCCATATGGTCTTAATAACATTTAGATGCATATATATATATATATATATATATATATATATATATATATATATATATATATATATATATATATATATATATATATATATATATATATATATATATATGGAGAAGGCATATTGTTGATTGTGTTCCATTTTATTGTCAAGGAAGGAGTCCATTATTGGATAGCCTTGGGAACATGGTCTGCTGTATTGTCCTATACCATCCAATACGGGGCATACCATACCATACCATATTGTTATGATATTTCATACCATATCAATATTTGGTATGCTATCTCGTACCATACCAAACCACATAACGACACTATAATAGAATGGTACCAGTATGGGATTAGATACTGAGACGGCAAATCTTGCTCGAGAAAGAGTAGACCTGAAAAATAACTTTTAATGACAACTTCATATAACTTATGTCATCAAGCAAGACACAAAATTCAGGTTTGATAAAGAAAAATCTTGTGTACGAACCTCGAATCCTAGAAAAATATTGCTCCACCCATACACATAGACCTACATTAAACTACTTAATGTAGAAAAAAGAGCAAGGACAAAATTATAGAGAGTTGTTTAAATGTGTTGATGATAGGTCTAAGATGCCTATTTAGTTGTGCCTCATAGAGCAACGAAATGTAGTTGATGGACTTACTTCAAATTGATCATTTGATTTACAAAAAATGATGAGTGGTTATAGACTTTGCTATTATATATTGACAAGTCCATAAGTTGAAATATTCATGATGAAACCAAAACACATCTTTGTGATGCAAAATTTTGGTTAATACTTCAAATTATTAAATATTACAACTATCAGTGGAATAATTCTTGGAATAATAGATGATATATTTTGAACTCTATATGATTTGAGGCAAATGTCTACAAATAGATCATTTGCATACCATAGGTCAAGCAAAACTGAACAAACCCTGTTATCATGTAAAAGCACTTTGAACATCTATAAACAGTAACCGAGGCTTAATTGGGTACTTTAAAAGCACAATACTTTAAAACATCCATAAACTTTAAAGTAATCCTCATAAACAAAAAAAAAAAAAAAAAATGTTGTATTGGTACCAAATTCGTATGCATTTATATATGGAGTGTCGGTAGGTTTGATTCAGCACCATAGATTATTGGTCAGGTACTGGTAGATACCTGAAGCCGAAATTGTGGACCTTGATATCATATGATGGTCCTGACAATAGTGATATAACATGTCCACTCAGGATTTGAGTATTTTTCTCATGCATACTTCTCATGCATGGAAATTATTGTTTTTTCTAACAAATTATGGGCCCATTTGAATGGTTGGGCCCAAAATCGGTTGGACCCAAAATCCTATTGGACTCATGGCCTAACCACCAAAAATACAGAATTATTGGTTGAGTTTGACCTATTTTATAACTGTGTAGGACTATCTTTTGAGGTCATTTTTCTCTCTATGGGATATGGGCCAGCTCACTCAAAAGGTGGTCTTAGATAGTTAAAAAAAATGCCAACACAGCCTATAATTCTGTAGTTTTGGTGGTTGAGCTACGAATCCCTTAAGATTTTAGGCCCAACCATCCAAACAAGCCCTATATGTTCTCTTTAGGAAGCTCACTTTCTCTAAGAAAGTCATTGCATTGCTTGATTTTGCCTTAAGTTAGAACTTCAATACCCTTGTCTGGTTGCATCACTATTTACTTGAGAAATTGGGTGAATCGTTATAATGTTACCAGAATATCTTCGGATCATAGTCTTTCTTTTCAAATCTGACTATCTGCTATATCTAGGATGAGAAAGATTATGTACTTGTGGGCTCAATGGAAATTTTAAGTATGGTTTAAATTTTCAGTATTGAAACAAATGCAAGCATTGTTTTACTACTTAGGGGATTTTGGACTGACATGCTGAAACCATAAAATGATCTTTCCACTTAGGGCCTGATTGGATGGTTAGGCCCAAAATCTCATAGGATTTGTGGGTTGGGCTAGTAAAAGTAGGAAAAATAAGCCTGGGCAAGACATATTCTCAAACACCCAAGAGCTTCAGGAGATCCTTTTTGCCTCTCTATAAGATTCGGGTCAGCCCCTCCAATGGTTCTCTTAATTCTTATAAAAAGAGCTGAACCCAGCTTGACTTAGTTGGTCGTCTTGGCCCAACCCACAAATTCCATGAGATTTTGGGCCAGACATGCAAACAGGCCTTTAATACCATAACAAAGCTATAAAAACATTAATACAAAAAGGAGATTTTTAGCATATGTTGTACCAAGGTGCATGTTATCACTATTATATGTACGATACTGTGTAATCTATAAATTTATGTCAAATATTCTGAACTTAGGAAGGGAAAAGGGAACTTAGTTTCTCAGTATATGGTAGAATGCTACCCAGTATAGGTCTTGTCCGTTACCGTATATGTCATGTAAGCTAAAATATCGATGCGTCATATATTAAGATAGAACCAAAACAGACATGCATCATTTTGTGTTGGGCAGGCCAAATAACTAAAATGTTGTTGGTGGAACTGGAACATTTAATGAACCGATCAGGAACCCAATGAAAATACGTTGACAATGTTTCATCTGTTAAAAACTGGCTGTTAAATACTGGCAATTTCTTTCTTTCTTTCTTTCTTTCCCTTTTTTTTTTTTGCTTGCTAACAAAATATTAGCATTTTCTAGATACATAAAATTAAAAAATTACAAGGTAGACGAGTGTGATTATCACCTACACACTATCATGCAGAATGGCATGCCCTCAAGCAGCAGATACTGCAAAATATAATGACAATAACAATGCAAAATCTTCTTGCTATTTCAAGTGTGCCACCATAGGAATTTAACTTAAACTCATTAATCTTAAATGGAGTATTCCAAAATAATGAAAACTATCAACTGCTACCTTCAAATCCACCTATCTATTGAACTAAAAGTTACCATTAGTACTTGCCCCCTTGGTCTTAAATGCTCTTAAGGAGCAGTCTACAAATTTGATGTAAATATCGCAACTTGCAAGTGCATTGTGCTGATGAAATGTTATCGACTTTCTTTGTTTCATTGCTAACCTCGATCTCTCAGTTCTAAATTTTGGGTTCTCTTCATTATAGCATTATGGGCCCCATTAATGTTTCACAAAATAGCATAATATCACATCGTTTCTTTGCTACAGGATGCTGGTACTGCAATTATTCCCTGAGGTACAGAAAGGACATTGACTAATTACAAAGCCCACATGAAGTTGTTGCGCGCAGTTACTTTTTTTTCCTTTTTTCTTTGCAAAATTTGATGATCACCGTGGGACTCAGAAACATGTTGCTTGTAGAAGTGCTATGGTTTCACCTCCCTGTACAGGAATTGGAGGAGGATGCTGGTTGATGTTGTTGGGCTTCAATTGGAAATCAGTGCAATTGTAAATAGATAAGAACTTATTGTGGTTTGTTAACATTTGTTTGATCGCAAGATAAAAGAAACATCATTCACCACCATCCTATACTCTCTGCGTATGTTAGAATTTTGTTCCATTTGGAATTTATTCGATCCTTTGTTTTTTTTTTTTTTTTAAGTGCTCATGGTTCAACGATAATCTGAGGGGCCGATATGGTGCACTTTGGCAGTAACTCTGCACAGAGTCATCGCCTGAGCTTGTACCAAGCCCCCCATAGCTGGTAAGTGATAACTAGCCTCCAAACTATTTTATCCAAAATATAATTTTCAGAAATGGAAATGTTTCACTCTGCTGCTCAAATTTCTTTACAAAACATGGGTGAGGGAAGGTATTGTAAAAATGACATCAAAATTTTAAATGAGGGAAGGATGAAGATGGAAGGCCTTACTCTAATCTTTATGATGTAACATCTTTCCTCTACTACTCTTGGTCGACGTAGTTCTTAAGAACTACTTGGTACTTCAAAAATAAAATAAATTCTTGGTAGAGAAGGTTTTTTTTGAATTGAAGTGTAAATAAATAATTTGGAGGACTAGGGAGGTCAACAGACGCATGAATGGAAATTACCCCAATAGCCATCAGGGCTGCCATTGACGCATGAAGATGCCCCTGTATGGGCCTATGGTACGTGAAATTGCATGATTCATTGATTTGTGTAATAACATGGTATGTGTACATAAGATTACTCTTTTTGGACTGCCTAGCCTGTTTCATTTGATGTAATCGATTGCGTTATATGGTTTGGGTGAAACAACTCAGCCTTGCATCTCAACAATAGTTATAGCTTAATTGGTTGATTAGATAACACAACAATAAAATCTTCACACCCTCCTCACCTCCCATTATTCTCTCTCTCTCCTTTGTCATCTCTCCTCTTCCTACTAGCCTCCCCCACCTCTTTGTCGATGGAATCAATAAAACTATTTTTTATATATATTATTTTATGTTTTTAAGACTTCAACAAAATTTGCCTCCCAATTATGAAATTTATTTTTCTTGTTTTAAAAAATGGTTGTGTTGAATACTTTTTTGTGAATGCATTACTAATAGGAAATAATATTGGTTCTGTTGGGGATAAATTCTGCTTCCGCCGAAGTCTAGCTCGACACTCAGCCTAATGCAATCTGTAGCCGCGGAAGAGCTTCGACGGATGGATCTCAGCCGAACTCCTACAGCCGACCGAACTACTTAGCGCCCGAGCTCCTTAGACTCTAAGTAGCCGGGCTTCGGCCGAGCCCTCGGCGGCCGAGCTTATTTCAACCCGTTCAGCCGTCGAGCTTCTCCAGACTCCCCTCGTCAGGACCGAACCTCTCCAGTCGGCCGAACCGCATAGCGGCCGAGCTCCTCGAACTCCTCAGCTGACGAGCCTCAGCCGAAGTCCAACATTCGGCCGAACTCTCCAACAGCCGAGCTTCGGATTTCCAGCGGCCAAACTCCTCAGCGGACGAGCCTTAGCTGCATACCTCTAGCCAGACACCTATGGAAGCCGAACTCCCTCCAAGCTTCCTCTTCAGAAGTTCGAACTCCTCCGAAATGGGCACACGACGAAGGCCTTCAACCCTTCATCCGCCGCGAGCTCTGCGGCCATCACCGTCAGTCCCCCGAGTGATAGCGATCCGCTATGAGGAGGCGATGGCTATCACCATCCCATGGGACTGGCTCTGCCGAACCTCAAGCGGCCCGCTAGCACGCGGCTACGGCCGTCACCATCCCGTAAGACTGGCTCCGTCGAACCTCGAGCGGCCCGCCAGCACGTGGCTGCAGCTGTCACCATCAACCCATCGCACACGGCACCTTCCCCCGTCAGCACGCGGCTGCAGCTATCACCATCAAGCTCCACTATAAAAAGGACCCCTCCAGATATGCTAGCTCTAATCTCTCTAATCTCTAAGCTCTCCTTTTCCTCTCTAAGCTCCGGAACTCATTTCGAGCACTCCATTCCTGTTGGTCAGAGCTGACTTGGGCATCGGAGGGTCCTGCTGGAGCCACTCCCCACCGGCTCCGGATGGGACTTTATTTTGCAGGTCCCCGATGGTGACCTCAGCGGCCTCGACTCCAGCAACCTCCGGCGACGATCAGTTTCTGCACCAACAGATTGGTGCTAGAAGGAGGACCCCAAACCTTCGACGATCAGTTTCTGCACCAACAGATTGGTGCTAGAAGGAGGACCCCGAACCTTCGAGGTTTCCTTATTTTTAAAGGAGTGCTCGGTGACTCTTCTCTTCCCTCTCCGGACATCTCCCTTTTCTCTCCCAGGGAGAAGATGCCTCCCAGGAGAGCTTTGACTCGACGCTCGACGACCTCCACGGTTCGATCCCATCCGAATCCATCTGTTCCCGCTCTGGCCTCGGCAACTCAGGCCCCATCCATAGCTGCGGTGGATACGGAGCAGTTCAACCAGCTCGTCCAGTAGGTTCGTGGCCTCACAGAGGCAGTGCAGGCAGTACTGCACCAACAAGCCCTAGTGCCACCCCAACCGGTGCGGGACTCTCCGAAGTCAAGTGATCCGGATCCAAAAGCGACCTGACCTGGGCATCCTCGACCTTCGATACCCGGATTGGAGAGGCGGAGGAGGGAGAGCCCTTGTTCGGATCATGGATCGGCCAAGGGTGAAGCCTCGCGCCCATTCCACCAGAAAGCCTGGGAGATCAGAGACCGTGAAGACTCTTCTGGATCAAAGGCTCTTGGAAAATGAGCCGGACGAATCGAAGAACTTCGTCACACTCCCCCCTCACGTGGTAATGACGTTTGCACTGACCCCCCTTTTTCGCAGAAAATCATGCAGGAGCCGGTCCCGCCGAACTTCAAGCTTCCACAGTTCGAGAGCTACGACAGAACCACCGACCCGGTCGACCACTTGGAAGCCTTCCGGATGACGATGCTGCTCCACGACGCGCCAGACGCCATATTGTGCCGGGCTTTTCCCTCTACCCTTAAAGAAGCTGTCAGGAACTGGTACTCGATGCTCAAGCCGAGTACCATCTTATCATTTGACCAAATGAGTCAACAGTTCGCAGCCCACTTCATCAGTAGTAGACGGCCATGCCGAGGTTCGGATTCCTTGATGGCCATCAAGCAGAAGAAGGGAGAACCCATCCGGGCCTACGTCATCCGGTTTAACGCTGCCGCATTGAAAGTCCGGAACCTGGATCAATCAGTCGCCATGGCCGCCCTCAAGGGCGGCCTTCGGAAGAATGACTTGTTGTTCTCCATGAAAAAGAAGTATCCAAGGGATTTTGCGGACATGCTAGCTCGGGCTGAAGGATATGCCCGGACAGAGGAGGCCTTCAAGGCCGGGGATGGCGAAGCCGATGGTAAGTGGCGAGCTGAAGGGCCAGGCAGACCCATCGAGGAAGGGAAGCGGAGTAAAGCTCGGCAGCGCTCCCGGACTCCTTTCGGTCATTGGCGGACCCGAACTCTCCCGAGGAACCCGAGGTGGGAAAGCCCGGACGGAATAGCGCGCCGAGGTTCTCCTCAGCGCCGAAGCTCTCCCCGATGAAGGTTTCACAACTACGCCCCCCTCAACACTCCGAAGGCCCAAGTGCTGATGGAAATCAGGGAACAGCTTTCGAGGCCAGACAAGATGCGTTCCCGACCCAGCAAACGCGATTCCAATAAGTTTTGCCTCTATCATCGCGACCACGGCCATGATACCAAAAGGTGCATCCAACTTCAAGACGAGATTGAAAAGCTCATCAGACGAGGTAGACTCGGCCGATTCCTGCAAAGACGGCCCGAAGAGCGAGGGGAGCGGCCAAGGGTGATACCATCGGGTGGGGAGAGCCAGGAAGGTCGGCCGCCCCTTGGCATCATCAATACTATCTCGGGGGGACCTCGGGAAGGGGAGACCAGGGGTACCTCGGGAAGGGGAGACCAGCGGACCCAGAAGATCGGTGAAGAAGCAGAGGATCGCGGAGCCCGTGGCCTTCACCAAGGAGGATGGCCGGGGGATCCAATTTCCGCACAATGATGCGGTTGTAATTTTCTTGAATATCGCTGACTACGATGTATGCCGCATTTTGCTAGATAATGAAAGTTCGGCCGATGTATTGTTCTACGATGCCTTCTCAAAAATGTCCCTGTTCGACGATCGCTTGGAGCCGATAAATTCTCTGCTGGTAGGGTTTGCCGACAACACCATACCAATCGAAGGCGAAATAACATTGACCGTAACAGCAGGGCGACGCCCGAAGCAGGCCAAGGCTCGGGTCAACTTCCTAGTCGTGAGGACTCCGTCCGCCTATAACGCGATCCTCGACCGACCTGGTCTAAATGCACTTCGGGCGGTAGTGTCGACCTATTATTTGAAGATGAAGTTTTCGACGAGCCATGGGGTTGGAGAGGTCAGTGGAGACCAGGCTCTGACGAGGTATTGCTACTCGATCATCCTGCATAAGGGAGATCAGCCCGACCCCTATCTTGTTGACGAACTGGACGTCCGCGACGACCTCATTGAGGAGCAGGGCGAGCCCGCCGAGGATCTCGTCTCTGTGCCCTTGAATGACGGAAGCTCGGAGCATGTGGTGCAGATCGGCTCCAACCTGGCAGCCAAGGTTCGGGAATAGCTCATCGCTTTCCTCAGAAAGAACGCGGACGTCTTTGCCTGGACCCCAGCGAATATGCCAGGGATCGACGCCGAGCTCATGGAACATCGGCTGGCCGTCGATCCGAGGCACCGACCTATAAGAGAAAAGCTACGCCACCACGCCCCGAAAAGGCAGAAAGCGATCGCCGAAGAAGTAGACAAGCTCCTTAAAGTCAAACTCATCCAGGAGGTTAGCTATCCAACCTGGGTCTCGAACGTGGTTCTTGTCAAGAAAGCAAATAACAAGTGAAGGATGTGCGTCGACTTCAAGAAGCTGAACAAGACTTTTTCGAAGGATAGCTATCCCCTACCTAGGATCGACCAGCTGGTGGATGCAACCTCGGGCCACGAGCTCCTCACTTTCATGGACGCCTTTTCTGGTTACAACCAGATACGCATGGCGCCCGAGGACGAAGAGAAGACCACTTTTATTACTGACCGAGGTCTTTACTGCTACAGGTTCATGCCTTTTGGACTCAAGAACGCGGGGGCAACATACCAACATTTGGTTAATAAGATCTTCAAGGAGCAGATCGGCCGCAACATGGAGGTGTACGTAGATGATATGCTCGTTAAAAGTCGAGCTTCAACGGATCACCTCGCCGACCTTGAAGAAGCCTTCGGTGCACTCAGGAGGCATAAGGTGAGGTTGAACCCGGCCAAGTATGCCTTTGGTGTGACCTCCGAAAAATTTTTGGGGTTCATGGTGTCGAGACGAGGAATCGAAGCGAACTCCGAGAAAATCTGAGCCATTCGAGAAATGATCGCTCCGAGGACGATCAAGGAGGTTCAGCGCCTGATCGAAAAAGTGGCGTCCCTAAGTCGCTTCGTGTCAAGGTCGGCCGAACGATGCATGCCCTTCTTCCACGTTCTCAGGCGACTGAAGGACTTCTCGTGGACGGTGGAGTGCCAACAGGCATTTGAAGAGCTCAAAAGCTACCTCGGCTCGCCTCCGCTGCTGGCAAAGCCCGAACTCGGGGAGAAATTATTTCTGTACCTTGCTGTCTCCCTCGGAGCCCTGGCGGCGGTGCTGGTCAGGAAAGAAGCGAAGGCGCAACGGTCGATCTACTACATCAGTCGAGTCCTGAGGGACGTGGAGATCAGGTACTCTAGACTGAAAAAATTAACTTACTCTCTCTTAATTACCGTCAGGCGGCTCCGACCTTATTTTTAGGAGCACATCATAACGGTCCTCACGGACCAACCAATAAAAGAAGTCCTTCACCGGGCAAACACTTTTGGAAGAATCACAAAATGGACGATCGAACTCACGGAGTTCGACATCAACTACCGGCCCAGGCCATCAGTCAAGGCCCAGATACTGGTGAATTTCGTGCTGAAATACACAATTTCGGTCGAGGCTGAGCTAGGGCCGACCGAGATCGATACCGAAGCGGAGCTGGGCCTAGACGAAGCCGAGCTGCCACGACCGAATCCCACTGAGGAAAGCGTCGACCTCCCCGTAGGCTCCTGGACCCTGCACGTGGATGGCTCATCCAACTCCGTTGGAGCTGGTGCAGGGCTGGCCTGGTTAGCCCCGAGGGAGTCGTCGCCGAGTATGCGCTGCGCTTCGAGTTCCCGGTGACCAACAATGGGGCCGAATATGAAGCGCTAATAGCCGGATTAAAGATAGCGAGGGAGCTGAAAGTAGATCAGCTTCAGGTCTACAGCGACTCCCAGTTGGTGGTCGGCCAAGTTAGCGGCAGTTATGAGGCACGGAAGGAAAGCATGACGAGATACCTCGGGAGGGTGAGGGATTTGACTCCGGCCTTTGACAGCTTCGGCGTTCGACATATTTCAAGGGCGAAAAATGCGAGAGCCGACCTTCTCTCCAAGTTGGCCACTTCTGCCCTAGCCGAACTGCCCAGGGGAGTATTTTTGGAGATCCTAAAGTGCCCAACCCCGAAAGAGCCTCGGGTCGTCCTGCAGACGGAGTTCGAGCCAAGCTGGATCGACTCGCTGGTTGCATACCTCAGGGAGGGGGCCCTTCCCCACGATTCGAAAGAAGCTCGAAAGCTCAGGAATCAGGCTTCCCGCTACGTCTTATACGAAGGCAGATTGTATAAGAAGTTGTACTCCCTCCTATTGCTAAGATGCCTCCGATCTTTGGAGGCCACCCTCGCACTGTGGGATGTGCACGAAGGACTCTACGAAAGTCACGTAGGAGTCAGGTCCCTGTCGAAAAAACTGCTCCGATAGGGGTACTACTGGCTGACCCTGTTTCACGACTCCATGGAATACGTAAAGAAGTGCGACCGCTGCCAGAAGAACGCCAGCATACAGAGGCAGCCTACATCCGAACTCACTCCGCTCAGCTCACCCTGGCCATTTGCGCAGTGGGGGATGGATATACTCGGCCCCTTTCCAGCGGCGTCGGGGCAGAGGAAGTTCCTCTTGGTCACGATCGACTACTTCATTAAGTGGGTCGAAGCCGAACCACTCACGAGGATTACCGAGGTCAAGGTATAAGACTTCATCTGGAAGTCACTAGTCCATCGGTTCGGTCTGCCCCGAACCCTCATAACCGACAATGGGCGACAGTTCGCTAGGGCAAGGTTCGTTGAGTTCTGCGAAGGACTAAACATCTTCCACCGCTTTACGTCGGTGGCTCACCCGCAGGCCAACGGAGAAGCTGAGATAACCAATCGGACCCTGTTGTAAGGAATCAAAGCGAGGCTCGACAGGACAGGAGGGGCCTGAGTGGACGAACTCTACCATGTCCTCTGGGCATACCGAACTACTCAGAGGGTGCCTACTAGAGAAACACCCTTCGCCTTGGCCTTCGGTACTGAGGCAGTTATCCCGATCGAGCTCAAGCTCCTGTCTGCACGAGTCACGGGCTTCAACGAGCAACGCAATCCCCAGAACCTCCGAGTCGACCTTGACCTGCTGGAAGAAAAAAGGGAGGAAGCTCGCATCCGGACGGTGGCCTATAGATGGAAGGTGGCTCGGTATTACAACTCCAGAGTCAGAAGCAAGACGTTCAGAGTGGGGGACTTAGTGCTCCGGCGAGCCGCTATCTCTCAGCCTCAGAGTCAGGGAAAACTCGCCCCTAATTGGGAAGGCCCGTACGAAATGGTGGAGGTCGTCCGGCCTGACGCTTATCGTCTGAAAGAGCTCGGAGGGAGGACACTTCCACGACCTTGGAACTCGGAGAATCTGAGGATGTATTACCAATGATATCCCTTCAGTAAAGTTGCTTCATTTCCGCATTATTATTCCGTGGTGCAGAAACTATGGTAACAGGGAATGAAGCTGTCAAATATTCGCCATATTGGGAACTGGAGGGGGACCTCGTGCTAACGGGGGCAGGTCAAGGAGAGCTCGGCTGTAGGAGATAAGATCTCCCCCAAGCGCGCACTTTGACCTCGACCGCAGGAGATAAGATCTCCCCCGAGGGAAGCTCGGCCGCAGGAGATAAGATCTCCCCCGAGCATGGGAAGCTTGGCCATAGGAGATAAGATCGCAGGAGATAAGATCTCCCCAGAGGAAGGCTCGATGGCAGGAGTAAGATCTCCCCTGAGCGCGTACTTCGACCTCGGCCGTAGGAGATAAGATCTCCCCCGAGGAAGGCTCGGCCGTAGGAGATAAGATCTCCCCCGAGTGCGCACTTTGACTCGGCCGTAGGAGATAAGATCTCCCCCGAGGAAAGCTCGACCGCAGGAGATAAGATCTCCCCCAAGGAAGGCTCGGCCGTAGGAGATAAGATCTCCTCCGAGCACGCACTTCGACCTCGGCTGCTCGAGATAAGATCTCCTCCGAGGAAGGCTCGGCCGTAAGAGATAAGATCTCTTCCGAGCGACCATGGACAATCTTGGTTAGGAACAGGAGGAGAACCTCATCCTAACGCGAGCATCAACCTCGGCTAGAGATAAGATCTCTCCCGAGCGACCGTTGACAACCTCGGCTAGAGATAAGATCTCTCCCGAGCGATCGAGCCAGCCTCGGTTAGGAACGGAAGGAGAACCTCATCCCAACGTGAGCATAGTCGAAGGCCTCATCCACATTAGATGAGATGGGGGGAGAGATGCGGACGACGGTCCGAATGAGTCCCCACAGTTCGTTAGGAACAGGAGGAGAACCTCGCCCTAACGCGAGCAAAGTCGAAGGCCTCGTTCACCTTAGACGAGATGGAGGGAGACGGACGACGGTCCGAATGTGCCCCCACAGCCCGTTAGAAATAGGAGGAGAACCTCGTCCTAATGCGAGCAAAGTTCAAGTCCGAGCTCCAAAGTCCATAGGAAAGAGAATCTCCATCAACCCAGCCAGAGATAAGATCTCTCTCGAGCGATCGTGGACAACTTCGGCTATGGATCAGATCTCCCCCAAGGGACTGGGCCAACTTCGATAGTAGGAGATGAGATCTCCCTCGAGCGCTCGCATCAACCTCGGTCAGAGCGCCTGAGTAACCTCGGATAGAGGTAAGGCACGCGATGACCTCGGCCAGAGAGCTTCAACATCGACCTCGACTAGAGAAAGCTATCATGTCAACCTCGGCTGGGGAGCTTCAACATCGACCTTGGCTAGAGAAAGCAACCGTGTCAACCCCGGCTGGAAATGGGATCTTCACCGGGCTTCAACCTCGATATCAACTTCAGCTGGAGGCGAGATCCCCCCGAGCTTCGACCTAGACCAGCACAAAGCTCGGAGGAAGACTCCGGCAGTCACCTTTCCTGCACTCCCTTCCTTCGATTTTTGAACTCGGGAGTGGGGGGGGCTAGTGTTGGGGATAAATCCCGCTCCCACCGAAGTCTAGCTCGACACTCAGTCTAATGCAACCTGTAGCCGTGGAAGAGCTTCGACGGATGGGTCTCAGCCGAACTCCTACAGCCGATCGAACTACTTAGCGCCCGAGCTCCTGGGACTCCAAGCAACCGGGCTTCGACCGAGTCCCCGGCGGCCGAGCTTATTTCAACCCGTTCAGCCGTCGAGCTTCTCCAGACTTCCCTCGTCAGGATCGAACCTCTCCAGCCGATCGAACCGCGTAGCGGCCGAGCTCCTTAAACTGCTTAGCTGACGAGCCTCAACCGAAGTCCAACATTCGGCCGAACTCTCCAACGGCCGAGCTTCGGATTTTCAGCAGCCGAACTTCTCAGCGGACGAGCCTTAGCTGCATACCTCTAGCCAAATGCCTATGGGAGCCGAACTTCCTCTAAGCTTCCTCTTCAGGAGCCCGAACTCCTCCGAAATGGGCACACGACGAAGGCCTTCAACCCTTCATCCGCCACGAGCTCTGCGGCCATCACCGTCAGTCCCCCGAGTGATAGTGACCCGCTATGAGGAGGCAATGGCTGTCACCATCCCATGGGACTGGCTCCGTCGAATCTCGAGCGGCCCGCCAGCATGCGGCTGCGGCCATCACCATCCCGTAAGACTGGCTCTGTCGAACCTCGAGCGGCCTGCCAGCACGTGGCTGTAGCTGTCACCATCAACCCATCGCACACGGCACCTTCCCCCGTCAGCACGCGGCTGCAGCTGTCACCATCAAGCTCCACTATAAAAAGGATCCCTCCAGATACGCTAACTCTAATCTCTCTGATCTCTAAGCTCTCTTTTTCCTCTCTAAGCTCCGAAACTCATTCCGAGCACTCCATTCCTCTTGGCCAGAGCTGGCTTGAGCGTCGGAGGGTCCTGCCGGAGCCACCCCCACCAGCTCCGGATGGGACTTTATTTTGCAGGTCTTCGACGGCGATCTCAGCGGCCTCGACTCCAGCGACCTCCGGCGATGACCAGTTTCTGCACCAACAGGTTCTTTTCCAGTTATATTTACTTTTAATTTGTTTGATTAGTTTTGTATTTTTTTTTTAATGTTTCAATTTTATGTTTCTGATTTAGTATTTATTCTATTTACATTTTTATATGATTTACTCTTTGTATCTTAATACTTTACAAGTTTTACCTTTTCCTTTCATGAAATTTAAAATTCAAAATATTTAAATTTTATATATTTATTTTTTTAATTTTTGTGTATATTGGACATCCATGTTCTCCCACTCACGTCCTTGGTTCGCATACATCAATCTTACATTTAACTTTTATCTTTATTAATTATATATTTTATTATATTTTATTTTCTTGTCCTTACACTCTAATGTATGTTTTATATTTTATTTTACATCTCGTATATTATTTAACTTTTTCTGATATTTCATCATCAACTCGAAATTATGATATCTTTTTATTATTGTATTAACTATTTTTTTATTGTCAGATGCGCATCATGCATGCCAACATACTCTTACAAACTTAATTATACATGCATAGAAATTTTTTCGATTTAAACTTTCATCAGGTCAACATCCGGTCCAAGCTGTGGAGCTTATTAAATTATGTACCTTGTTAATAAGTAGCTTAGAAGTCCTATTTGTTTTTTTTTTTTTTTTTCTTTTTTCTGCACTTATAGCCAAAAGGTATAATATAATCGCAAACGTGGTCTCCAAAGTACTCTCTGCACGCTGAATAGTGCTGGGAAGAGCTGCAGCTCTATCAAGAAGAAGACACCGTCTCTTCTTTTTGTAGTCCTTGCTTCTCTTTCCATCATCCAGACTCGAAAGGAGTTTTATATTATTTTCAGAGGACTCCAAACACGGACACCTCATGATCACATCATTAGGACACTTATAATAATGCCTCATCACCTCCAATAAAGTACCTTGTCTCTTTCCTTTGTCCCCCGGTTAGGGGTACCTTAGCTCATTTTAGCGGCCATCGTTCCAAGTCTTTAGCGAACATTTAGGTGGAAAGGCCGGTCAAAAGCTTCCTTTAATGGAATATGCTTCCCTCAACGAGAGTATTTCCAAAAAAGTCCAAACTAAAAGAAAAAAAAAAAGAAGAAAGGACGAGAAGGATAACAAAGGAATATATCCTCTTATCCTCTGGAGTCCGGTTGCAAGCATTAAATTTTATTGTTGGGCTTGATGTGTGACAGGGTCCAAGGTCAAGAGGGTCTTTCAGAACCTTAATTTCTCCGTATCTCAGCTACCCATTCAACCTGCATCAAGTGTTTTTATCAAAGAAACCAGCATCAAGTGTTCTGATTAATATATGAATCGTTTATTCTATCAGGTGTCATGCTGTCCACCCAAATGGATCATATAAAAACGCAAAGAGAACTACATGCACGCCATGGTCGATGGATTCACCCAAATGGATTCATACTTGTTGGGCATATTTGTTTGAAAAGAGTTAGACTCTATTTCAAGAAGAGAGATGAAAATAAATGATCTCTAATTCGATCATTTGATTAAAAAATAATTTATTTTTATTTTGATTCTAAAAAAAATGGATATACTGCAATCGTCCGACACTTAATCTAAATTCTATTATAGTATTTGAAATTTCAGTTGAATTTTGATTTTAATTTTAATCATAAATTAAATATATTAAAAAATATGATTATTTTAATTTTTATTTTAATTTAGATTCCAACTACGAATCAAATGCATCCAAGTTTTAGTGAGAGAAAATTATTTTGGCGAGGACAAAATAGAGGCCGGCTTGCGTGGGCCTTTGGATGAGGTTACCTTGGTGAGATGGTCTCCATGTTTATATCATGCATCGGTAACGTGCTTCCACCGAGTTCGGGTACCTTTTTATTTTTTTAGCACGACCTCGACGGGTTGAGAGCGACTTATGGGGCAGGTTGGCGATGGGGTCATCGGAACCATGGTCCTCCCCCTCATAAGGGGGCGTGACATTCTTGCATGGAGTTTAACCACCACCAGCTGCCCCCCCCCCATAAAAAAAGAAAAAAAAAAAAAGAAAAAAAAAGAAAGTATATATATATATATATAAAATCAAAATTTTAAATTTTAAATTTTTGAAGTTGATTTTAAGACTTTATTTGGTTAGTCATTAAAAAAATATTTTTTTTATTTTTTAATTTTTTTAAAAATAAAAAAAAATAAAAAGTAAAAATCAAAAAAATTACTTTATATGCAAGGCAATTTTTTTTTTTGCTTTTTATTTTTTACTTTGTATATAATTATTTTTTACTTTATAGCAATGTAGTTACCAAATATGTTTATTATTTTTTTATTTTTATTCAATAGTAAAAATAAAAAAAATATAAAAAATTAAAATTAAAAATTAAAAATTTAAAAAATATAACCAAATGTATCCTTAATTTTTAATAAGAAAAAGATCGGCAATGCATAGCAGATTTAAGACCTCTGTAAATATGGTTTAGACTATACATGTAGAGGACAATAGCTGAGATAATTAAATAAATAATTAGGATAGAGGGGACTCAAAGTTCAAACTTATGCAAGTTCTCATATGAAGAGAATTTTAGAATATTCTCAATTTCAATCATAATATTCTTTATGATACAATATATCAAATACATATATTTTTTTAACCAAAAAGTATATAATGTACAAAGTATAATTATATACTAGCATAAAACCTAAGCAAAGCATGGGATATAATAAAAATATTTTTATTAATTATAAATTATTTAATAAATAATATATATATTTTATTAATATATAAATATTTATTTATTCATTAATATTTTTCTTCATTTTATTATAAAAAATTTATTAATATATTGATATATTCTTAAATACTATTAATCTTCAAAAATATTATTAATAAAAAATATTATTTTACTAAAATATATTTTTATTAAAATATGATCATCATCACATTGAGATTATAACAAAACCAACCACAAAAAAGGCGAAGAGTGCTAGATGATACTGTTCTTTTTACCCTTCCTTTGCTCCTAAATTAAAAATTCTCTACCATAAAATATCATAATGTTATTTTTGAGCTTATATGTCTAGTACGGTATACTTTAAAATATCCTCCAATTAATATGTGATAGAAGTCACAATTTTAGCTAACCTACTGTATCTCTGAGCTGAATAGAATGGGTTTTATTTGATCTGATTAAAATTTGGGACAGATACAGATTCTAGAAAAAAATATTCAAAATCGATTTTGATCAGACAAGGACAATGGTGTGTCTCGATCCGAATTCGATCTAATATAATTTTAATATATATCTTCTTTCAAAATTATAATAATTTTATATTATTTATAAATATATGATCTGTTTCGATTAGATTTGGTTCATCTCTTTCATCAATCCGTCTTGATTCGACTTGCATCTCTACTTAATCCGACTTGAGATGGGTATTGTACTAATATAGATATGGGATTTTTACTTGTGCGATGGATACAGCGATGGGCTAATCTAATCTATATCTGATTCATTGCCATCTCTAATGTATGATGGGATAGCATCTACATGAGAAACATTCCATGTGGGATCAATCTTTTAAATTCCATAACTTTTGATTAATTATGCAACCAAGAGAGTTTTTTTGAATTTCTAATGAAAAAAAGGAAAACTATGTACATGGAGACTTTGCCGATATATAAGTCTTTATATATATATATATATATATATATATATATATATATATTATAGAAGAGAAGAAAATTTGGTAGGAGAATAGCTTTTATGGAGACTTAAATCATGACAATTTTGTTAAGAAAATGTTATGGAAACTCAATCATAGTAAATTTGATAAGAAAATCAAAATTATATTTTGTATGAAAATGATTGTGACATGGAAATATACTTTAAATGATCTGAGAGAATTAGAATTCATATTTATAAATTTTTGAATTCTCACATCATGATCTAACTTGGTTTCCATATTATTCATTTCAGAGAATCAGCTTGATTTCTTTATGAAAATCATCTTGGAAATTTATTTATTTTTTTTTAAATTTAATTTTTGAATCCTTATATATTGATCCAGGTGGATTCGCTTGTCAAAATCTTTATATTAGAAAACTGCACATTTCTTACCAAAAAAAAACGATAACTGTACATTTATCCATTAAATGCCAAGATCTTTTTCCATTTTTCGTTTTTGTTTTTTTTTTGCCCCTCCCTCCGTTCCTCCCCTTCTGTTCGAAGGAAAGAAAGCGATGAATAAAGCTTTCTAAAATCCAAATCCACATACTTCTTCCTTGCCTCGAGTCTCGTCCTCCGCCATTAATTCCTTCTTTAATTCTTCTCCCCTCCCTCCTCTTTCTACCATGGCCTTGAAATGATCACGAAGGAGCGACCGTTCGCGATATCTAGCGGCTGCGACGGTGACGATGCGCGGCAAGAGGACGAACGGGAGCCGGCCGCCATCCCCGGCGTCGTCGCCGAGGATGGGGCGGCGGGGCGGTGGGAAGGGGTGGTGGGGGGGGCCGCCGAAGTTGGGGGTGGAACGTCTGCTCTACGCGGTGCTGGCCGCGCTGCTCCGGAGGAGGGGGCTCCTCCTGCTGGCACCTCTTCTGTACGTGTCGGCCATGCTGGTCTTCCTGGGGAGATGGAATCTTGATTCCGTGCCGGTGAGGATCGGGGTGGCGGTGCTCCGCCGGCGCCCGCCGCCGGGGGCGGTGTACAGGAGCCCCCAGGTGTTCGAGAGGTTGTGGCCCTTCATGCAGGCCGACGTCAACAACTCTAACGCGGTAGGAGGGGAAGACTTTTCTTTCCCATTCTGCTTTCTTGGTAATTCTTTTTTAGCAATGTAGATAACAAGGTGTTTTGTTTGTTCTTGTCTACTTCAATATTTTATTATTATTTTTTTTTCCCGTTGGAAAAACGCATCTACTAGTTAGATTCCTACTGTCCCCATTGGACTCGTAATTTTTTTTTTTTTTAAAAAATGTGTTCATACCTTCATATAGTAGTATTTTGTGCGATATTGATAAGAAAAGGTGAGACTTTTGGTTTTGTTGTTCGGTCGTGTTGACAATCCATTATAGAGGCTTTTGTGACATTGCTTTTCTTTTTCTGAAACAGTTTCATAGAAACTATATTTCATTTTTTTTGTAAAAAGGAAAAAATGTGGAAAAAATTCATAAGTTGCTAACGGCATAAAAGGGAAAAAAATCCAGGTTTTACAAAACAGAACTAACGATCATTTCTTCTGACCCATAAAATTGAAATGTATACGGAGGGAGAAGCATGACTGATTGTCGGAGTGAAGTAACTTTATAGAGGTTAATCTACCATTAGAAGATAAAAAGCTTATGTTTCCAATCAGCCGATCTCCATTAAATCTTTTTTTAAGAAGGTCTTGAACAATATTCCTCGAGCTATCCCAAAAAAGGTAAAGACTGAGATACCTGGTAAGTAATGATGTCGACAAACTTATGTCTTTGCAACATTCTCCTTTAATTCTACCTCAACTAAACTCTGAGGAAATCTCAAGCTGCTCAATCACCACACACACCATGGAAGATAAAATTCCCAACAACTTATTGATTATTGAAGGTGAGACATCGGATCGTCTTTGGTCCAAGTCCATTATTAAGTTTTCCTTTGGCCTCTCTGCCAAAATTATGCCAAACATTTACATAAGTTGAAAACAAAGGAGATCATCCTACTTATACACTTGCTACAGTGAAATAATGCTAGAGTGGTGCTTGATACAGTATGTGTACTATACAAGCCTTCAGATGGTATTCAATATTTTAATCCTTGCCTGATTACTTTAAAAAATTTTCTTAACATGATTACCTGAGAAGAGGCTCACCCTTGAAATGCTGACACTCGTGTAAGACTATAAGACCTTGGTAAGATGGAACACTTTGAAATTGTTAAACACAGTGTTTTAAGTTTATGGAGAAAAAAGATATTTAGGCTTTGGAAAATTTCTTCTTTTTCTTTTTAGTTGTTAACAGTATCGTGAGAGGCTTTAACAAGAATGAACAAAGGCATAACATCATGGTGAATGGCTAGCCTAATGTGTGAAATATGGTGGAAAAAACTAGCTTGGTTGGTCACCAAATGGATAAAGTGCAATTATTCTCACTTTGTAAGAGAAGGCAGTTTACAAAATAGTTTTAATTATTCTAAAATTAAATTTGTGAGTCATCCCATGAAGTTAATTAGCAATCAAGCAATGATTATGACTAGTGCTTGAAAAGAACCCATTTCGACAATTTCTTCTTCAACCATAATGTGCAGAGGAAGTAGATAACTTACGACAGCTCTTTATTACTTGAGGAGACTTATGTTAAGGTGTTAAGATAGTTCATTTGATGTATGGAGCAATGCTATTGAAACATAAGTCTTTAATGCCTTTCTAAAGTTTTTGAGCAATATATGTGTAAAGATTCACAATCTTGAATATCTTGTCTCATTTACCTCAATTTATCATGCTCAACTATAAAATCATAATCATAGAATAACATCTATATCAAGCTATACCATCTTGGTACTAGGCCCCATATTGGTGCCACCCTGTTACTGTATCGGTATGCCCGATATGGCGGCCAATTTGGTATATCGAGTGTCGGATGCCCCCCAAACCGCATATTGGTACCAAACCAGTACGGTACGACCTGTACCATCTAGTTCGGCATGCTATGATGTACGTTGATCTATATAGTTTAAACTCTATTTGATGAGATTTTCTATAAAGGGAGATATCTCCCTCTTTAAAGGGTCAATTTATAGATTTCTTTTTGACTGATTATGACTAAGTTGCTTATGTCATGAGTACATTGGCTGTAGTAATTTACTAAACGAGAGTCTAGCAGATGGGGGAAAATATGATTATGTTAAAAAGCTATTATCAATATCTAACTACTTTCATTGATGTCTTTTTTCCCCTCACCAAATGAAGATCTGAAAGCTTTGAGTAAGCCCTTTTTTGACACATACTTCTGACTTCTCTTGTTTGTTAACCTAAGTGAATTAGTACTTGTATTAAATGTTTCATCATGGTTTTGTAGGATCTCGGCCATTAAATCCAATCTCCAATGTTATGAATCATAATCATGGGAATCAGTTCTTTTTTTCTTCGTTCTCACAATTTTTGGACCACGGTGTGTAAACAGTCCTTTGATATAATTTGCAGAAAGAATCTGGATTAAATTTTCTCCATGTTCTTAGGTTTAGGATCAAGTTGATATTCCCATCATCCACCATGCAGACTCCATGGATCATTTGGAGCAGGAAAATGTATTGGTGATTCCCTTCTTTGTTCCTGAATCACTAGTATTTATAGCAAGGTTGCCTCTTCACATATTTCTTTCAGCACCTTCCTCCAAGGCGAGAGTCTTCTTGTCACGGTCCGAATTTGAGTGGCTCTAATGACAGAGGTCTTGATTGCCATTGTTTTAGATGTAGTTTCTTGCCACCTTCCAATTTTATGATATCATGCTAATCTTGTGAATTTTTAGAGGATTTGCCTTAAGGATGTAATCTCAAACTGAATGTTTCTGGACCTTCATTTTGGTGGAATTTTTACAATCTTTAAAGTGATTGTGCTATGGTAGGATTAGTAAACATGGTAGTGAATATGTGCTTGGACTTGATACAGATGTATGATGTGCTTGTTTTCTTTTAGTTATGTTTTTCATGGAATAAATTTTATTATTCTATTTAGCCATGCAAATTTTGAACATGATTGTGATTAATTTTATCAAATACTCCAGTTATCTTAATTTTGATCTGTCTCTATGTGCTATATTGTTTTTCAGACAGCTTTTTCTTTCTTTCTTTCCTCATTTGTTTGTCATAGGGTTTTCTAGTTTGTCCTTTCATGTCCTCGCTATCATTTTGATGAGTCATATAATTGAAAACCTGTTGTATGAATATGTGCAGTTGATGACAGCATGGCATCAAAAAGCAAGCCAGAGATGGAAGCCATGTGTCAACAAGAGGCTATCTCATGCAGGTTTGAATTTCAATTTTTTTGCTTGTATTGTGTGTCCCAGAGATTTATTTAGCACACGATGCAGTTCTTTGGAGAAATTTTTAAGAACAATTGTATTTGTTTTATTGATAAGCATTAATTATCAACATTTATTTTCCATGTATGACATGCTTATTTAGTTTAACATTGAGAAGCTGAGTTTGCCTACCATTCTCAGAATTGCTGCCTTCAAATGGCTTCCTCATAATTGAAGCAAATGGTGGGCTAAATCAGCAACGTCTTTCGGTAAGCTTCAGTATGAAGAAGTCAGTTGCCACTTTCTTTTTAGAAATTACTAATAATTAGTGGGCGTTTTTTTTTCTTTAACGTACTAATAGGTGAAAGGATATGTCTGTGTTATATTTGTTTTCTTTAACAAGCTTTAGACCCCCAAAGAGTAACACCCTTTCGGAGACAAAGTACATTGTCTCTCTTCACCTGGACTATTTATTCTTTTGCAAGAGGTTTTGGATTACCTAGTATATATAACATAATGTGACAAAAATTACCCCTGAAACATAGTCTTTTAACTTCTGACAAAACTCTATGGGTGCCTACTATCAAGCAGTAGCCAACATATCACAGTCTGCTGAGTTGATTTCAGTGAGATTATTTGTCTGTGATGTGGCAACTGCTGGTTGGCTCAGGTCATCGGTTGTGTCCTTAGTTATGTTGCAGTAGAATTTCCCTTCTATAGTAATTCAATTTCATTAGCATCATATCTCATCTCACCATAGAGAACACATGCATTGCTTCTGACAAAATCATGACAGCTAACTTATGACAATAAAAACTGAAAACTGCTGCATTCTTGGCCTTGAGGGGTGTTGGAGAGATCCTATCTTGCTATATTTGCTACTTTCATTTGAAGTTTTCTTCTCTCTGTCTCTGTCTCCGTCTCTGTCTCTCTCTCTCTCTCTCTCTCTCTCACACACACACACACAATCAAATGTGCTCAAACACACATCTTACTCACATCTATGTCCTAACCTTCGGCACGTTGAGTTCCATTGGATATCAGTAAAACATTTTTCTCTTTTCTGTGATATAAAGCTTTTATTTCTCATGTTTTTCTACTGCACATTATTTGACATCAGCTTGTTCTTTGGGACAGATATGTGATGCAGTTGCTGTGGCAGGTTTACTTAATGCGACACTTGTGATCCCAATTTTTCATTTTAACAGTGTTTGGCATGATTCCAGGTTATTATGTAATTCAGTCCTCATCTTCTTTATAGTTGGTTCATCTCTTGCTGCATTTAAGATGGCTGGTTCCAACAATCTTTTCTTGTTCTCCTTTCTAGTTTGTTCCCTGTTAGGAGTTGTTTTGACACCCCTTAGCCCTTCTATCTTATCTACACATTACTTCCTGGTTTTGTTATATTTTGTTTTCTTTGCAATGTCTCCATATCTGTTTACCTTAGTTTTTAGGATGTTTTATGTTTTCTGTTATAATTTCTTATAGGTGCTTTTATAATTGTTTATTACTATTGTTTATAACATGGTACATGCCTGAGCAGCATGATTCTTTGTATTGTACAATGATAATTGGGAGGCTTGCTAATTGCTTAATTCCGTTAATTTTCTTTTGAAATTTTGAAGTTACTGCTCACTTGCATTTCCCTGCTCGTTGATCGATTCTTTGTTACTTATGTCTATACATATTTCACCTTCTTTGACAAGGTGTAATGTTATACAGGATGTTGTGGTTGCTGCTTTGATATCTGCAAAAGTTTTGATTGATACCTCTATATTTTGAAGTCTCAATCTTGAAATTTCATTGTTGCTTGTAGTTTTAATCGAGCTGCTAATGCTTTTTAATGTTAAACAAATATCATTATCAATGATTTTTCACTTGCATTTATATGCAGTTCTTTATTTTAGCTGCAAGATGTTTGGACGAATAACAATTTTTTTTCTGTTTGGATACCTTCAGCAAGTTTGGGGAGATCTTTGATGAAGAGTACTTCATTGAGACACTCAAGAATCATGTAAGAGTGGTCAAAGAACTACCACAGGATATACTGAAGCGCTTTGATTACAATATCAGCAACATCGTAAACATGAGAACTAAGGCCTTATCATCAAAAACCTATTATTTGCAGAAGGTCCTTCCCAAATTACTAGAATTGGGGTATGTATGCTCTTTATTCCCTCTAGTTTGCACATGTAGCATATTTTTTGGTCTTTGCCTAGTTTTGTTTGCATCAGGATGGGACATCTCTGTGATTGTCATTTTTCATTGATTGTGTAGTCTCATTTTCCTTCCAAGTGTTGGAATCCACAGGGTGTTTTATGACATGTTATGCATGCAAAGGCAGTGAATAATATTACTAAAACAATCAAGACTGGCAAACTAGAAACAACAATTTAACCAAAAACTAAATCTATCTGAAGATTTGCATTTAGAAACTGAATGCGATGTGATCAAGTAAAATACTGTAAAAGTCTTATTCTACTAGCATGGGGTGATGCAGCTAAAGCCCTTTTAATCTGAAGCATTTTTCTTTTGGGTGGTTTACAGCTTTGATGAAGCAATGGAATAATATTTCCTTTATTTTATGGCAATTGCTTAAATTGCACCTTAAAACTGTAACCTTGTTTTTTCGGTACAAGTAGTCCAAGGAATAGACTTAAAAATGCCTAAGGCCATTGGTTTTGTGAAATGGCATTTCGATGCCTTGTTTTTTCAGCCAATACTTCTTTTGAGTTTGGGGTTGGGAGGGTCAGATGTATGCAGCCTTACCCCTGCATGTGAAAGGAAAGATTGTGTTTCCAACCTGTGACACCTAGGTCACAATGGAGCAACTTTATTGTTGCAACAAGATTTGCGCCATGGTTCCATCACATTCTGATTATTAATCAAGTTGTTTCGATATTTTTTAGTTTAAACCATGCATCTTCAAGTTATAAAAAATATTGATTACTAGATATCATTGGAGATAGAATATGTATTGTTTGAATGGCAAGGTCTGTAGTTTCAGTATTGCATACCATACCAATATGGTCTGATACCATACCATACCATACCATAAGGACACTTGGTATGCAAATATGCATTGGTTTGGTGGTGATTCAACATCTTTTTATTTTTAAGATTATTTTAAGGTTTATGGATGTTTAATAGTGTAGTGCACTTTAAAATACGAATTAAGCCCTGGTTACTGTTCAAAGTACCCATTTACATGATAACACTGTTCAGTTTTTTGCTCAATCTATAGTATGCAAACATTTATCTATTCAGGAGCATTTGTTCATGGATAATTTCTTATAATCATTTTGAGAGGTTCTATATTGATCCTAAATTTTGTATCTAGGATTATGACATAAGTTATATTAAATGGTTATTAAGATTTATTTTCCTGTCTACTCTCTCTCAAAGCTATTCAATAATAGACTCCTTGAGAATGAATTCACTTATTTCTCCATATAAGAAAATAAAGTACATATACTCATCTGTGCCTAAATATTATTAATACCTTATAGACGTTTACATAGAGGCAAGTAGGGACATATACTACTAGATTTAAGAGTAAATGGAGGATAGTTGATTGTAAATTTGGAATTAAGAGTTACATGGTGTCATGCTGGAAGTTGTTTCTGCTACGACAAATACTTTTGAAAGAGTGTAACATGCAGTGATACCACGTATAGCTAATGTTTGATAATGCGACCTTTCTTGAATAATATTAGGCTTTGCTCTGCTGCTCAATTTGCTCTAACGCTAGTTTACGAGTGGAGTGAAACAGCCCTTATTGAAGTGGGGCGAGGCTTGACTACATGAGCTCTTAAGTCAAGCATGGAATGAGCCTTGTCTACGAATATTAGGGCATTTTATTCCATGTATAAACTACTCATCCATGTTGGGAAGAAGAAGAAAAAGGACAGACAAGAAGGAAAGAAGGAATAAACAAAGGAAGGACAGAAGAAAAAGAAGAAAGAAAAGAAGGAAAGAAGAAGAAAAGAAAAGAAATTTTGAAGGGAAGAAGAAGAAAACTACAGAAAGAAATGAAGGAAAGAAGGGAAGGAAAGAAACAAAGGAAGGAAAAAGAAGAAAAGGAAAGAAAGGAAGGGAAGAAGAAGAAAATGGAAAGAAAGGAAGAGAGGAAGGAAGGGAGAAGAAAAATAAAGAAAGGAAAGAAAGAAGGAAAAGAATGAAAGAAAGGAAGGGAGAAGAGAAAGGAAGGAAGGTATGAAAGAAGGAAAAGGTAAAGAAGGATGGAAAAAAGGAAATTAGAAAAGCCCGGATTCGCATGGTTTAGAGGGGTTCCCCGTGGTTTGAGCCTTTTACCGAGCTGAACCCTTGAACCGACTTGATATTGTGCCAGTTTGGGTTGGTTTGGTGTACCTTTATTGAATGGTATTGACTAAAAAAGCTTCTAATAAAACTAAAAATTTCTTGGGATATCAAAAACTATAATTCTTGTTGAATGAGTTTTTTTTTCTTGATTTAAGACATACATTTCACGGAAAATAAAAAAGTTCCATCAGCATTCATTTTTTTCGTACATAAAACAAGATGCTTTTATTATTCTTGTATTAATATTTGTGTGCATATGTAAATATGCTTTCAAAAAGGTGATTACAACAAGTTTCATTTATTAACCAAATATGTTTCCTGTTTGGTTTTGCATTGCATCTTATTCCTGTTGCCTGTTGGTAATTTTTTGAATAATTTTTGATGCGTCCATTGTGTTGCTTTACTTGAAGCTTTGTCCTATATCATATCTGATGGCAAGTTGGCTTGAAAACTGGAATGGGAGTTTGGAAGGGGAATCTAATTAAAAGAGAAATGGAAAAAACTGATCAATATTACGTATAAATTGGTTTAACTTGGCTCAATGTGAACAGGGATCGGAAGAGACATTTTATGGTGATCATATATTAAAACTGATGGATTCTGTAGTTCTTGCTTTCATGTGTTAATTGGTGCATTGGTTCATCTTCTTAAAACCCCCTCCATCACGATCATAACAAAAAATATCTGTGCCCTGATGGCAGAGTATGGATTGATGTTCATAAGCTCCTACAATGTCACTACCTCTTGAAGGCCAAAATGCTCTAACACTGATGTTAAATAACTGAGAGAATGATGTAAATGAAAAGAAATACATCCTAACAGCTCATGGTGGCATCAGTTTCATTCAACTTGTATTTGATAAAAAATTGCAATATTGTGGACTTGTAATCATCTCGAAGTGATAACTTCTTCTAGGTGATAAATGAACACATAAGATCTAATTTTATGTATGTATGTGGAGCATTTCCCTGAATCGAATCTTGATTTAGTTCGACGACTAATTTATTATGTAGAAGAATTTGTACTGCTATACCTTTTGAGTTTTTAACAAGTATTGGGCACTTATTTTATAATTACCATCATTGGATGTAAACAGTTATTATGTTTCCTCTGTCAGTTCCTTTCTGAATACAAACTGTTTGTTTTGAAGGCTGTTCGCTGCTTCCTTCTGTTTATAGATGTTACATAGTTTTATATCTTCATTTCATGAATTTCCATTCAGTTCTTGAATTCATTGGTGCAGGGCTGTACGTATAGCACCATTCTCTAATAGATTGGCTCACTCAGTTCCATCCAATATCCAAGGGCTGAGATGTTTGACCAATTACGAAGCATTACGGTTTTCTCAACCTATAAGGCTTCTTGCTGAAAATATGGTTGATCGGATGGTGAAAAATAGCTCCATGAGTGGTGGGAAATATGTTTCAGTGCATCTTCGGTTTGAAGCGGTATCACTTCAGTCTCTGATTGTGACTTAAAAATCTTGTATACTTTCTCAATAATAAACTCGCATGTCTGTTTGTATTTTAGGATATGGTAGCCTTTTCATGCTGTACTTATGATGGTGGCAAGGAAGAGAAACATGAAATGGATGTTGCTCGTGAAAGGAGTTGGAGGGGGAAGTTTAGGAGACATGGTCGAAGGATAAACCCAGAGGCTAATCGAATGAATGGAAAATGCCCTTTAACCCCATTAGAGGTTCGTCACTCAACTCCAACTTGTTTTGTCGATTTTTTTTTTAAAAAATGAATTCAAGCTGTGATTTTGATATTAAGTTTTTCGTATGTGATTATTAACCTAGATAACTGAGACTTTGTTATCTTATTTGTAATAAGGCATATTGTTGGTCAGATTTGAGGTAAGAATTATTGTTTTGATGTGTAAATGAGGAGTCTTAACGACATGATGTTGCTTGAATATGAATCTGAATCATCTTCTGTAATGCATTTCTAACATCTGATTAAGGTGTATATCAGTTGATATCCAGCAGTTTTCCTTATCACCCCTTCAGAGGTATCATTTACTCTTTGGTACTGAAGGGTTTTCTAGTTATGAGATTCTGATGCACTGTTCCGAGAATTTGAGAATATGAAGTTTACAATACAACAAAATTCCTTTTCGGCAACAAATGTAAAATCAAGTTATAATTCATAATTGAATAAATGCACCATGGAAAGAAGTGGTTTGCAGCTCATAGGCAAGTTAGCGCTATAGAAGTGTGTACTTGTCTGAACAATCCCTAGAAATCTATGTGGATTGTGGAAACATGGTCAAACTCTACCTGACCATATATCACAATTTCTAGTTAAATGCGGGTGGGAAGTAGCAATGTAGGCACTAGGTCAGATCTGTTTTGAAAAAAAGAGGGATGACGGATCCTTATTACCACTATCACTTATGTTCTATTTTGATAGCCTTTCCCTGTTTGAGTTATTGTCCAAGGTCTATTATTTCAAGTATGGTGCCTGAACCATGGACTGTGGTTCATCTATTTCTGAATATGTTTTTTTCATAATTATGTATTGCTTATTTTACTATATGTTAGCAGCTAAAATTCTATTATTGCAGTATGCATCATAAACTGCATTATGCATGGTAGTGAACTTCTTGAATTAATTTGGATTATTCAATAGCCATGAGATTGCACAATTTTTCTTATGATATGAATTATTTTTTGTTCACTTCTTTAATCAGATAATTGATTTTGTAGGTTGGGATGATGCTTCGAGGCATGGGATTTGACAATACTACATCAGTTTATGTTGCTTCTGGTCAAATTTATAATGCAGAAAAATATATGGCTCCTCTCCATCAGTTATTCCCGCATTTAGAGACAAAGAATACTCTTGCCTCCACTGATGAACTTGCACCATTTAAGGTAATAATATTTGTAATGCTTAATTGTTGCAAACCAAATCCTGGAGAAAATGTGATCTTCAAACTTTACGCTGCCGTAGTTTTAAATTTTATTCTGTTTAAAATTGCAGTCCAGTTATTTTTCCAGAAAAAGAGTGAATTACAATCTTTTTTCAGTATATCTTGTTACCATCATCATTATCATTATTATTAAAGGTGAGGGATGTTATATTTTTGTCCTCCACTGCCCCTCCATCGAGGTTTGCATTTCTTGATTTCACAAGAAAATTTCTGGTTACGACACCCAGTGTTCATAGAAAGAAATCATGCTGGTATTTTTATGGCTTGTTTGATGATTGATGGGTTGATTTGTTATCTGATATTTTGATGTTTTTGTAGGGTCATTCGTCTCGTTTGGCAGCACTGGATTACACCATGTGTGCTAACAGTGAAGTTTTCGTGACAACTCAAGGGGGTAACTTTCCCCACTTTATGATGGGGCACAGGCGGTATCGTTATGAAGGACATTCAAAGACAATAAAACCCGATAAGAGGAGATTAGTGTTATCTTTTGATAACCCAAACATAAGGTCATTTCTCTTGAACCATGTTTTGGCCTATTTTATACACACACACACACACATCTTTTCCCTATCTTTTCGTTAAATTGAAGAAATATTTGGAAAAAAATGCTGCTTTGAGAAACACTGAACAGTAATAGTTATGGTTGTTGTGCCTAGCCCTAGTCTTTGCTAGGATTGGAATTTGCAATACATAAAGGATGATACCCATTCTAGTAACGTTAATCATAACCATTGTAATAAAATAATTAGAAGTCAAACTAATAAAGTATTTGAAATCAATATTGTATTATCACTTGGTCTGAATGTTGTTGTAGTCAATTATATTGCCGCCAAAACCTGATCTAACAGAATTGATGAGCTGAAGGACGACAGTTGGTCTGCTTGGAGTCAGAGCTCGCCATGTGAACAAAGTGACAATTGGAGGTTGCTGGAACTGATCTAGTGGAGGACCCTCTGATCCTAAGCCAGGCAGAGCCTTGGTGGAACAGAGTAAAATAAAGAAGAATCAAAGAGTGGAAAATACGAGCTGAGAGACAAGCTATGAGATAAGGTGAGGTAAGATGCATACCTGGGTCCACTGATCGAAGAACCATGCCTGCATCTCTATATAAACAAGACTAGGGATCTGGGCATGCATTTTAGCTCACCTAATTTTGTAGCTCGTCTCTCAGCCATTCCACCAAACCTCTACCTAACTTAGGCATTGGAGGTCCCCTGCCGGATCAGCTCGGGCAACCTCTATTTATCTCTTTGTTCGTATGTTAGACTTCCACTCCGAGTAGGCCAACCATCATCCTTCAGCTCACCAACTCCGTCATGTCACGTTTTGGCGGCAACAAACTACTTTTTAAACTTTGAAATGCATCTGATTGTTGACTGGAAAGATCCAGCCAAGTGTTCTAAGGGAACTAGGGTATTGTTTCCTTTTTGCATGCTTGAATTCCTACTGGCACAATTCTCCATATTATTTTGAAACTTAGCTGATTATTCCACAATTTTTTCCTGATTATTTCTTGATATAAAATAATGAATTGGTCATGGATCTTGCTTCTTATTGATATGCTCAAATCGACTCTTGAGTCTTTTGAAGGATTTTATTTAGTTTCCAATGAGAGAGTATAAAATGTAGTATGAGGACAAATAGAGAATACCAGGTTTTGTTCTATTTGAATCCATTACAATTTCTTCATGCTCCAAAAATGCGAGATCAAGTAATCTTACAATCTAATCATGATCTTGACTGCAGATGGGATAGGTTCAAGCATAACATGCAGGAAATGCTTCATTACAGTGACTCGAAGGGAGTTGGATTGAGGAAATCCGATGCGTCTCTGTTCACTTTTCCCATGCCTGACTGCATGTGCCCACAATCAGAAGCATAAGTTTGTAGGCGGCATACACTAAAGTCATTGGTAAATTACATGTGGATACATGTAAGTAATCTTGCATCAACAATCATTCAATTATATCAGAAATTCGTTCAATTCTTCTTAGGTCAGGGAGAAAGATCATAATTTTGTAGTATGTATGCCAATTGCTCATGCCTTATGTAATTTGATATATGTATTCATTGTATATGTAACAAAAACAGCTTATTATAAGATTTAGCTTATCTGGTCCTACATGATTTCTTATGAAGAATCAATTGTCTATTCCAATTTCATATTGCTTAATTTATGCTTGTGGACCGACAGCAACCTTTCCTTGTAGTAGTGTAAAACCTGAATGATTTTTGCTGCTTGATCTGCTAACTGTGGTCCACAAAGAAGTGATGAGAACCAAGTACCTGACAACCATTAACATTGCTGTTCTGTGGAATTTTCTTCCATAAATGATCTTATCGACTCCATGTTCGTATAAACCATTAGTCAAAAAACTTTGTTCGGTTAATCAGTGCACCGCTTTCTTATACTTATTTTAGCCCGGCATTCTACTATTTCTATCCCAACTGGAAATACTGAGATGCAATGAGACCATGCAGGCAAGTCATGCTTTACTTACCATGAAATTTTTATCTACTCCTCGTTTCTTGAGGCTTATCAAACTGTGCAGCGAGAGGCTTCTCTACTGCGTTCACTTCTTGCGGCTTAAAACAAAAGATTAGCATCATTCCTGACATGCTGTTGATGCTTGAGCTTAAAATTTCAGATTTCTTGTTTACACCATTAAGTCGCTTATTTTATGTGTCGTTCTGTGTTGTGCATTGCAAGTTGATTCCCCTCTCTGGGTTGAGATCTGTGATGTCTTGCCTTAAGTGCTAAACTGGAACTTGTTTGTCATGACAATAGGCTAATTTTAAGGATCATGTACCATTTTGGCCTCACTGAATAAATTCTGAAATTTCCTATTTGAATCATTTATACCACCACTGACTTGGTTTTTCACAGCTGAGACTGGTACATGATATTAAAATTTTCATCAAAAGACAATTCTGAGGTGTGGCACTCCAAATTCTTACCAATATTCAAAGAGTTGGAAGCAGCAGGTTGTTTGGAATTACTCCACGCAAATCATTTTATGGTGCCTTGCAACGTACTTTGACATGAATGCAAGTGTTTCGATCATCCAAAGGGTTGCTTCTCAACGCCAAATCGGCAAAAGTGCCGTTGTTTGCGTGTCTCTGATGATGCTTTTCCCATGATCCATGTAACGTTTTTAGACGTTGCGCCTTGCGTACAAAAATAGTAACTCCATTTTGGGAAGCTGGTGTTTTTTTTTTTTTCCTGATGTTTCGCTTTTAATGTTAGAGGTGACACCTATTCGTACAAAAATAGATAACTCCATTCTGAGAAGCTGGTGTTTTTTTTTTTTTCCTGATGTTTCGCTTTTAATGTTAGAGGTGCCACCTATTCGTATGAACTAAATTGGCAGCGATAAACCGGATGAGTAAAAAAATGGACATACACATTTCTACGTCAGGACTTATAGAAGATTCGAAAGCATTTTTTAATTTATTTATTCCACAATAACTATATAGAAGATAAAAATAATAAGTGATAGAAAAAATATTGTTATGTGGTATCATTTACTTATAATATATAAAAAAAATTATACCAGCGAATGAATTATAAAATTTATGTATAATTTATGAATAAGTGAATCATTCTAGATCGATTAAGAATAATTTGAAGAACTACTCCATCAGGATAAAAGTTCACGATAACTAATTTTTTAAAAAATTTCAGAAAAAATATAAACCATACATCGCAATCCTGAAATGACTGAATTGCACCCACGCTAAGAGCCTAAGACGGTAAAGATTAAAAGAAATAAAATTACCTTCCTCGCGGCCTGGAAGGGGATTCCTGACGGAGCCATCCAGCCCGGAGGAATCCCGTATTATTCGATCGAATCGCGCCGGTGGTCGGTCGAATAATTCGCAATTCAATTACTAATTCCCGTCGTATTCGCCTTGGACTTACATAATTCTTGTCCGAATCCAACGCTTATCTCCTTCTCTCCCCTTTCCTTCCCAAGTTATTAATTATTATCAAAAACGATCTTCCAATCCATAGAGAGAGAGCACGGAAGAACAGAGAAATTCGGGTAAAAAAAGATGAAAATTTCCTTATGAATTAAAACCCTAAAATCGAACTGAAAAAAAAAGATCGAATTTTTACAATCTTCCTAGAAGCCCTCTCCGTCGCCGCCGTCGTCGCAGTCCCACACGGCCTTGACAAGCCCCAGCTGGTCCTCCAGGTAGCGGTGCAGCAGCCGCCCTTCTATCGCCGCCGCAGCCGCCGCCTCCGCCTCCTCCCCCTCTTCCAAGAACCCGGCGGCGACGTCCTCGCCTATCTCGGCCGGCCTCCTCCACTGGCGGAACCGGAGGCAGAAAGACGCGATGCAAAGGACGGGGAGGGAGAGACAGATCAGGGGGAGGAGGACCGGAGAGCAGCAGATCAGGACCAGCGCCAGGCGGGCCCTCCGGCCTCGCCCACCACCGCCACCGCCAGAGATGGAGACGATTCCGGGGAGCCACCGCCAGCCTCCGTCCATGGCAAAGGATCCGCCTTTGAAACTCCTTTCCTCTTTTCCCATTCCATGCTCTTCCCACACCCGGCCACCACTCCTTCCAGCAGCAGCTCACTCTCCCCTCGTTGATGTTCCTGTTTTCTTCATATCCTATTTTATATGTATTATATTATAATACATTATATTATATTATATTATATATTCATGTTAGGTTTTTAGGTTAAGTATTATATACTTTTATAGTTTCCTTTAACGTTTTGATCACAATAATTGCACTGATACTGTCTCAAATACTGCAATATATATATATATATATATAATCTTATGGATAATGATTTGGTAACATGATCAATTTTATGTGCAAATGTTTATTCTAGGGATTAATATGGTGCAATTTACAGGAGTTGTTTTAAATGATGAACTTATTAGCAAAAAAAAAAAAAAAAAAATATAATCGAATGAGATCAAAAATAAATTTAAAAATATGTTATATTTTATTTTTTTATTTTAATCATTTTTTTTATAAAGTTGATCACATTTTTTTTGATGTAAGTTGCGAAGGCCATCCATCAAAAACACATGGGCATAATGTTTGGTTAATTGCATCCTTTGAAGTCACATGAAGAGAAATAATCATTATTTTTTTATTCTAAATTCATAATCAAGCTATATTTTTAAAATACGATAAAAATTATAGCACGATTAATATGATAAAATATTATTATTTAATTAATGTGAAGATTTTATATTTAAAATTAAATTTTTGGATGAATGAGCCCCGAAAATCTAAAGCAACGGTGAACGGTGGCTAGATAACGACCGCGATAAGGCAGGAACGGAGAGGGCCACCGAAGCGTGCAATGTTATGATGGCCGTCAGTTTACCGCAAGTGACAGAGGCCAGGCCAGGAGTTATGGCCGTTATTTTATTTCACATCTTATCTCAACGTGTGAATCGGCTATGCCTTCCTTAGCCGCAAGTCCACAAAGCCCCGTGTCCTGATTCGTTTTCTTTTCAGTGTTAATGCCAAGGATTGTGCTTGGCATGAGCATAAAACATAAGATCTACAACGAGGTTTTCTATCAGCTGAACACTACTTTCAAATTGGTCAATATTTGAGATAGATTATGCTCCATCAAACCATGTTATACTTATTTCTTGGACATTGACCATTCCATATCCATCATGGAATAATCTTACCTATCCTTTGTGCCAATTTTTAATACCTATTTTTGATTATATCCTTGATTTTTTAATTCTATATTATCAATTATACAATATGAAATATATAAATATGTATAATATTGCTAACATGAATTTTATTATTCTCTTAGTATTGTACAAAAAAATATCATAGAAGTATAGTTTTGTATTGTAATATTTAAAACATAGTAATGTAACAATCAATAATATGATAATGTAACATTATTACTGGTCTGATATTATATTTATGAAGAAAAGTAACTTTAATTATTATGTTGTAGTAAATAAAATATTATCATAATATCTATATTTATATTTTAAACCTGTAATGTTGTATTGCTAATAATAATTTATTTAGCATGATATCATTTTTTAAATATATAATAAGATTTTATTTTAATATATTTTATCAGCATATAAAGTACTTTACATTATAATAATATTATATTTTATATACTATAATAAAGAAGTGATATTATACATTATATTCCACCAACAGGAAGTTACATGTGCGATTCAATAATGTTTAATGATTGAATAAAGACCGAAAAATTTAGCAGCTAGAAAAAACGATGATGAAGGAAAACAAGATGTGAATTTCTCCGAAGGTGCTAAAAATCAGAAACCTGCCCAAAATCCAGTGCAACAATAAAAAGGTTGAACAGCTCTTTGACCAGACTGTATCAGAGATGCCAGTCTCCCGATAGAGGTAAAAATGCAGCATAAGCTATCAACACCGAGTTTAAAAGTTGCTACCGTCAAAAAGGTATTGCGATTATCCCTACAATTACAAAAAAGAATACATCCAAACTAGTTCCCTAGACACTTACATTACAACAACATTATACAACTTTCACATACCATCCCCAGAGAAGTCAGGCTCCTCTGGCTTCCTTTAGCTTCGGCGTCTCCTCATCAATAGAAGGTTTGCGCTCATGGATCTTGTGATTAGCTCCTCTCTTCATGTTCTTCGCAAATTTTTTAGCTAACATCGTCGCTCCTAGATGTTGATCAGCGTTCCCATTTTCGGTTTCCAGTGATGAGCCTTCACCACCATCAGTATACTCAGCAATCAGAGGAGCCCCCCTCATGCTCGCTAGCCAGGCCCTGATCATCCATAACTTGCATGTAGTAGAGGCTTTCTTTTGTGGCCGGCTCCTTCGCCGGCTTCCTCTTTTTGTACCTTCTCCATGCTGCTTGTATGAAGCAGGCTCCCCAAGTCCTCACATTGATGAGAATAGAACCTGAAAGCATGCTGAAGTGTTTTGCTGTGAAGACGCTTGAACTGATCGGCCACAAATTTGAGATCCTCAGCTCGGAGAGCGAAGGCCTCGACATCGGTGAGGGACCGAGCAGTTCGAGTGGATGATGGAAGGTTGACACTTGGGTTTGGCATCAAGTGTGGTGCTCAGGGAGGAGACCAAGCGTTCACGTATGACATCCAATAATTGATCATCCATTTGTGAGAAGAATGGGACCTGCCAAAAGAGGGTGAGAAATGGAAATAAACATCGAAGAGTTGAATAGAGAAATGCCATGCCACGCGGTAAGTTCCGACGACCTTTTATTTTGTATTCTGAAGTAAACTAAACAAACTATGAGAGAATGGAGGGGCACCTGAATAATGGCTGGAATTCTAAGACGACATCCGTATTGCACCAAACTAGAAGGAGACATCGCTGGCGCTGAATTTGGCGGCGAAGGTCCAAAGGTAAAGAATGCAAAATGGCCTCGAATAGCAAGCCACTGAACAAACCGCTGAACTCTTTCTTGCAAGTCTGGTGGCAGTTGGTGTTGCCTCGTCCACTCCTCGATGTCTCTTCGTTTGACTCTCCATCCTTCAAGTCTCCCGGTCATTGAGTACAAAGTAGGCCTGGAAGTAGAGAAGGAAGACTATCTATGCAAACAACAAGAAAATTAAGTTGAAATTGTGAATTGGTAAGCGGCTTTTCAACCAGCAAAAGCTAAAAAGATAAACATAATGTCATGTTAAAATTCCATCTAGTTTAACAAAACTTACATGAGCATAAACAAAGATGCATGGTGATTAAAAAATTAATAATAATAATGATAACGTGATAGATGTATAAGTGATTAGTCAACAAAAAGAATATGGAATTTACTTTCAGTAAATATGCAATATATTCTGAGGAAAAAAGTGAGACTAAATAGGAAATATATAGGCAAATGTGCCAACCCTCAGATGATATGCCGACCTTCCACACACGTTTCTCCTTGATTTTATTCTTGCTGTTGTTATTGCTGAAGCAATATAGTATGAGCAAGCCTGTTTCTCTGCAAATTTTGCGAACTTTCATGGTACAGGAATACAGTCATTTGATTCGGTAAATTCCATAATCTATTGTGGGAGAATAATTATCATGCCCCGATCTAATAACTCAAGCCGGATATCTGACAGACAGCTACACACTTTTAGAATTTAATCCTCTCGAATATACAAGACTCACCTTCCATTAAACATTTAATTATCATAGTTTAACTCAATAGTAAAAGCAATTTCTCCGAAATCAAATCAAAATAATAATAAAATCTCCAAGATTATTAACAAATTAAATAACAATTTAAAATAATATTTATAAAATGAATCTTTTTGAATATAACTAAATTAAAAAAAAAACTACTTAAGTTCTATGCTCCTCATTGATCGATTTTCAGCCTAGTAAGATCTTCTAGATCTGAAAAAAATAGAAAAGAAAGTGAGCTTTACGAGCTTAGTAAATTACCAATCATCTCTAAATAATCAAGTATAAATATTTTTCAAATATATATAACAATTATCATGAATAATATGTAATAAGATAATTTTATTTTAAAAATTTGCCATGCATATTAGAAAAAGCCAAAAATTCTTTCTCAGTCTTCGTTGACTATGACCACGATCAGTCTCATGACAAGGCTCAGGAGAAACTAGTCTTTATATACGGAACACCCGATCCACTAGTGTGTACCAGAAAAAAACTAGCTCTAGTTCATATGGCTACGATTTGCACAATGACAAGATAAAAAGATTAGTCCTGAATGAAGAATACTCGATTTCATCGATATGCTATCAGTGATCAGTCCCACTAACTAAGTCTAGAAGGACTAACTCTGCCAACGATCAGCTCCGACTGACTAGGCTCCATAGAAATATGTTTCTGATGTGTAGCTAACCATCAGTCCTATTGGTTAGATTCAGATCATAGTCTAACTAGAAAAATTTTCTCATATTTTTGTCACAACTATTTTTTCATACATATTATTTTTATAGTAGTATCAACTTAATTTTTCATATAATTCAAAAGAGCAATAAAAATTAATTCTTATTTGAGATCTTTTAATTTAGCCTAGATTCTAATCTAGCTTTAGATCAATTCTTAAATTGGATCCATGTGACTTGGATTGACCTAGATCTAATTGCGTCTAAACCATTTAAATCAATTAAATCATCTCTTTCTCTCTCTCTCTCTCTTCTTTCTTTCCTCTGTCTCTTCCTCTATCTCCTCTCAAGATAGAAATCCACGGTCTCCTCTCAAGTTGTGACAGGAGATAACTGAAGGATGGGGGCCGGCGGAAAAGCGGCCGATCATCCAATGGAGGTGGCATGATGATGGTCGAAGATGGCGGTCGGTCGAAGACTCCATCGAGAAGAGAAATTCTATCCTAAGTTTGGAAAAGAAGGAAGGAAAGGAAAAGGAGTTTTATCGACGATGGGGGCAATGATAGTAGCAGCCGGCAACAGTAATTGAAGATCCTCTCGCTCGAAATTATCCATCACAGGTAAGCTAGGATTTAGAAAAAAGGGTTAGGATTTTTAGGGAGGGATCAAGGGTTTAGGATTAGGGTTTCTTCGTAAGGGTTTCTTTGGAGAGTGCTAGGATTTAAATAGAAGAGAATTGGGATGAGATAATCTTTTTCTTTCTTCGATAAGGCCGGCCTCGCAAGCGTGCTTCATCCTAAATCCACCTCTAACGGTTTGGATCGATTCGGAACAAGATTTTGTATTCTAATTTAATATGATTCTATTTTTTTTTATTTATTTACTGAAATCGATATTAGATGCTGATTTGAACTGGTTATGAAACTGATTCTCACAATAATATTACAAAAATTTTATTTTGACGGATAGGTTAGCTGTACAAGTAAGCAGTATCAAGTTCATCGGTTAGCTATATAGGTGAGCAGTATCGGGTTCATCTCATTTTTATTTATTTATTTCATCTTGTCCTGTGGTTTGATTTTCGTAACAGTTGCGTCCTTCATGCATGCCAAAGGGCAATTACCGCATCTACTGCTACCCCCACCCCTGTTACCGGTCATGCCCATGGTACCCCTGCAGCACCATTATTATTATTATTATTATCGTGCCGTGCTTTGATTGTTATATCAGTCGTCCCTTCCGTCCCAAAAAAGCAACTTCATCTCATCCTCACCGTTGATCCAATCCAATGCGTCACATACTTGATATTGCCCGCAAGAAGCTGACTTCCTTCCGTTCATTGATACCAATAAAAATAGAGCATCTCGCCATTCTTGTAAGATTCCACATTTTTCTTCATTTCTTTCAACAAGACTAGATCTGACGTAACCATACTTGCCTGGCCGTCCACCGTCTCGGCGTATAGAATTAGAAGGTATTCACGAGGGTGATCCATTCCATTTGTGAGGGCCACAAAAACTACTCCGCCCTGCCTTGAGTTTGCTGACCTGCAAAGGAGGTCCACACCTGATTTAAGGCCCGAAAGGGGTCACTGCACTAAAGATGTAAGGATGGTTCAAGAACACTTCCCAAATTCAAAACGAAAATAGACTACAAATAAGAGATAGCCATGTTAAGATAAGTTGGTCCAGTTTATCTGTTTGTTATAAAAAAATGTAAGTTATTTTTTATATCATTCAGACAGAAATATATACCGGAAAATATTCCTTTCATCCGTATATCCTTTTGTGAAGCAATATAGTTCTTTACGGGGTTGACGAAATTGCAGCTTGAGAAGAGAAATAGATGTGACTTTCAGAATACGACAAACAGTACCTGCATGTTTCCAATTAGACGTGACCCATGATGCATGTAAGAATTGCAAATGACTTTTCTCCAACGTAAGTGCTGGTCACCGAGTCCTGTCCGTATGAACTGAATGACCGCTAAACAGAATAGCCTTCCAACTACAAGAATCTTATGGTCGCATGCATATAGATATATCTTGCCATAGAACTTATTCTCCATATGCATAAGCTATCATTAGTTAGCCTTATCGATCCTCATCCCTACATAAAGACAAAAAGAACGCTGTTCGCGTACATGATGAACTCATGGGACGGTCAATTACTATGAAAAGAAAAATGCTTTCAAGCAAAATATAAACTGAAAACGAGAGTATTGAGGGGGTATTTCGTCGTGAGGTTTAACTAAAACAGGTTTACACCAAATTTAAAATGAATCATTACAACAAAAATTGTTTAATTACATGCTCTTTTTAATGCAACCAAAGGAAACATTAATACCGAATGCACCGCTCCTTATTCTGTTATACAGTTGTTGCTCCTAATAGATTAATAGGTTATTAAATTTAGATAACGTACATTGCATATAATAGATTAATAGGTTATTAAATTTAGAATATCACAATTTCTACAAGCATAAAATCTACATATTCATGATCCAAATTTTTGATGGTCACACAAACACATAAACAAAAAAAAATAAAGAAGAAAGAAATAAAGGAAGGTCTTGCTCTAGCAAAAAAAAAAAGAAGAGACCAGCATTTTTTATTGCAAAAAGATCAATACCACAATCAAGAGTAACAGAAAAGGAGAAAGGTCGACCGGGACCTTTGGGGGCCTTGCCTGAGCAATTGAATCTTAACATCAAGGAGCTAGTAAGAGAAACAGTAATAAGAAAGAGAAGGAAAAAAAAAAGAAAAAAAAGAAAGAAAGAGGATTTGAGAAAGAAATATGTATGTAGTTATTCTTCATCCCCTCATTCCCAACTTATTTTGGACTCTTATAGCTGTGCCGTGCCTAACCGAAATAGGAGGTAAAAAATGATCATTCAGCACACATCAACTATTTAACAGAATAACAGCATCAACAAGATCACAGACTCCATTAATCCGTCTAAGAAAAACTAATACACCAAAATGCTAACATTGGTTCCCTCTTCAAAAACATTCTTGTCCTCAAGGATGGAACTCTGTAAATTGCAGACAGAGGTCATTGATATCTTCTCAAGTGGACTCTTCTGAATAAGCCCTTGAACTACAGCAATATTATTTCGCTTGATCATTCTTCTTTGCAGCACTGCAACTGAAAAAACCTTTAGTCTACCTTTCGAATCCAATTCTGGCAACTCAGTCATGACTACCTGTTTATTCCCAATCTTCTTCTTAAGTAGAGACGCATGGAACACTGGATGAATTGTTGATGACGTGGGTACTGTAAATAATGTCTCCATTTCTCAACTACCATCAAAATTCTTAGGTACTCTTTCTCATAAATTGAGAGTCTCATATGCCTTAATTGTAGCATGCAACTGGTTGTCCTTCCTATGATAAAACTGCCCCTACTCCATGGTCACGAGTATTTGTTTCTAACATAAATGTCGTGGTGAAATCTGGCAATGCCGGTACCAGATGCAGAACGCATGGCCCTTTTAAATGTCTCAAATGCTTTAGCAGCTTCTTCATCCCAATGAAAGTTTTTCTTTTTTTAACAACTCTGTTAATGGTCTGCTAATGATTCCACATCCTTTGACAAATTTTCTATAGTATCCCGTCAAATTAAGAAACCCTCTCAACTCCTTGACCAACCTAGGAATTGGGCAGTTACTCATTATTCTGTTTTGCTAGGACTTTTAGTAATCACACGTCCCAAATACTCAACCTTAGACTGACAGAAGGTACATTTGGACTTTTTAGCCTACAATTTATTACTCCTCAAGGTCTCCAACACCAATTATAAATGTTCAACATGTAGTTTTATTGAAGGACTATGAATGAGAATATCATAGAAAATAACTAACACAAATTTTCTCAAATATGCTTTTAATACTTCATTCATCAAAGCTTGAAAAGTTAAGGGCACTTTTGTCAAACCAAATGGCATCACCTTGAATTCATAATGCCCTTGGTGAGTTTTGAACGCTATTTTGTACACATCAACTGCATTCATTCTTACCTAGTGATATCCTGCTCTTAAATCTAATTTTGAATAGATTTGAGAACCTGACAATTCATCCAGCAAATCATCAATTAAAGGTATTGAAAACTTATCCTTAATTGTGATTACAGTTAACTGCCTATAATCAACACAAAACCTCCGACTCCCATCCTTTTTCTTACTAATAAAACTACACAAGCGAAAGGGCTCTTATTGATTTGGATAATGAAACTTTGCAATATTTCATCTACCAGCTTCTCTATTTCATTCTTCTGATTATATGAATATCTATAAGGCCTGATATTTACTGGCTTACACCCTGGTACCAGGGGAACGCAATGATCATGAATTTTAGATGGTGGTAGTTGCTTAGGTTCTTCAAAGACATCTGCATAATCCTTCAATAATCTCTACACTTCTGCCGGTGTTGCTTCAATTTCTACTTCTGCTCCTTATACAGAAAATAATCTTGCTATAATCTCGTATACCTTTTTCTTCGGACACTTTTGAATTTCTTTTGCAGAAATCAACTGTAAGGCAGCCTTCTCTATGATTTCTTGCAACTCCACCCTTTGCCCTTCTTTCTCAAATGATAATTTTATGTTGACGTAATCAAATACCATTGGTGAATACAACCTCAACCAATTAATCCCAAGTACCATTTCACTATTCCCCAACTTCAAGATTCTCAAGTCTACTTTAAACTCATAACCTTGCATCTTCCATACAAAACCTCGACTTCTGGCCATACACTTCATTTTCTCTCCATTAGCTACTGTAACCAATAAAATAATAGTTCTTTCAATCACTACCTTTAATTCTTTTTCAATCTATGAGTACCGCCACCATCGATCAGAATTGGAATTTTTTTATTTCTACGTTATCCCATTATCTTTATGATATTATTTTACTATAAAAAAAAAAAAAAGTTACACAATAAAAGCATAGCTAAATCCTAAAAAAATATCGTTAATTACATCTACCGACGTAAAATGCATCGGTAAAAATCCATCAACAAAAGTGCCATTGTTGATTCTATTTATCCATGTTTCTGAATTTTCATCAGTAAAAAATGATTTTGCTGACGCTAAATTAAACGTCGGAGATTATTTTAGCTACATAAGATAGGCATCGAAAAATAAAGATTTACTAATGTAAAATAATCATCGATAATATGAATTTTTATCCAAGCAAAATAAACATCGGTAAAAATATTTTTACCCATAATAACTTATGTTGGTAAATAAATATTCACCTATGCTAAGAAAATGTCAGAAAAAAATATTTTTTATGATGCAAAATAAACATCGGTAAACTATTCATGACGTACAATTTACGTCGGTAAAAAAAAATTTATCTATGTTTATTTTGCTTCGAAACATAATTTGTGACGTAAACTTACGTCGCTAATTGATAAGTGTGACCAAAGATGGCAGCTGGCATATTTTTTGATGATTATTACTTTGAATTTGCCTATGTTTATTATGCATCGATAAATATTTTGCGATGTTAACCAGCGTCGCTAATTATAAAGTATTACTAAAAGTGACACGATGGCATGCTATTTGGCGATGATTATTTTGATTTACCGACGCTAATTTGCATTGCTATAACTTTTTATCTACGCTTCATTTATGTTGCTAATTATTTTTATAAAAAAATAAATAATTTATTTATGCCAATTTTTTAAAACTATAGATAAATGAACATAATATAACATCCACATAACAAATAAATACATATCAAAATTAAATTCATTCACTTTAAAACATCCATATAAAATCATGTATATATACAAAATGTCATACATATAACCAATGTAAAAGATATGTATAATCATAAAAGATGTCATATAAAAAAAAACAATGAAACAAAATAAAATTCCATATGTTCAGCGATATATCATAGATCTGCATTAAATTAAAAAATTAAGTTAGCAAACTAATTATCTAATATAAATGATGAAAATATATTTATTGGGGATAAACCCCGCTCCTACTGAAGTCTAGTTCGATGCTCAGCCTAATGCAACCAGTAGCCACGGAAGAGCTTCGGGGGATGGGTCTTAAGTCGAACCCCTTCAGCCGGTCGAACTCCTCAGCGGTCGAGCTCTTTGAACTTCAAGCGGCCGAGCTTTAACGAAATTCCTCAGCGGTCGAGCTCTTTCGGACTCCCAGCGGTTGAACTCCTTGGCAGTCGTTCCTCGGTCGAACTCCTCAAGCGACCGTCCCTTCAGCCGACCGAGCTCCTTCGGACTCCCAGCGATCGAACTTCTTGGCGGTCGTCCCTCGACCGAACTCCTCAAGCGGCCGTCCCTTCAGCCGACCGAGCTCCTTCGAACTCCCAGCGGCCGAACTCCTCAGCAACCGTCCGTCGGTCGGACTTCTCACCAATCGAGCTCCTACCGAACTTTTCGACGATCGAGCCTTAGCCGTGCACCTCCAGCCAGATGCCTACAGGAGCTGAACTCCTTCTGAGCTTTCCCTTTAGAAGTCCGAACTCCTCCAAAATGGGCACACGTCGAAGCCCTTCAACCCTTCATTCGACCCCGAGCGGCTCAACATCAAGACAGCTGCAGCCATCACCATCAGTCTGCTGCAAGCGACAGCGACCCGCTGTCAGGCGACGATGGCTGTCACCCTCGACCCACTGCAGACGGCACCTTTTCGTGAGACTAACTCCATCGAACCTCGAGCGGCTCGCCAGCATGCGCTACAGCCGTCACCATCAAGCTCCGCTATAAAAAGGATCCTCCAGATACGCTAATTCGAATATCTAATCTCTCTGATCTCTAATCTCTCTGATCTCTTCTCCAAGCTTCGGAACTCATTCCCGAGCACTCCATTCTTGTTGGTTAGAGCTGACTTGATCGTCGGAGGATCCTGCCGGAGCCACCCCCACCGGCTCTGGATGAGACTTTATTTTGCAGATCTCCGATGGTGATCTCATCGGCCTCCACTCCAGCAGATTCCGGCGATGACCAGTTTCTGCATCAACAGATTGGCGCTAGAAGGAGGGCCTGAACCTTCGAGGTTTTCTTATTCTTAAAAGAGTGCTCGACGATGATTTCTCTCTCTCCGGAGACCTCTCTTCTTCCTCACCAGAGTCCTCTTCCAAAGAGAAAATGCCTCCGAAGAGAGCTTCAACTCGATGATCGATGGCCTCCGCGTCCCGATCCCATCCAGATCCATCTGCCCCTGCTTCAGCCCTAGAAACTCAGGTTCCACCTATACCCATGGTGAATGTGGAGCAGTTCAACCTGCTCATCCGACAGGTTCGTGGCCTCGTGGATGCAATGCGGGCCATGCAGCAGCCTCCGATGGCGACTCTACCAGGAAATTCATCATTCGGATGTCGGGAATCGGCCCTAGGAAAGGGTACTCGGGCCGATGTGCCCATCGCCCCTTGGAAAGAAAAATAGAGAGTCGGGGATCCATGTTCGGATCATGATTCTCCTCTGGAGGAGATCTTTTCCTCTTGTAGCCGAAAGTCCCCCAAGATCTATGACCAGGATGACGCCCTTGATCACAGACTGTGGGAGATGGACCGACGGATTGAAGAGCTCGGTCACGTCGTCTCGGCCCATCATGCCGACTTCCACACCGAACCATCTTTCTTCCTCTGAATCATGCAAGAACCCATTCCATCGAACTTTGAGCTTCCTCAATTGGAAAGCTACAATGAAACTTCTGATTCGGTTGATCATCTGGAGGCCTTCCATGCCATGATGCTACTCCACGGTGCTTCAAACGTCATACTGTGTTGAGATTTTTCATCTACCTTAAAGGGAGTAGCTAAAAATTGGTACTCGGCATTGAAGCCGAGTATGATCTTTTTTTTGACCAAATGAGCAGTCAATTCATGGCTCACTTCATCAGCAGCCGACGTCTGCACCGAGGTTTAGATTTCCTGATGAATGTCAAGCAGAAGCGGAGAGAATCCATCCGGGCTTACGTCACCCGGTTTAACACCGTGGCATTGGAGGTCCGAGACTTGGACCAGTCTGTTGCGATGGCCGCGCTCAAGGGTGGCCTTCAGAAAAATGACTTACTGTTCTTCCTGAAAAAAAAGTATCCCAGGGACTTCATCAATCTGCTATCTCGAGCCGAGAGATATGCCCGTGCGGAGGAAGCCTTCAAGTTGAAGGACAAAGAAGTCTTGAGAGAGCGGCTGGTGGACCATGAAGAGTCGAGCAAAGTTCGGCCGTGCTCACGGACTCCCTCGGAGAGCAGGTGGGCCCGAACTCCTCGAGCTCGCCACCGAGGAAGCCCCGATAGAGGGGCGCAAAGAAGCCCTCCTCTCGAAAGGTTCCGCGACTATGCTCCCCAACGCTCCTCGAACTCAGATTCTCATCGAAGTTAAGAATCAGCTGCCAAGACCAGAAGAGTTACGGTCTCCTCCGAACAAGCGCGATCGAAGCAAATACTGCCTCTACCATTGCGACCATGACCACGACACTGAGGAATGCATCCAGCTCTGAGACAAAATTGAGGAGCTCGTCAGAAAGGAGTGGCTGGATAAATTCCTTCGATAGGAGAAGATTGGCTAAGGAGTTGCCGTAATCGAAAATGACAAGATCGGCCGCCTTACGGCATCATCAGCGTCACCCCGGGGAGGAACTTGGTATGTCAGTGATTCGACACCTTCCAGCATCGGAAGAAGCATGCTCCAAATTGAGGAGGCCAGTGTGAATTAGAATAGGTCGTCCGAATGAAGAGATGCAGAGGAATAACGCTACCATGACCCTGAAACACAAGGAACTCGAGAATGTGTTGCCAGTAACTTTCTTTCAATAAAATTTTTTTCTTTCAATAATATTATTTTTGGATGCAAAAATGTGATGATAGGAAAAAAGCAGTCGATGGTTGCCGTGTTAGGAACAGGAGGAGAATCTCGTCCTAACACGAGTAGGTCAAAGACCTTCAACCTCGGTCAAAGATAAGATCTCTCCCGAGGGATTGATGATAACCTCGGTCAGAGATAAGATCTCTTCCGAGTGAAGGCCTCATTCACGAAGGACGAGATGGAGGGAGAGGCCTTGACAGCGGCCCTTATGTGCCCCCACAGCCCGTTAGGAATAGGAGGAGAACCTCGTCCGAATGCGAGCAACAACCTCGGCTAGAGATAAGATCTTTTTCGAGCGATCGTCGACAATCTTGGTAAGAGATAAGATCTCTCCCGAGTGATTATGGACAATCTCGGCTAGAGATAAGATCTCTTTCGAGCAAAGACCTCATCCACAAAGGATGAGATGGAGGAAGAGGCCTGATAGCGGCCCTTATGTGCCCTCACAGCCCATTAGGAACAGGAGAAGAACCTCGTCCTAACGCGAGCAACAACCTCGGCTAGAGATAAGATCTCTTCCGAGCGATCGAGTCAACCTCGGTTAGTGATAAGATCTCTCCCGAGCAAAGGCTTCGTCCATAAAGGACAAGATGGAGAGAGAGGCCCTGGCAGTGGCTCTTATGTACCCCCATAGCCCGTTAGAAATAGGAGGAGAACCTCATCCTAATACGAGCAACAACCTCGGCTAGAGATAAGATCTCTCTCGAGCAACTGGGCCAACCTCGACTGGAGAGCTTCAGCTTCGACCTCGGCTAGAGATAGGATCTCTTCCGAGCAACCGTGTCAACATCGGCTGGAGAGCTTCAGCTTCAACCTCGGCTAGAGAAGATCTCTCTCGAGCAGTCGAGATAATCTCGATCAGAGATAAGATCGGAGACAACCTCATTCTAACGTGAGCACCCGCATCAACCTCGACCGAAGGAGATAAGATCTCCCCTGAGTGACCGGGCCTCGACCGCATCAATCTCGGCCAAAGAAGATAAGATCTCCCTCGAGTGACCGGGCCAACTTTGGCTGGGGAGCTTTAACTTCAACCTCGGCTAGAGATAGGATCTCTCCTGAGCGTCCATATTAACCTCGACTGCTGGAGATAATATCACCCCCGAGGAGTTCAACCTCCGACTTCGATCGCAGCGGACGAGACCTACCTCAACCTCGGTTGGAGATGGGATCTCCCCCGGGCTTCAACTTCAATATCAACTTTAGCTGGAGATGAGATCCCCCCCGAGCTTCGACCTGAACCAGCACGAAGCCCAGAAGAAGACTTCGGCAGTCACCTTTCCTGCACTCCCTTCCTTCGAGTTTCAAACTCGGGAGTGGGGGGCTAGTATTAGGGATAAACCCTGCTCCTGCCGAAGTCTAGTTCGATGCTCAGCCTAATGCAACCAGTAGCCATGGAAGAGCTTCGGAGGATGGGTCTTAAGCCTCAGCCAATCGAACTTCTCAACGATCGAGCTCTTTGAACTCCAAGCGGTCGAGCTTTAATGAAATTCCTCAGCGGTCGAGCTCCTTCGGACTCCCAGCGGTCGAACTCCTTGGCGGTCGTTCCTCAGCTGAACTCCTCAAGCGGCCGTCTCTTCAGTCGGCCGAGCTCCTTCGGACTTCCAGCAGTTGAACTCCTTGGCGGTCGTCCCTCGATCGAACTTCTCAAGCGGCCGTCCCTTCAGCCGACCGAGCTCCTTCAGACTCCCAGCAGTCGAACTCCTCAGCAACCATCCGTCGGTCGAACTTCTCATCGATCGAGCTCCTACCAAACTTTTCGACGATCGAGCCTTAGCCGCGCACCTCCAGCCAGATGCCTACAGAAGCTGAACTCCTTCTGAGCTTCCCCTTTAGAAGTTCGAATTTCTCCAAAATAGGCACACGTCGAAGCCCTTCAATCCTTCATTCGATCCGAGTGGCTCAACATCAAGATAGCTGTAGCCATCACCATCAGTCCACCGCAAGCGATAGCGATCCACTGTCAGATGGCGATGGTTGTCACCCTCGACCCGCTGCAGATGGCACCTTTCCGTGAGACTGACTCCATCGAACCTCGAGCGGCTCGCTAGCTCACGGCTACAGCCGTCACCATCAAGCTCCGCTATAAAACGGATCCTCCAGATATGCTAATTCGAATCTCTAATCTCTCTGATCTCTTCTCCAAGCTCTGGAACTCATTCTCGAGCACTCCATTCCTGTTGGTCAGAGTTGACTTGATCGTCGGAGGGTCCTATCGGAGCCACCTCCACCGACTCCAGACGGAACTTTATTTTGTAGGTCCCCAGCGGCGACCTCATCGACCTTCACTCCAGTAGATTTCGACGATGACTAGTTTCTGCATCAACATATTGGCGCTAGAGAAAGGGTCTGAACCTTCGAGGTTCCCTTATTCTTAAAGAAGTGCTCGATGATGATTTCTCTCTCTTCGGAGACCTCTCTTCTTCCTCATCAGGGTCCTCTCCCAAAGAGAAAATGCCTCCCAAGAGAGCTTTGACTTGGCGATCGACGGCCTCCACGTCCCGATCCCGTCCAGATCCGTCTGCCCTTGCTTCAGGCCCGGAAACTCAGGTTCCACCCATACCCATGGTGAATGTGGAGCAGTTCAACCTGCTCGTCCGACAAGTCTGTGGCCTTGCGGATGCAATGCAGACCATGCAGCAGCCTTCGACGGTGACTCTATCAGAAAATTCATCATTCGGATGTCGAAAATCAGTCCCAAAAAAGGATACTCGGGCCAGTGTGCCCGCCGCCCCTTGGAAAGAAAAACAGAGAGTCGAAGATCCATGTTTGGATCATGGTTCTCCTTTGGAGGAGACCTTTCCCGCTTGTAGCTGAAAGTTTTCCAAGATCTGCGACCAGGACGACGCCCTTGATCACAGATTGTAGGAGATGGACCGACAGATTGAAGAGCTCGGCCACGTCGCCTCGACTGATCATGCCGACTTTCACGCCGAACCTCCTTTCTTCCTCCGAATCATGCAAGAATCCATTCCGCTGAATTTTAAGCTCCCTCAACTGGAAAGCTACGATGAAACTTCTAATCCGATTGATCATCTAGAGGCCTTCCGTGCCATGATGCTACTCCACGGTGCTTCAGATGCCATATTGTGCCGAGCTTTTCCATCTACCTTAAAGGGAGTAGCTAGAAATTGATACTCGGCATTGAAGTCGAGTACGATCTTTTCTTTTGACCAGATGAGTAGTCAATTCGTGGCTCACTTCATCAGCAGTCGACGTCCGCGTCGAGGTTCGAATTTTCTGATGAATGTCAAGCAGAAGCGGAGAGAATCCATCCGGACTTACGTCATCCGGTTTAACACCACGGCATTGGAGGTCCAAAACTTAGACCAGTCTGTTGCGATGGCCGCGCTCAAGGGCGGTCTTCAGAAAAATGACTTGCTGTTCTTCCTAGAAAAAAAGTATCCTAGGAACTTCGCCGATCTGCTGTCTCGGATCGAGAGATATGCTCGGGCGGAGGAAGCCTTCAAGTTGAAGGACGAAGAAGCCTTGAGAGAGCGGCTGGCGGACCATGGAGAGCCGAGTAAAGTTTGGCCATGCTCACGGACTCCCTCCGAGAGCAGGCGGGCCCAAACTCCTCGAGCTCGCCATCGAGGAAGCTCTGATAGAGGGGCGCAAAGAAGCCCTCCTCCCGAAAGGTTCCGCGACTATGCCCCCCTCAACGCTCCTCGAACTTAGATTCTCACCGAAGTTAAGAACCAGCTGCCAAGACCAGAAGGGTTACGGTTTCCCCCGAACATGCGCGATCGAAGCAAGTACTACCTCTACCATCACGACCACGGCCACGACACTGAGGAATGCATCCAGTTTTGAGATAAAATTGAGGAGCTCGTCAGAAAGGAGCGGTTGGGTAAATTCCTTCGATAGGAGAAGATCGGCTAAGGACGCTGCCGTAATCGAAAATGATAAGGTCGGCCACCTTACGGCGTCATCAACGTCACCCCAGAGAGGAACTTGGTATGTCGGCGATTCGACACCTCCCAGCATCGGGAGAAGCATGCTCCAAATTGAGGAGGCCAGCATGAATTAGAATAGGTCGTCCAAATGAAGAGACACGGAGGAATAATGCTACCACGACCCTGAAACACAAGGAACTCGGGAATGCGTTGCCAGTAACTTTCTTTCAATAAAATTCTTTTCTTTCAATAATATTATTTCTGGGTGCAAAAATGTGATGACAGGGAAGAACCAGTCGATGGTTGCCGTGTTAGGAACAGGAGGAGAACCTCATCCTAACACGAGCAGGTCAAAGACCTTTAACCTCAGCTAGAGATAAGATCTCTCCCGAGGGATCGATGATAACCTCGATCAGAGATAAGATCTCTCCCGAGCGAAGGCCTCGTTCATGAAGGAGGAGATGGGGGGAGAGGTCCTGACAGTGGCCCTTATGTGCCCCCATAGTCCGTTAGAAACATGAGGAGAACCTCATCCTAATGCGAGCAACAACCTCAGCTAGAGATAAGATCTCTCTTCGAGCGACCATCGATAACCTCGATTAGAGATAAGATCTCTTTCGAGCGATCGTGGATAACCTCGGCTAGAGATAAGATCTCTCTCGAGCAAAGACCTCATCTACAAAGGATGAGATGGAGGAAGAGGCCCTGGCAGCGGCCCTTATGTGCCCCCACAGCCCGTTAGAAATAGGAGAAGAACCTCATCCTAATGCGAGTAACAACCTCGGCTAGAGATAAGATCTCTCCTGAGCGACCGAGTTAACCTCGGCTAGAGATAAGATCTCTTCCGAGTAAAGGCCTCATCCACAAAGGATGAGATGGGGGGAGAGGCCCTGACAGTGGCCCTTATGTGCCTCCACAGTCCGTTAGAAACAGGAGGAGAACCTCATCCTAATGCGAGCAACAACCTCGGCTAGAGATAAGATCTCTCTCGAGCAATTGGGCCAACCTCGGTTGGAGAGCTTTAGCTTCGACTTCGGCTAGAGATAGGATCTCTCCCGAGCGACCGTATCAACATCGGCTGGAGAGCTTCAGCTTCAACCTCGGCCAGAGAAGATCTCTTCCAAGCGGTCGAGACAACCTCGGCTAGAGATAAGATCGGAGACAACCTCATCCTAATGCGAGCTCCCGCATCAACCTCGGCCGAAGGAGATAAGATCTCCTCCGAGTGACCGGGCCAACCTTGGCCGCATCAACCTTGGCCAAAGGAGATAAGATCTCCTCTGAGTGATCAAGCCAACCTTGACTGGGGAGCTTTAACTTCGACCTCAGCTAGAGATAGAATCTCTCTCGAGCGCCCATATTAACCTTGGCTGCTGGAGACAATATCGCCTCCGAGGAGCTCAACCTCCGACTTCGATCGCAGCGGACGAGGTCTACCTCAACCTTGGTTGGAGATGGGATCTCTCCCGGACTTCAACTTTAATATCAACTTTAGTTGAAGATGAGATCTCCCTCGAGCTTCGACCTGAACCAGCACGGAGCCCAGAAGAAGACTTCGGCAGTCACCTTTCCTGCACTCCTTTTCTTCAAGTTTTGAACTCGAAAGTGGGGGGGCTAGTGTTGGGGATAAACCCCACTCCTGTCAAAGTCTAGTTCGATGCTTAGTCAAATGCAACCAGTAGCCATGGAAGAGCTTCGGAGGATGGGTCTTAAGCCGAACCCCTTCAACCAACCGAACTCCTCAGTGACCGAGCACTTTGAACTCCAAGCGGCCAAGCTTTAACAAAATTCCTCAGCGATCGAGCTCCTTCAAACTCCCAGTGGCCAAACTCCTTAGCCGAACTCCTCAAGCGGCCGTTCCTTCAGTCCGTCGAGCTCCTTCGGACTTCCAGCGATCGAACTCCTTGGCAGTCGTCCCTCGACTGAACTCCTCAAGCGGCCGTCCCTTCAGTCGGTCGAGCTCCTTCAAACTCTGAGCGGCCGAACTCCTCAGCAACCGTCTGCCGATCGAACTTCTCACCGATCGAGCTCCTATCGAACTTCCCGATGACCGAGTCTTAGCCGTGCACCTTCAGCCAGACGCCTATAGGAGCTGAACTCCTTCCGAGCTTCCCCTTTAGAAGTCCGAACTCCTCCGAAATGGGCACACGTCGAAGCCCTTCAACCTTTCATTCGACCCTGAGTGGCTCAACATCAAGACAGCTGCAGCCATCACCATCAGTCTGTCGCAAGCGACAGCGATCCGCTGTCAGGCGGTGATGGTTGTCATCCTCGACCCACTACAGACAGCATCTTCTCATGAGATTGACTCCATCGAACCTCGAGCGGCTCGCCAGCATGCGGCTACAGCCGTCACCATCAAGCTCCGCTATAAAAAGGATCCTTCAGATACGCTAATTCGAATATCTAATCTCTCTGATCTCTAATCTCTCTGATCTCTTCTCCAAGCTCCGAAACTCATTTTCGAGCACTCCATTCCTATTGGCCAGAGCTGAATTGATCGTTGGAGGATCCTACCGGAGCCACCCCCACCGGCTCTGGATGAAACTTTATTTTGCAGGTTCCTGACGGCGACCTCATCGGCCTCCACTCTAGTGAATTTTGATGATGATCAATTTCCGCATCAACAATATTAATTAAAAATAATATAAAAAATATCGATCAAAGAGGATATTCATCATCATTATTGGTGGAGTCCTGATCATAAGCATCATCAGGAATATCGAAAGTCGGTGAGGGAGGCATACGGCGACATAACTCGTCGAGCTTCATTCCAAATGCTTGAAGTTGGGATGAAAGCTTGGCATTGGCTTGCCGTAGGTCTGCTATCTCCTCCTGATATCTCCTCTCAATCTCAGCATATCTCCTCTCCGTCTCATGCAGACGAGCATCATAAGAAACATGTGCTGCTTAAGAAGAGCTAGGGGCCACAACTCTATATCTCAATCCCATAACATAGCTAGGTCTCCTATCGAGCACCTCATCATAGATATCATCATCTGTGGATGGGATAGAATCCTCAGCTGGAGGCTGGGATCGTATCTCTATCATGCGGTCCTAATTAAAAAAAAATATAATCAAAAGTCTAAATTTTATAATAAAATTGAAACAAAACTTCATCAATTAATACTCACATATCTCTTCCTAGTCTCGAAAAGCAACTCTCCCGATGCTCAATGATGGATCCTCTGGTAGACATCAATCTGCCCGGGCAGCTGTCTTATCTCGATGTTCCTCTAAAATTTATGAATATAAGTATACTGACATAGACATATTCTAACAAATCATTAAAAATGTATGTATATATACTTATCAGCTCATACTGATACTGTACAAATGACTTCGATCCACCGCAATGCATCACCGTGAGTCTCGATCTGCTCTATGAGGCTTTCTCGCAAGAGGCCTAATAAGTAAATGCAATCAAGATATTAGTGAACATATTATAATACCATATTAATTCAATAATCAATATTGAGCTAATATATAATAGTTATATCCGGTATACAGGATCCTCGTATCTAGTGTAGAGGAGATCTCAGTCAGGGCATGATACACTCCTATGTGGTGTCTCACATGCCACCGTTGTTCCACATGCATGGAAGACCTTCTTTCAGTGGCTATGGAGCTCATAACTGAATCCTTTAAATAATCTTCTCATATACCGAAGGATAGCCTTCCGCACATGCAGGGTATCAATCTCCTGAATATCAAAATCATGCTGCAAAAATAATATACAATATATGAGATATATCAAAAAAATAAAAGTTAAATAATTATCAAAAATTATATTTAGTTATCTGCAAATGGTCGAGGAAGACCTACTGCTGTGGTCTCATAACTTTGCATCAATCAGATAGCATCAGGAGAGTGTACAAATGGATAATAATACCAACCACATGCATACACGTACGGATCCCTGATGTAGTGCTCTAGTGATATAATATATCTCGATGGGATGATAACCCTCATCTTCTCCCTGGGACGTGTCCTCCTCCACTCCTCCAGCTTCTCATTTCTAGTAGCTTCATGTATTTGCCTAATCACAGTATCAGCAGCTGCAGCAAAATAAAAAGCTTAAGTTTAATTATTTATACATGATAAAAACTTAAAGCAAATATAATATAAAAAATTATAATATATAAAATCAACCTATGGTAGAAGACGATGTGCCTGCCTTAAAAGTGTGCTACTAAGATGAAGAGGTACTGACATCTCCATGTCGGTCCCCTCTATCAGATCATTCTCCTAGTGGCATAGCTTAAAATTAGTTATTTATAAATGATAAAAAACTAAAGTTAATTAAATACATCCAATTATAATATATAAAATCAACTTGGAGTGGCTAATGTGATCGCCTGATCATCAGGAGACCACTGTTGAGAAGTCGATGCACCAACATCTCCTCATATCTGAACCCTCCGGGATCGTCCTCCTGGTGCCATGTCTATATCAAATAACACATTAAAGATGGGTTAATATTGATAAATATTACATCAATGATATATGAAATTTAAGACATATGAGTTTCTTGAAAAATTACATATTATCAATCAATGTCTGTATTTTCATCAGGAGGATTATTGACATCTTCATCATTATAATCCACCAATGCATAATCTTTCTCGTCATCATTTATGAAGTTATCATTATTATCATCGTAATTTTTCAACACGTTCAGATTTAATTCACTAACATCAATATTATTGGTTGGTACGTCATCCCTAATTAGAGAAGATGTGCTTTCAATATCGACACTGTACTGTCCCAAGTTAGCTGTATTCTATTCCTCTTAAAAGAAATCCTCATCTATTTCTATCTTAAAACGAACATCTATGTCATAAACATCCTTGGTGCAATCCTTTGTACAATATGCCATTCACCCTTATATCTTATATCTTTTAGGTATAATATCTGCTTTGCCTGACTAGCGAGTATGAAAGGATCCGATTGGTATACCATGTTCTCGCAAAGTTAATGCTTGTGAAGTATGCATCTTTATGAATACCCATCCTATTATTGCTGATATCCCACCATTGACATTTAAATAGGTAAATAAATCATTTTAACCCATATCTTAACTATATAATATCGAAAAGGATACCATAATATTCAATCTTATTATCTCCATTGATTTTCAATGTCAAAATTTCATTATTTTGAGTCCATTACTACATATCAGGCTCCTTTGTATGAAATCTTATACCACTAACAATACATGAGCTATAACACGAAGCCCTAAGATTGAGGTGATATGCCAAATCATATAATTCCTCGATTGCCTCTTTTTTATTATGATACATTAATATCATCTACAACAACATACATATAAGTTAAGATAAATTATCTCTGTGTACATTACATATAATAAAAAATTGAATAAAACTGTTATTGTGCTTACACGTTATCTAAACCAAGCTGCAAACTTTCTTCGATGTCATCCCTCAATATCTCTATTATTTTGTTGCAATAATATATCTCTATGCTCTCTATAATAAATACATGTTTATTATTTATTTTACCTCATAAAAAGTATATAATATTGATTATGTAAAGATACTTACTCCATAAAATGATAGACTTTTTTGTAATTATTTAATATATAGAAATGTGCCAGCTCGCATTCTTCTATATCCATATATTTATACTTTGTTCCACTAATGGGATGAACATTAATCTTAAAAATAGATAATGTAGATTCAATGTCGGTCCACTCCTTATTTGCATTATACTTTTCATGATTGAATCATATTTTTATATCATCGAGGTACATCGAATAGAATGTAAGATACTCTGTGGAGATATATGCTTCCGTAATTGATTCTTCTGGATGTGCCTTATTTTGCACATATTATTTCAACTTATACAAGAATCTATACATACAAAATGACAAAAAAATTTATTTTACATGTAATTATTTTTTTATTATAATTATAAATTAAATAAAAAAATTATTTTTTTATAATATTATTATCGTTCAATAGGATACATCCATCGGTACTGAACTGGCTTGGCAAGCAAAGCCTCCTTTAAAAGGTGAACCACCAAGTGTACCATAATATCAAAAAATGATGGTAAAATTTTTTTTTTCTAGCTTACATAGCAATAGGACAATATCTGATTGAAGCTTCTCAAGTATATCAACTTGGAGTTTTCGACAACATAATTTTCGAAAGAAAAAATCCAATTCAATAAGTGTATTCTATACCTCTACGGTAGAGAAGCCATGCATCACAATAGGTATAAGATGCTGCAATATAACATGAGAGTCATGACTCTTCATACCCGAGATACGTACCGTCGTCTTTCAAGTTCACACGGCTTGAAATGTTGGAGGCAAAATCATTAAAAAACTTTACAATTTTTAACCACTCACAGAAATTTCTTTTCTCATCATCGTGCAATGTATAACTTATAGTTAGCATTAAGAATTTTCCACCATCACCGGGCACCAAATGCAACTCATGTCGTATTCCCATTCTTTCCATGTCTAGCTAAAAATTCAGATTATCTTTTACTTTTGCTTGATATTAAGAAATATCCCGATAACATTATCACACATATTCTTCTCAATGTGTATGACATCCAAATTATGATGGTGTAGGAGATGTTGCCAATAAGGTAATTCAAAAAATATACTTTGCTTTGTCCAGTTCAACTCTGATTCATTACGCTTTCACTTATGATCCCTAGAAATTTTACTGAATTTAACACTACCAATGACCTATAGTTATGCCAATATGTCATCTTCGCTCATCATACAAGATAGCCCACGCATCTCTGACTTTTGATTGAAGCATCGATTTTGACAGGTTCTCCAAAAATGATTAGATGGTAAAAATCTGTGATGATCCATATAGATAATTTTTCTTTCCTGCTTCAGTCTAACGGAGCAGCTATCACCATTGCAAATTGAACATACCAAAATCCTTTTGTGCTTCATCCAGATAGGTTGCCATATGTTGAAAAATCATTAATTATCTATGTTATCATTGCATGCAATCAAAATTCTTTTTACTAACTAAATTGTATGTTATGACACCAATCTTCCAAAGTTCTCTCAACTCATCGATTAAGGATCGTAGATAAACATCTATCTCATTATCAGGAGCTCTAGGTCCAGGAATAAGCAATGATAAAAGTATAAATGGCTCTTTCATATATTTTCATGATGTAATATTATACGGTATTAGCATAATCAGTCATATACTATAAGCATTGCTCATGCTCCCGAATGGATTGAAATCATTAGATGCTAGGCCAAGATGAATATTGCATGGGTCACTAGCAAATTGAGGATATTGTTTATCAAATTTTCTTCAAACTATAGAGTCTACTGGATGACTAATGATGTTATCCTCAGAAATTCTCATCTTATGATGCCATCTCATCACCTTGACGGTCTTCGATGACTGATAAAATCTCAAAAGTCTTGGTGTTAATGAAAAGTATCTCAAAATCTTATGAGACCACTTCTTACCTCTTTCAAAATCTTCAACATACCTTGACTCACCACATTTTGGACAACAATCCAAGTGTTGATGCTCTTTATAAAATAATGCACCATCATTCTTGCATGCATGTATTAGTATATAACCTAGTCTAAGTTCATGCATATACTTTTTTTGCCTCTGAATATGATTTTGAAAGTTTTTCACCATCTGGTAATGCTTTCTTGATTAAGTTCAATATAAAGTCAAACGACTTTTGACTCCAACCAAACATGATTTTATCATGGAGAAATTTTATCAAGTACTCAAGCATCGAAAACTTTTTACAATTTGGATACAATGGCTTCTTGGCATCTCTCATGAGTTTTTTAAAATATCCATCATTTACATTATCTGTACTCTCAGGAGAGTTGTCAAAATATATCCCTTCATATAAATCATGTAACATCTCATTGATGCTAATTGGTTTAGGCTGTTAATCCATATATTGGTCTCTTATGTTAGTAGGTCTACTTTTTTCATACAAATCCTAAATAGTATACTTTCTATCCATACCCCAATTCAACAAGTATTCCAATGTTGTATTTGTAGGCTGAAAGTAATTATTGTGATATCTTCGATAAGGATATTTGATTCTATTGGGATCATCAATTTTTTTCATGCAAATCTTATAAAATTTCTAACATCTTGTCGGTATTTAGGTAAAATGATAGAGTGAGCATTCATTCAACTCTTATCGATATTTTTCATCTATCCACGAAAAATATTTATCATTAAAATATGTATTATTAGTAAGATTTTAAGAATGCATAATCCTATTCATTTCTAATAGGTATGGCCATATCCCTTACAGAAAAGTAATAATCTTATTATTATTATTATTAGTCGATATTTTATTTTATTATTATAAAAATTTTGGTAGCATCTTCTTATGGTTCTTCAAGCATACGATGTGAATACGATGCCTATGCATTCTATCCAATATATACCTAAAGAACAAATAAGAGATAACTACTGAACACAACATAGCGAAATAAAATATTGACTAATAATAATAATAAGATTAAAGTTTTTCCAAAATATCCAAAAATAGAGCATCCAAGTGTCGATCTTGATCGAGATCGACTCTTGAATGAGAACCTATATATCAAAAAAAGATAACTTTATATTTTACTAAAGTTTTCTCTAAAATATGAATATTTTTTATATTTTATATAATAAATTTTATTAATAAAAAATTATAAATCAAAGATTAAAGCTTTAATAATAAACTATCAATATGAATCTCAAATAATTTTTTTAAAAAAAAATTTAAAGTTAAATAACATTCATCAACAACATATATTACAAATATCATTAATCAAAAATATGTCAAATAGACACATTTTTCTTTCAGAAATTTAAAGAAATAACTTAATGCTGGTAAGACATTATCTAAATGGTAGATTAAAAAAATATTAAGCCAATCTAGATGTATCTCATTGACTAAGACTACTAGAAAATGAATAAATTTAATTATATATCTTTCTCATTAACCTTAAAAATTATATGATTAATTTATACCTTTAATTTATTTTTTATATTATATCTAAAAATAGTACAAGTATGGTACATATTTTTTCACACTAATATTAATTTTAGTTATAGTTTTAGATAACTGGATTGAATATATAAAATAATTATATAATATAAAATATATAAAATTATATAATTCTATAAAATATTAAATAATAATCTTATATAAAATATTTATATAATTAGATATAAAGTATATATTTTAATTATAAAATATATAATCCTATAAAATAATTAATAATCCTATATAAAATATTTATATAATTATATAAAAATATATAAAATATCAATTTTTATATAAAAAATATAATTATAAATTATATTATTTACTATAAATTTTTCTTTTTCTTTTTTTTAAAATTATTTTAAAATTTATTTTTAAAAAATATAATATTTTATTATTATTTTGATAACATAATTAAATATTTTATATTATTTTATTTTATTTACTTTTTATTTTTTTTTTTTTTTTATTTTTAAGTATTATAAATAAATAAATAAATAAATAAATTATATAAAAAAATATCTTCCTCCCTTCCCTTCGGCCATCGTCACCACCACCCCTTGCGCCCCCTCCCCCTCCGTTCGTGCTTCCCTCCCCTCCACCATCTCACCACCCCTGGGGTACCCGTTCCCACCACCCCCTCCACACCTTGGCCAGGTCTTCGCCACCGATCACCACCGATAACCACGCCCCTCCTCTCCCTCCGTATGCGACGTCCCTCCTCCCCACCCACGTGGCACCCCTCCTCCAAAATTCTCGGGCTCGCTCCCCCAGCCCCGGTCGAACACCTGACCCGTGGCTCCCCTCCACCCCACCCCACTCCTCTTCTCCTTTCTTCCTACTCAGGCAACCAACCCCACCTCCCCCACTCCTCCCTTCCCCGAGGATGCAAAAAAAAAAAATCTTTCTATGGCGGTGGCATGATGGTGATGGCAATGGTGCAGCATAGTGGCGACGGTAGCGACGGCTGCATGGTGGCAGTGGCAGCGATAGAGGTGGAAGCAGGGACAACCGATGGCGAGAGCGATCGAAAGAGAGAAGGAAAAATAGAAGGCCCGAAGAAATAGGATAGCCGGTCGAGAGGGTTCAGGCAGAAAAAATAGGAGGGAGAGGGTGAGACGAAAACACGCAGAGGGACGAGATTGTAAATATCTAAAAAGATTTATCGATGTAATATAATATCGATAATTTTAATAATTAGCTACGTTAACAAAAAACATAGGTAATCAAGATTATTGCCGATATTAGCAAAATATCGATAAATATTTAATAAAAAATAAAATATTTAATAAAAAGTATATATTTTTGGTGATGTAAAATAAACATCGGTAACTAGAATAATTACCTATGTAAATACATAACATAAAAAAATTTGATTATTTTTGATGTATAATTTGCATAAAAAAATATTTTTCTTTTTTATCGACTTATAAATTGCATCAAAAAATTTGTGCTATTTTCAACATAAAATTTTATAGGCAGTTCACATTTTTATCGATGTTAACCTTACATTGCCAAAAAGGACAAACATTGTCCGATGTAACCTTTTCGTTAGAAATAATCTTAATTACTTTCGTAAAGATAAAACATAGGTAATTTGAAACATTTTCTGACATTTTAGTTATGTCGAAAAAAATTTTTAATTAATATTTTTTCATAAATAATTTATCATTTATAGGAGGGGTTTGGTTGGTTTGTAATTTAATAATTAACATTAATTATTGATATTAATTACCTAATGTCAATAATTAATTTTAATTAAAATTAATTACCAAAGAGATTTACCAATGCAAAACATCATCAGCAATTCAATAATTAACTACGTTAACCAGAAGCATAGGTAATTAATGTTATTATCGATGTTAAATAAATATTAAAAAATATTTATTTAAAATTAAAATTACTTTCAGAAAATATTTAATTAAAATTTAAAATTAAAAAATTTTAAAAAATATTTTTTAATGCAAACAAAACTTTAAAAATAAAATAATTTTTTTATGTTTACTATTTTCGTAGATAATTATTTTATTTATTGATGTTACTTTTACGTCACTAAAATGGTCAAACATTTTTTGACAGTAATTTTTTTAATAATTATCATTTAAAAGTTCATCTTCATCGTTTATTATCTAAATAATTATTATTAGAGTATCATCATAAAAGTCTGTCTCGATCTGGTAGCTTTAGGTACGTCGATCAATAAAATTTGATTTCAACGGTCACGAATGATCGCATAATAATCTGATAGATAGAGACTACCGATGATTTTAATAACTTACAACGAGGATCTCGGTGATATTTATAGCATACTATCAAAATTTTATCTTAATCGAACATCATTATCATGATCAATTTAGTATGGAATAATTTCGATCGTTAAATAAAAAATATGTGATTGAAAGACCAAACGATATTTGATTATAAAATAATTTTTTAGATAAATAATTTTTGCTACTACTTTAATCATTTATACGGTGATGATAATAAAATCATGATCGTGCATGTATGAACCATCCATGTTAAGCAGATCTTACAAAAGCAAAAATATAATTACTTCAAAATCTTAAGAATGAGTATGAAAAGACATATAGTTTCTCATTCCCATATACGTGCATTTTGAATTTTATGATCACCACTATACAAAAGATCAAAGTAGTAGCAAAGATCATTTATCTAAAAAATTATCTTATAATCAGACACCATTTGGCTTTTGATCATATATTTTTTATTTAACGGTCAAAATCATTCCATGCTAAATTGATCATCATAATGATGTTTAATTGAGATAAAAATTTGATAGTATGCTATAAATATCATTGAGATCATTATTGTAAGTTTTTGAATTCATCGATGGTCTCTATCTATCAGATCATTACACGGTCATTCGTGACCATCTAAATCAAATTTTATTGATCAACATAGCTAGGGCTATCGGATTGAGGAGAACTTTTGTGACGATACTTTAATCATAATTATTTAGATAATGAATGGTGAAGATGTGCTTTAAATTTAAAAATTATATCCATAAATTATTTAGATAATGATAAATAATTTATAAAAATAAGAAAATAAAATAATTATTTACATAATGATAAATAATATCTATGTTTAGGTCTTACGTAGGTCATTATGCTTATTGCCTATGCTTATTTAACATTGATAAATTATTTATAAAAATAAAAAAATTTATAAAAAAAGAAAAATAATTATCGATGTAAATTTAGCATCGGCAATAAGTCTAATTACTTACGAAAGCTATAAATATAGATAATTAGGCTTATTTCCTACACTATATTAACATCAGTAAATAGTTTATAAAAATAAAAAAAAATTATAAAAAAATATTTATCGATGTAAATTAATAGTAGGTAATAAGCATAATTACCAATGTAAAAAATAAATGTAGGTAATTAGGTTGATTACCTATGCTACTTGAACATCGATAAATTATTCATAAAAATAAAAAAATAAATAAAAAAGTAAAATATTTATGGATGTTAATTTAGTGTAGGAAATAATCCTAATTATCTATAAAAAAATTAATCGTATGTAATTATCATAATTACTTACACTTAGTAAACATCAAAAAATAATTTATAGAAATAAAAAAAATTATAAAAAAAATTTATCGATGTAAATTCAATGTAGAAAATAAGTCTATTTGCCTACGTAAGATATAAGCATAGAAAATTGTGGATTTTACCTATGTTAAATTAGCGTTGGTAAATATTTATGAAAAATTAAAAAAATAAAAGCATCCATTATCGATGCTTTGTATTAAATGCCGACATAACTATGACATCAATAATTATATTTTTTGATGTTTATCATTTAGCATAGCTAAGTGTTTGATTTTTATCAACGTTCAAAGGTTTATATAGCTAATTATGATCTTTACCTACGGAATATTTTGTGTAGATAAATTTTGCATCGGCAAAGATCTTTTTTCTTGTAGTGTTTGCTAAATTGCTTGCTAAAGTACTAATAAAAATTTCAATTTCTTCCTCCTGACATTCCTCAATCTCACCATCTTTATTTCCATCCTCCCATAATTCTTCAGTCTCCAATTCTTGACCCTCTATCCAATTAAAGGATCTTCGATTACACTGGTGTCTTGGAGCATACTTAACCTTACATCTAAAACATAATCCCATGGCCCTTCTCTGCTCTTGTAGTGATTGTGGGTTTTTTGTGTTATTGTTCAATTGGTTGGCTTTGTTGGCAAAAGGTTTCTGATTAGAGGAAGAATTATTTTGAGAATTTGAGATGATGGGTACTGTATAGGATTTATTTGCAAGAAAACTTAGATTTGTATTGTTTTGAGGATAAGGTTGGTTGTTTAGAATGGCCTTGGTTTGTTTCTTTTGAACATGGTTGTAATTGATTCTTCTTGCCATCTGGCCTGCTCAAAAGCTTGTGCTAAGAAACTGGGTTTGAGGATTTTAATCATTGATCTAATTTCTTCCTTTAACCTATTAACAAAACTAGGTACAAAGTAGCTTTAAGGAAGATAGAAATTCATAGGAAGCATTAGTGACTTAAGTTCTTCAAATTTCTCCATATATTCCTCCACTCTCTTTTCTTGATTCAACTTGTTAAATTCTTCTAAAACATCATCTCTTCCTCCAAACCTCCTTCACAACTCAACTTCAAATTCTATCCAGTTCTCCACTTCACTCCTGACTACAGACCACACCTCTGTCTTTTTTTTCGAGTATAATGATGCTATTTCCATCCATTGGTTAAAAGGTACATGGCTTGTAGTAGACATTTTCTCACCCATCCCTTCAGATTTTCTCCATTAAAGCTCTGCAGTTCTATTTTAGGTATAGTACCGTTGAAATAACTCCTATTGAATGGTGGTACATAGGAAAACTCACCTCTAAAGTTGAATCTTGGATTAGGCGGCACTCCTTTTTCATCAGATTTAGATTTAACTTCTGACTCCATTAATTTTCTTTCAGATTTTACTTCTTGATTGTTTCTTAAATCTTTTTCTTTTATAGAAATCTTCTCCATCAGTTTTTCAAGTCTCGACTGTACTGGCTTAGTTTGTTCTTCAAATATTTGCTTGAATCCCTTTATGAAAATCTTCATTTCTTCGAGTCGATTATCTGCTTCTTTCGGACGCTCCTCCAAATTTTTCAATGTGATTTTTTACCATGACTATAATTATCTCTAGCCTTAGCCCTGGTTCTGATATGTTAAGATTCTTAAGCAATTGAATCTTAACAAAAATTTGAGAGAAAAATATGTACGTAGTTATTCTTTACCTCCTTATTTCTAGCTTGTTTTTGGACTCTTATGGCTGTGCCTAACCGAAATAAGAGAGAAAAATTGGTCATTCAATTCGCATGGGCTATTTAACAGGATAACAGACTTCACTATCAACAACAAGGTAACAGACTCCATTAATCCATCTAAGAAAAATTAATACACCCCGTGCACCCAAATGCTAATAGAGGGATTGGGAGGGTGGCGGCGAGATCGATGATGAAATCGCATGGAAATCTGGTGGGGGACGGTGACGAGCTCGCCACGGCCGAAGACCCGGGAGCTGGGGCGACGAAGGCGATGCGGAACTTCAGTATGAGATGGGCGAGCTAGAAGAAGTCGGCGATGGTGCGGAAGATGGTGACACTGCCGCGGATGAAGGGGCCGATCTGGACCCGGACGCAGATGGGGCCGCCGATGTAGAGGAGGTAGAAGTAGAGGGGGTCAATGAAGAGGGCGATGAGGCAGGAGATGAGGAAGACGCGGTTCCACCTGAGGACTACGTCGCCGCCGGTGTCGAGAATGCGGCGGGGTTGCCATGGCCTGTGGCGGTGGAAACGGACGGGGACGGGGGGGAGCGGCGGGCGGCGGAGGCCGAGGAGGATCCGGGAGGTGGCGTGGCCGAAGGCGCTCATCGACCACGCCGGAAGGGGGAGGATGAGGCGGCGGCGGCCATCGTGGAGATCAACGAGCGGGAGTGGAAAGGGTATCGGTGGTTGGTGTGAGGGCTAGGGTTTGGATGGTTGCGGGGCTCCCAGGGAGCCGGGAGAGCTGCAGTGATTTCCGGGGTGGAGGAAGAGGAGCCGTCGTTGCCGTCAGTGTGCGCGAAGGTGGGGGGATCCGATAACGAACTATTAAGGGCGGGATATAACGGGACCGTCTTCATTTGTGGAAGATGTCATCCACCGTAGTTCTTAGCAACTAAACCGACCACAATGCCAACTCGGAGACCGGCAACGACAACAATCATTCCTCCTCCTCTCCGAGTAACATTATTCCTTTAATATATATTTTATCTATCACTCTCTCTCTCTCTTTATATATATTATTATATATTATTATGATAGTAACGTAAATATCTCAAATCGATCAAGTTAGCGATCAAAATACCTGAGACCAGTATAGAGGTATCAATGCATCAAGAAAAAGATATTATTCTCATATCCTCTGACCTGAAGGACTAACCAAGGTGTATTACTGAGCTATTTTTTTTGACAACAGCTCGTTCAATATTTCAGCCTCTCTAAACCACCTCAGATGAATAACTCTTTAGCATACTTAGCAGTTTCTTTTGAGGATAAGCAGCAACCTAGTTGTAACCTAGTCTAATTAAACTATTACCCACTTCACCTAATCTTATGGGAACAGATAAAGCATCTAGATCATGCCAGTAATGACCTCCGTATTCTAGGAAAGCAGCTGTGATATCAAAACAACATGATTAACGGACCAAGATTAGTGGAACAACGCAACATCTACAAGACATTTTTTTTTCTACAAATATCAAAAATCTTGAGAATTCAGGTAAGCAAGAAATTACTCTTAGAGAATTCATTATTGCTCTTTCATTCTCTGCTGACTTGAGCATCGAACGATCCTTGAGTTTTGATTTTATTTTGCAAATCACTCCAGCATTCCTGCATGAGACCAACCGCTCTGCTTTTATAGCCAATAGATCCAAGCAACAACAAATAGAGGAAGGGTCTATATGTCATCCAAGAGAGCATCATCCCATCTTATTGACGCCACTACCTTTTATTAGGTGGATCTTCGGGCTGATGATCATGCTCAGCCACCGATGGCAAAAACTTCTTCGCCAGTCTAGCCAGTCCCGGTCATGATGGACCAATTTAATTTGCTTCTCCAATAGGTCAATACTTTGACGGCCATCGTCCAGGCAGTCCAAACTGCTTTCGTGCCTCCTCTAGCGGCACCACAGCCAAGCCAGGCTGCCCTTGCACCATCCTCTATAGTACAACTTGTATTTCCTTTGGTGGTGTCGACTACACCCCCAGCGACGACACCGGCACAATCACCTGCTTCCCAACCATAGTTGCAAGCAGAGCCTCCTCAGATGCTCCCTCAAAGTCCAAAAAGAAGGCAAACCCACTGATGGTCTCTCAGCCCATAATCAGGGCACTATTCAACTCCCGGTCGTTGCTCTCCTCAACAATCCAAGGCATGTACTGGCCAGAATCTAGTCATTGAAAAGAGGCTTTAAGAGCTTGACAAGTAGATCAAAACCATCAATAAAGCCTCTTCGGCTCGGCCTTATGATAGGTTCAGCGGCGATCCGCCTTATGATCCAAAAATAATGAAGGAGCCACTATCTCCTAATTTTAAGCTATCTCAGTTCGAGATCTACGATGGAACTTTTGACCCCTTTAATCATATAGAAACTTTCAAGGTAGCGTTACTCTTCCAGAGAGCATCAGATGCTATCCTCTATCGAGCATTCCCCGCTACTCTCAAGGGGACAACCCGGCAGTGGTATTCGAGTTTAAAACCAACTTTGATCTACTCTTTTGAGGAGCTGAGCCAATCTTTGGCTGTGTATTTCATTAGCAATCGAAAGCAGTAGAAGCGATCCGACTATCTCAACACCATTTGATAGGAGTGAGAGTCAATCCACGATTTTGTGAGTCGCTTCAATACAGCAACCCTAAAAATCTGTGACCTGGACCAATCGATTGTGATGACTGTCCTGATGGATGGACTTCTGAAGAATGATCTGAAGAGATCACTAATAAAATCTTTTCCTCAGGACTACACTGAAATGCTCGACTGAGTGGAGAAATATTTCTACTTGGAGGAAGCTTTCATTGAGGATGTACCTACCAAACCTGTCATGATCGGGCTAAATAAAGAGCGCTCCCTAGGAAGGAGGGAGTCCTATCGCTAGCACTCTCGATCTCCACCTCGAAGATAGAAGGGTGGAAGTCCATCTAGAGATCATCGATCTTCAAGCCCTCAGAGAAGAGACTGGCAGCACTCTCCCCCAAGGTGGTACCATAATTATATGCCTCTGAATGTCTTTTGGGGAGAAGTTTTGATGGAAATTCACACTGAGTTTTCTCAGCCTCCAAAGATGCGGATGAAGCCTAAACATCATGATCCTATGAGGTATTGCTTTTACCATCATGACCATTGCCACGATACTGAAGATTGTCGCTTTCTTCGTGATGCAATTAAGAGGCTCATCATGGAGAGAAGATTGAATCACTTCATCTAAGGAAGAACTTCTCCATGCCGATATCCTCTAAGAGCTCGACAGCCACCTCATCAAACTCAATACCCGATTTTAGTGCCAGTGCAGGAGATGGAAGAACCAGCGGTGGTAGAAGAATGACCTCTCAGAGATGAAATCCATGTGATAACTAGGGGGTCGTCTGGGTCTGTGGTGGTGAAGAAGTCATGGCTAGAGGATAAGCTCGGGGATGTAGGATTTGGTGTGGTGCTCCCAAGCCTTGGGAGGCCACAGGATGAGCCAGGGTGTTAGCTCCGAAAGTCTAAGACAAGTGTGAGTCCTAGGGCTAGGATAGGAGTTATTCTAGAATGAAGGTAGCGTGTAGCCCTGCATGAACTTGAGGTTCAGATGTGAGAACCTTGAGAGGATTGGTAGGTGTTTCGAAGACCTGTGATACAAGGTGGAGAAAAGGATCAAAGCCAGAAAAAAAATCAACCAAGATAAGGGGCTGACACACAGGCGGGCTGGCTCAGATACGTAGTCGAGCCAGCTATTTTAGGTAGATAGAAGATAGAATTTGGACGATATGTAGTCGAGCCAGCTCGACTCCTGATAGAGCCAGCTCGATGGTGGTGAATAAAATTGGATGAGGTTTTCTGTTTGGATCTTAAGGTCTAGTCCAATAAGGTCTTAAGGTGGCTAACACATGTATGGATTGGGTTTTGATCCAGGGGACGAGAGCATGAAAGACATAGGTGTATATGGGCTCGGTGAGTACTTTCATGTATTGGGTTAGTCAGAAGATTTTTTAGTCAAGCCTAATAGCTATGTATAAATACATAGGTTGTATTAGGATTTTATAACGTAGATTGAAATATAGATCTTTTCTTCCTCAATTTTTCTTCTCTCTTCTCTCTAGAGTTGCCATCCCAAGGGAGCACCTCCCTCAAGCCCAAGGAGGGAGGCACCCCATCACATATCTAAATTAGTGGATCGATGATTTGCTGCCCTTAGAGAATGTCAAAGATCTCCTTAGGTCCATGCTAAAGATCAGGAATTTTTGCAATAATTGGTATAAGAGCAATACCAGATTACAACATTTGGTATCAGAGTTCGGTTCAAAGCCTGATGGTGTGTAGAAGTGAAGGAAAAGTCATACAGGAAGAAATCAAGAATCTGCACAAGTATTCTATGGTATGTCTCAGATCTATTTTTGTTATTGCTGTGATTTGGCCAATCGAAAGTAGTATGTTGAAGGTGGAGGCTGAGAGGATTAACGAAAAATATTTTTTTTGGGATGAAAGGTTTGGATGCATGATTTTTTGATCGATCTTGGTTAGAAAGATCGGGAGTGTATGATGGGTGATAGGGTTCTCTAGGAAAATGGGTAGTGTAGGACTGTTTGGTGGATGAGGAGAGATTTTTCAAGGGATAATGGTCAAAGGAAAGCTGAAGAAGTGACTATACGTCCTTCGGTTACAGGAAGATGGGAGAAGTAGTCGGGGATGCATTCAATGTTTTAACTAGAGCATGGCTTTGTAAAACCTTGGAGATGATGAAGATGGATGATCCATAGAGGTCTAGCAAGTCAGTGCTGGATGACTGATTATGGATCAGATTTCTTCTACCGAAGCACTAAGAAGAGTCATGATTTAGGTAGAGGATGGGTTATGTGCAGCAAGAGAGGAACTGGATACCTATAAGAAGATGGCATAGAGACGAGACATGAAGCACTAGAGTGCTATAGTAGTGCTTTCCTGAAGGTACGAGACTGAGAGAGGCTCGATGGTGCAGCAATCGAGCGAGGTATCTCAGTAGAGAGTATCAGGAGGCATCTCATAAAAATTGAGAGCAAATCTCAGAGAGAGCCAGGGAGTCTCAGGAGCCTTAGGAGCCTCAGGATGAGATAGATGGGTCTGAGCCCAGAATAGGGTTTGAGTTGCAGTTCCTTCGGACATAATTGAAGCGATAGCTAGTGTAGGGGTAGAAGAGAAGAAGGCTAGGATGGAATTTTCTAGGATTCACTCACTGATTTTAAAGAGTTGGATAAGTTCTTAGATTTTGGAGGTGCTCACGGGTTGCGAAGGTATCTCAGATAGCTTCGGAGGGATCTACGAAGTGCGGAGGATTCGAAGAGACAGTGACGATGTTCGAGGTAAACGACAGGCTCAGTAGTGCAGCATTGAGTGGTTGGCCATGGTGGACTTGATTACAGAGTCGGCTTTTGTGGTATCTAGTGGACTTCGATTTCAGATGAAGCATCGGGTAGAGGTGGATTTACCGATGGAGATGTGACATGAGTTCATAGTGGAGAAGTACAGGAGGATCAATATCCTAGTATCAATATCGAAGATGCACAGTTTCAGATGGAGTGGCACGTATGGAAAAGACTGGTGAAGTTCTAAGAAGATCGTGTTAGGATATGCATGTAAGAACTAGATCTAGGATTTCAGGACTAGATCTTGAAATTTTTCAAGATCAGACAGCGAAAGACTAAAATTAATCAAAATTAATTTTAAATTTTAGAGAATATCTTAGATCTAATATTCTATTACATGATTATGAAATAACATTAAATCAAAAATTAAACATAAGAAAGAAAATAAAATATGTTGATCACATCAACATGAATCTACACTACATCTAATGCGGGTATGTAGAATAGATCAGATCTATTATCTGTGCAAGTTAGACATTCTAACTTGTTGATCCAGGCTTGAGGATGATGTTGTAAGCTGCACACATATCTGACCTCTAGGAGTTGTCCACACGGGCCCATGAACCACGATCAGAAGTCCTACGCAGAAAATTAGCACAATATGCTAGTACTGTGCTGATCCTTCTTTGATAGTCAATCTGGTGCCTTCTTCTTCTGAATTTGAACTCTTCCAAAGATAAGAGAAAGGAGGAGAAATTACAAGATCTAAGATACTCTCAAATAATCTCAAAAAGGAGGAAAATAAATGAACAAGACAACCCTAGAAGAAGACCCTCTTCTTCTTTTTTGTTCTCTCACCTAGCTATCTAGTTTAGTGTCTATGAAATCCCCATGCCCCAATATTCTTTCTTTCTAATTTTCACACACCCCAAAGTTCTCTCAATGTATGGAATATGTCCAAAAATCAATCCAAAATTCATCCTATATAGAAAGATATAGAGGAGTCCTTGTTGGGTCAAACTCTTAGACTAGGAAAGACCAAAATAGACAACTAGTTGGGATGCCCAACACTTGGGCACCCCCTCCTTATTTTTTGGCATGGACCACCAACAAATGTCACACAGAACTCCCTCTTTTCCACCAAACAAAAAGAGAGAAAATAGGGAGAGGAGGGCGGCATGCATGGGAGGAGTTTTTGTTTCCTAAAACTCCATCCAAGGAAAAGTTCAAATCAAATTCAAATTTTCTCCTTTGACCAGGTCCACAACTAATTACCATAAGAGAAATAGAGGAGAGGAGTGCGTGAAGTCTAGGGAGAGAAGATTTGTCACCAAAAAAGAAGAGAGAAAGGGCATGGGGCGTGGGATATAGGTGGTGCAAGAATATAGATCCTAGTTTTACTAGGATTCCATATTTGACTTGGTCAAACATGGTTTCTCAAACCAAGTCAAACCAAAATTAATTCAACTTAATTAAATTAGGTCCTAAACTAATTAAAAATTAAATTAAATTAAATTAAATTAAATTAAATTTTAATTTAATTTTTTAATCAAATTAAAAAATTAGGTTGACCCAAGTCCTAGTTGAACTAAGACTAGTTCTTTCTTGCACTTGGCTTATCTAATAAACCAATTAGATTTGATCCAATCAAGTCCAAACTAAATCTAATTAAATTATATTTAATTAAACTTAATTTTAATTCTCTAATTTAATCAAATTATGCCAATTATTAATCGAATTACTAATCAATGCTCCTGCAACACTTGCACTAGGTTAAACATCAAGCGTATTGATCATTTAATCTTAGAACGATTCTTAATCGTTGATCAACCATCCAATCGAATCATGAACTCTAATGTACGTGACCTTATAGGTCCAAATCTAAGTTGATAGTACAAGAATAAATTTTTATACCAATCAAAATAATCATGTAACAATGGTACCTGACGGTCGGATAGATTGAATGTATAGAATAACATCCTTAGAACCCATGTGGATATAGTTTTCATATAATTCATCCTTTTGATTAAAATGCTCGTAGGATATCTCAGAGTTCAACTATCAACTCTGATCAGGTTGTTCATATTATATTTTAAAATATCAAATCCATCTTATGGATTATCCTGGCCAAAGTTTTGCTATATTAAAATATAGTGATATATTCTTCTCCAACTTTTGGAGTGGTTAATTCTATCTTGATCACACACCGACTTTGCAAGTACTTGACTATGCTCATAAGTCTTTTGTTACTAATTAAAAATTCAGTTAGTATGGTAACAAAGCATAATGAGTTACTTGCAAGTCACTGAGGTAATTTCAGGTCTAAGAAATACTTATACCTATATTCCATCAAAAATATTCTCGATAGCAGAATGCTCTGAAGTTGGTCACGTTCAGTGACGATATACCCCTACATCTCACGTGTATGCCATACCAGTATTTTCATACTTCTTGATTAAGAGGATAATCAACCTATATAGCATACAACGACCTATGCTCGATAGATGCTGTCATTCTAATTAACAGCCTATCATTTGGTCATAAATAATTTTAAGAATTAATTGATAAATTCTCTCTTTATTGAATCTAAATAGTTCTAAGGACTTCATCACAACAATGGAGTTCGTTAGAAGATGAAAACTTATGATGAAAATATCAAAAAATATATTTTATTAATTAATAAATTAATTATAATTATAATATAGCTCAATCATTAATAGACTGATGATTGGCTTTGGGATATATTTTTTAATAATGCAGCGAGTGTCAGTATAGGAACGCTGCGGGATCTCAAGAAAAGTCCAAGATAATTGATGCAGCTGCCAAGCAGAAGGATTCCTATAATTTTTAGGATGGTGCAAAAAAATATGCTCAGATCTTCAGCAGTGAAGGCGGTCATCCTAAAGACCTCAATGATGCACAACAGCTGAAGAAGATTGGTGGAGGCGGTGTTTACACAAGAGGCTGTCGGGGTGCGTAGTGACAGCGTGATCATACAAGAGAATATTGTTAGGTGTGCCAAGGCTTGGGTACACCAAGATGGAGATTGTAGGATTTGGTGTAGTTCTTCCAAGCCTTAGGAGGCCACAGGAGGAGCTAGGATATTGGCTCTGGAGTCTAGAATAGATGTGAGTTCTAGAGCTAGGATATGAGTTATCCTAGGATAAAGACGGCATGTAGCCCTGCATGAACTCAAGAGTCAGATGTGAGGATCTTGAGGGGCTTGGTAGATGCTCCAAAGATCTGAAACATAAGATAGAGCAAAGGATCAAAGCCAGGAGAAGAATCAACCAAGATAAGGGATTGACATATGGCGGGCTGGCTCAGATATGCAGTCGAGCTGGCTTAGGCTGAGACCTATCTTAGGCAGATAGAAGATAGGATTCGAGCGATACGCAGTCGAGCTAGCTCGACTCCTGACAGAGCCAGCTCGATAGTGATGAATAGAGCTGGACGAAATTTTTTATTTGGAGTCTTAAGGCTAGGTCCAATAAGGTCTTAAGGTAGCTAACACATGTATAGGTCGGATTTAGATCCAGAAGATGAGAGCATGGAAGATATGGGTGTATATAGGCTTGGTGAGTGTTTTCATGTATTGGATTAGCCAGGAGAGTTTTTGATCAGGTCTAATAGCTATGTATAAATACATAGATTGTATTAGAATTTTATAACATGGATTGGAATATAGATCTTTTTTTTCTCAATCTTTCTTCTCTCTTCTCTCTTCTCTCTAAAGTTGCCATCCCAAGAGGGGTGCCTCCCTCAAATCCAAGGAGGGAGGTGCCCCATCAGAGATCTAAATTGGTGGATCGATGGTTTGCGGCTCTTAGAAAATATCAAAGATCTCCTCAGATCCATGCTAAAGATCAGGAATTTCCGCAATAATTGGTATCAGAGCGATACTGAATTACAACAGGAGATGCCATCACTTTCATCAAGCATGATGCAAAAGGTATACAATAGCCACACAATAATGCCATGGTTGTTACTGTTAATATTGCTAATTATAATGTACACTGCATATTTATTGATAATAAAAGCTCAATTGATATTCTATACTTTTCTATCTTTTTCCAAATGAGATTTACTTTCGATTGACTGAGTAGATTCAACATGCCAATCTAGGATTTTTTTGGAAGTTCAGTGACATCGGAAGGCATAATTAAACTACCTATCATGGTGGGCTCCATACCTTAATGAGTGACGATCTAGATAGACTTTCTTGTTGTTGAGCTTTCCTCAGCTTACAACATGATTTTTAGGCGACCTAGCCTCTAAACATTGAGAGCCGTGGTATCTAGTTATCATATAATGGCAAAGTTTTCAATGATAAATAGAGTAAGATGGATCCGAGGCAATTAAATTATGGCCCGATAGTGCTTTGCTACTAAGCTTCGAGCAGAAACCAAACAAGAGACCTAGTCTGAACTCCTGATAGGCTAAACACTCGATATGACCTGGTCGAAGAACATGCCCAGCCATTTGAGAAACTCTTGGAGATCCTGCTGAGGAGGGAGAATTCTCATCAAACTATGAAGATCGGCTCATGCTTGGACCAAGTAACAAAAAATCAACTAATCGCTCTTTTGCAAGTGAATACGGATCTCTTTGCTTAGTCAGCCATGGATATGCCTGAGATAGATCTGGAGGTGATGTCCCATTATCTAAAGGTGAATCCAACTTGTTATCCAATAAAGCAAAAGAAATGAAGTATTATCTCAGAGCACCAGAAGGCCAAAGCCAAGGAGTTGGATAAGCTAATCAAAGTCGACTTCATTAGAGAAGCAATGTATCCAGATTGGCTAGCGAATGTCATGTCGGTGAAGAAAGCAAATGAAAAGTGGCACATGTGCATCGACTTCACTGACCTAAATAAATTAAGCATGTCCTAAAGATAGTTATCCACTTTCTCAGATCGATCAACTGGCAGACGTAACTTCAGGGCATGAGCTTCTTAGCTTTGTGGATGCCTTCTCTAGTTATAATCAAATCTAGATGACACCTAAAGACAAGAAGAAAATAGCCTTTATTACTGATCATGAGCTCTTTTGTTATAGGGTGATGCCTTTTGGCCTAAAAAATGCAGGGGCCATGTACCAAAGGGTGGTGAATTAAATTTTTTAAAAATCAAATTGGCCAGAACATGGAGGCGTATGTTGACGACATGCTAGTCAAGAGTCATGCAATACCAGATCATATCGCTAACCTTCAGGAGATTTTTAACACTCTTCACCAATTCAAGATGAGGTTGAATCCTATGAAGTGCGCCTTCAAAGTTATTGTTGGCAAATTTCTCGATTTCATGGTTACACGTAGAGGCATCGAGGCGAACCTAGAGAAGATCAAAGCAAACTTGAAGATGACACCACCAAAAATAGTTAAAAAAGTACAATACCTCACCGACAAAGTAGCCTCTCTCAATCATTTTATCTTCAGATCAGCTGAGAGGTCTCTTCCATTTTCCAAATCCTCAGACAGTCAAAGAATTTCCAGTGGATCCTGTAATGCCAGAAAGCCTTCGAAGATATTGATGCTTGTCATTACAGCAACAAATAAAAATTAAATCTAACTTACTATAGATTAGAATAATAGTGAGTTGGATGTCAATTTTCTCAAGAATCTAGAGTAGTTAATTAAAAAAATATTTAATTAGTTATTAAATTCTTAAAGCAGTAGAAAATTAAAAAATAATAGAAAAATAAAAGTGATTTTTAATAAAGTAATTAAAAAGAAATATCTCAAGTTTCAGTTTCATCTTCAATATTCAAGTTTATAATTGATCATGCAATCTTTTCATTATACTACTATAGAAAAGGACTATGACGGCACATACTACGGCAATGATTTTTGAAACCACTGTAATATCGTTTACAACAATGGTTATAAAGAACCGCTGTCATAGGTCCGACCTATGGCATCGGTTTATACTAATCACTGCCATAGGTTGATATATGGCAGCGGTTAATGGTAACTGCTGCCATAGATCAAATGTATGGCAGCGGTTAGATTAACCGCTGTCGTAGGCTCAACCTATTGCGGCGATTAGACGTAACCATTGTGATATCTTTTTTTTATATTTTTATTTTAAATATTATATAATTTTAAAATTTAATATCCATCTTTATCATTTATTATATAAATAATTATCATTAGAGTGTCATCATAAAAGGCCGCCTCGATCCATTGATCCTAGCTTCATCAATTAGAAAAAATTAATTTCGACGATCACAAATGATGATACGATGATCTGATAGATGGAGACCTCTGATGAATTCAAAAATTTACAACGATGATCTCGGTGATATTTACAGCATACTACCAAAGTTTTATTTTAATCAGATATCGTTATCATGATCAATTTAGCATGGGATTATTTTAATCGTTAAATGAGAAATGAGTGATCAAAGGACTAGACAATGTCCGATTATGAGAAAATTTTTTAGATAAATAATTTTGGCTACTATTTTAATTATTTTATGGTGGTGATCATAAAATTTAAATAATTTTTATAAGAATTATTCATGTTAAGTAGATCTTGCAAAAGCAGGAGCATAATTACCAATGAGTTTAAGAATAGATATCAAGCGACACATAGTTTTGGATTGTTCTTGGATCAACGATTTAAATTTTATGATCACAATCATAAAAATGATTAAAATAGTAGTCAAAATTATTTATCTAAAAAATTATCTCATAATCGAACACCGTCTGTTTCTTTGATCACTTCTTTCTCATTTAACTGTTGAAATAATCCCATGCTAAATTGACCATGATAACATCCGATTGAAGTAAAACTTTGATAGTATACTACAAATATTATCAAAATCATCATTACAGATTTTTAGATCCATCAGAGATTTTTATCTATCAGATCATTGCATCGTTATTCGTGGTCATCGAAATTAAATTTTTTTGATCAATGAAGTTAGCGCCATCGAATCGAGATGGCCTTTTGTGAGAATACTCTAATGATAATTATTTAGATAATGAACAGTGAAGATGGACATTAAATTTTAAAATTATATAATATTTAAAATAAAATATAAAAAATTAATTTTTAATCTATGGCAGTGGTTATTGAAAATCGCTGCCATAGATCTATGGTAGTAGTTCAAAAATTACTACCGTATGTCTATGGTAGCGGTTCAAAAATCGCTGTCATAGCTCTATGACAGCAGTTTGAAAATCGTTGCCATAGGTCTATGGTAGCGGTTCGAAGACCACTACCATAGATTAGGTTATTTTTGCCCACCTGCCCCCAAATTGGTTTTCTCTCCACTCTCTCTTTCTCCCTCCTCTTCACCTCCAGTGAGACGTCACTCCTCTCTTTCCTTCTCCGACTGGCGCCACCTCCTCCTCCATCTCCTATTGACTCCCTCGTCGGTGCCGCCTCCACCTGCGCCTCTCTCTTCTTCCCCGACCAGCACCGCCACCACCTATGCCTCCCCCTTCTTCCTTGGTTGGTGCCGCCACCTCCCCCTCCTCCCTTTCCTTTCCCTTCTTCCCCGACCTAGGCCCACAGCTCCTCCGTCGGGCCATCGTCCGCAACCCACCCTCCTCCCCCCTTCAACTCCGCCCGCAGCCCACCCACCTGGCTTCCCCGTCACTGCGCCACCGCCTCCTCCTCCTTCCCCAATCGGCTTGGCCGTCGGCTCAGCCACCTCTCTTTCTTTCCTTTCTTCCCTCAGCTCGGCCATCAGCCCCAAACCCTCCTTGTTATCTCTCTCTATCCTCTCTTTCCCTCGACCCGAGCCCCCCTCCTCTCCCTTCTTTCCTAGCCAGCTCGACCGCCGACTCTGCCACCTCCTCTCTTCCCTCGGCCCAACCCCCTTCCTGCTCTCTCTCTCTCTTCTCTCTTTCTAGCTCACTATCTCTCTCATTTTGTAGGTGATCTCTAGTACTCTCATTTTCCTCCAGCACCGCTGTCGACGATCCTTGAAGCTCTTTATGAGCCCCCCTCTCTATAGCCACAGATTTGATTTTTTCTTTTAAAATTTCATAATATTATTTATTTATTATTTATAATATTTATAATAATATTTAATTATATTTTTTTATGATAAATATTATATATATATTATAAAAATATAATTATCCATCGATCGTGAGTCATATCGATGGATAAGAAAACTCCTATAGGCTGGTTCTGGATCGTGCTAGTGGATTTTGGGCTGGGCTGTGCCGTGTCGATGGTCGTGGATGGCTTTGGATCGTGCCATATCAATGGTCGTGGATGGCTCTTGGACCGTGCCATATCGACAGCCATGGATGGCCCTTAGGCCTGCTGGTCGATAAGAAAAATCCCCATCAATGGATTTTGGGCCGTATCGACGGTCGTGGATAGCCCTTGTGCTAGGCCAGTTGATAAGAAAATCTCTGCTGGTCGATTTTGGACTATGTCGATGGTCGTGAGCTATGCCAGCCGCTAAGAGAATCCTTATCTCTACCGATGGATTTTGGGCCGTGCTAGCAGCTTTGGACCGTGACGTATCGGTAGCCTTGGGCCCTAGGATGATAGATTGTTTACTTATCCCATGACTCTCAATCTTAAATCATGAAAACATAAATAAATCAACTTACTGCTTTGTTGAATGCTGCCTTAGGATGATATCTAGAACCCACAAAGATTCTTGGCAGTTTTCTGTGTCTTAATACACATATAAATATATAATATAGTAATGCAATATTTGCTTCTTGGTTTCAGTACAAGCTAGTGATCCCTTGGAGCCTTAATGTAGTGTTGTTGTGAGGATGGTGCCTAGGCATATCTTTGATGCTACCGAAGTTGATGATGATGTTGGACCATACATGCAAAGTGCTCCTCTAGGATAAAACTTACCTAGTATTATCGAGATCCTAGATACATTTGTCAGGAGCGATGGTAATGTCCATATTGTAGATGCCATTAGGCGATGATTTCAACATTCTAGTATAAATATTAGAGTCTATTATTGATGCTATACTGATATTATTATTCAAAATGTTATATTAGTTAATGTTAATTAATGTTATAGGTCATGATAGCACTGAAATACCATCTAACTTTTACATCCGTCCCTCGGCAAGTTATGCGGAGCTCGACATCTAAGAAGCAGTCAGAGCGTACTCCATCTACCTCCACATCGACTACTTAGGGATCATCGACATCTATTTCGTCATTGACATCTACTCCACCATCGGCATCTACTCTACTGGCATCTGAGCCTCCATCGTCAGCCACATCTCTGACACTTGCTCTGATTTTGATATTTGGGTGTACATTTATATTATATTATATTATTTATTTATATAATATTTGTATACTTATATATTTGCATAACATATTTTTATTGTAGATGCATCATCTAGTAGGATATTTCATAGTCCCACATGCATACCACATGTGTGAAATCGCTAGCATCAGGTGATGGTGCAGTATAATGCAAAGAGGAGGCTAGCAGGGGAGACCGCACAAGAGATATATTTTTTTTTGGAGTGCTTATGAGGTGGTCCGACATCATTCCGGTATTGCCCATAAACTAGTGATTGATGGATGCTGGTGTTAGAGACCAAATATGGAAGGAGATATGAGTAAGTGTATCTAAATTATATATATGCATTTGATATGTTTATACTTTAATTAGAATAATTTGGTAACTGACTTTTGATAACTTTATGTAGAGGAGGTACAACTTTTTAGATCATGAGAGGGCTCGAGATATCCGACTGAAGAAGATTAGAGAGTTGTACCAAGGCTACAACATCAAGCTCCATAGAGGATGGCTCGAGCATCGATGAAATACTCTGGAGGAGATTGTTCCTTGGATACAGGACTGTTCCTCGAGTCGGTGGGAGGGGATGGTTATGTAGGATTTGGTGTGGTGCTCCCAAGCCTTAGGAGGCCACAGGAGGAGCCAAGGTGTTAGCTCTGGAAGACTAGGATGGGTGTGAGTCCTAGGACTAGGATAGGAGTTATCCTAGGTGAAGGCAGTGTGTAGCCCTGCATGGACTAAAGGTTCAGGTGTGAGGATCTTGAAGAGCTTGGTAGGTGCTCCGAAGATCGGGGATACAAGATAGAGCAAAAGATCAAAGTTAGGAGATGAATCAGTCAAGATAAGGAACTAACACACAAGTGGACTGGCTCGAATACGCAGTCGAGCTGGCTCGAATTGAAATCTAGTCAGCTCGAGGCACAATCGAGCTGGCTATCTCAGGCAGATAGAAGATAGAATTCGAACGAGATGCAGTCGAGCCAGCTCGACTCCTAATAGAGCCGACTTGATGGTGGTGAACAGAACTGAATGAAATTTTTTATTTGGATCTAAGATAGGCTTTTATCCTAGGGTCTTAAGGCCTGGACCAATAAGATCATAAGGGGGCTAACTCATGTATGGGTTGAATTCAGATCCAGGAGATGAGAGCATATGAGACATATGTACATGGGCTGGGTGAGTGCTTTCATGTATTGGGTTAGCCTAGGAGAGTTTTTTAGCTGGGGTTTGGGTTTATTAGGATTCATGTGGTATAGCAAAAATCTCAGGGTATATAAATTTAGGTATCGTATCTTTACAATAGAGTGAAATACAATTGAGCTTTTCTTCCTAAAAACTCTCTACTCTTCTCTCTCTGATTTCAACTTTAAGCCCTAGGTGTCAGCCATCTACATTATTTTTCTTCTCTATAATAATTGGTATCAGAGAGGTACCAGGATTTAACAGGTGGTATTAGAGCTTGATTGAGCATGGAGGAGGAAGAAGATCAGATTTCAGTAGAGATCAGTAGCGAGGTTCAGATCTAAAGACTTTCTCTAGACTTCGTAAGGAATAAAAAGATCATAGGGCTGCTGTCCACCATCCCTAGTCAAGGTATTTTTTCACATCCATCTGTTTGCTATTTTTGATCATGGAGAATAGTGGATTGAAGGTAGGATTTGAGAAATTTGATGGAAAAAAGTTTCATGATGTGGAAGGTTAGGATGGAGGATCTGTTGGTTCAGATGAGACTGGATTCGATCTTAAAAGATAGGCCAAAGAAGATGACAGACAAGGAGTGGATGTCCTTGGAGAAAAGGATATGTGCCATGATTAGAACTTGTTTAGCAGATGAGTTACTGTATGACGTATTGGAGGAGAAAACATCCAAGAATTTATGGTCGAGGTTACGTCGATTGTACATGAGAAAGAACATGTGCAATAAATTGGTGCTGAAAAAGTAACTGTACAACCTTCAGATGTAAGAGGGTGAAGATGTTGCGGGGCATATTCAGCGGTTCGATCGAATGAGCATGGATTTGCTCAACATTGGGATGGATCTCGAAGAGAAGGACAAAAGTTTATTGTTGCTATGTTCGCTACTTGGAAGCTTCGATCCATTTGTGATGACGTTGCTGTATGGTAAGGAGATGCTGGTGTACGAGGAGATCGTATCAGTGCTAAGGTCCAATGAGCAGTGGAAATGGATGATGAAGAGGGAGGTCTTCCAGAAGGATCACATGGTTTCAGAGAGGCCCAGGCAATGGAAGAAGAAGGGTCAGCAAGGAATTCAAGAGATGCTTCAAGTATGATAAAGTAGGACACTTTAAGCAAGAATGTCCGCTTTGGAAGAAGTGCAAGAGAGGAGAAAATTTGGATTCCATCAATTCAGTCACTGCAAGTGAAGAGTCGGATGAGCTCTTGATGATCTCAGAGGAGCTTGCGAAGTGTGGTGTGTCTGAAATAATTTTGGATAGGTCTGTAGAGTGCGGAGGATCCAAAAGGACAGCGATGGTGTTCGAGGCACAGCGGTAGGCTCAACAGTATAGTGTTGAGTGATTATCCTCGAGGGACTCGATTACAAAGTTAGCTTCTATGGCATCAGGAGGATTTTGATTTTAGGTGGAGCATCGGGTAGAGGTGCCTTCATAGATGGAGAGAGATGTGACATGAGTTCAGAGCGGAGGAGTGCAAGAGGATCAATATCCTAATACCAATATTGGAGATGCACAGTTTCAGATGGAGCAGCACATGCGGGAGGACAAGTGAAGTTCTGAGAAGATCGTGTCAGGATATGTAGCAGGCATCAGCATAGGATTGCTGCAAATTCTCCAAAAAAGTTTAGGATAGTTGATACAACTATCGAGCAGAAGGGTGCTTACAACTTCAAGAGTGGTGCATAGAAGCAAGCCAAGGTCTTCAATGATGGAGGCGGTCATCCTAAAGGCCTCAAAGAGAGCTCAGCAGCTGAAGAAGAATGGTAGTGGCAAGGTATGCACAAGTAGCTGTTAGGGCATGCATTGACAGCAAGTTCATGCAGAGAAACATTGCTAGATGTGCCAAGGCTTGGATGCACCAAGGTGGAGATTGTAGGATTTGGTGTGGTGCTCCCAAGCCTTAGGAGGTCATAAGAGGAGCTAGGGTATTGGCTCCGGGAGACTAGGATGGTGTAAGTCCTAGGGCTAGGACAGGAGTTATCCTAGGTAATGGCGGTGTGTAGCCTTGCACAGACTCGAGATTCAGATGTGAGGATCTTGAGGGGCTCTAGAGGTGCTCCGAAGATCTGAGACATAAGATGGAGCAAAGAACTAAAGTCAGAAGAAGAATTGGCCAAGATAAGGGGCTGACACATAGGCGGACTGGCTTGGATACGTAATCGAGCTGGCTCGGACTGAGATTGAGCCGGCTCGGGGCACAGTCGAGCCAGCTATCTCAGGCAGATAGAAGATAGAGTTCGAACGAGATGCAGTCGAGCCAACTCGACTCCTAACAGAGTCGGCTCGATGGTGGTGAACAAAATTGGATGGGATTTTCTGTTTGGGTTTAGGATAGGCTTTTATCCTAGGATCTTAAGGCTTGGACCAATAAGGTCTTAAGGGAGCTAACTCATGTATGGGTCGGGTTCAGATCTAGGGGATGAGAGCATGTGAGACATATGTACATGGGCTGGATGAGTACTTTCATGTATTGGGTTAGCCTAGAAAAAATTTTTAGCTGGGGTTTGGGTTTATTATGATTTATGTGGTATAGCAGAAATCCTAGGGTATATAAATTTAGGTATTATATCTTTACAATAGAGTGAAATATAATTGAGCTTTTCTTCCTAAAAACTCTCTACTCTTCTCTCTTTGGTTTCAACTTTAAGCCCTAGATGTCGGCCATCTACTTCGTTCTTCTTCTCTCCAATAATTAGTATTAGAGAGATACCAGGATCCAATAGGTTAGACATTGGAGGAGCCAGGAGTTTGAGATAAAATTTCTAACTTTTAAATCTTTCAATATGCTTAAAATTATAATTAAATATTTTTTAAAATATTTATTATTTATTTGAATACTTATTAGGCTACCTTCCATTAGATTCAGGATAATCGGACAGCTTAGGAAAACACGCACACTCTAGGCCGTGAGTCTATGGCCAGTCGTGTGCATAGAGAGGTAATAAATTTTGAATCTTATTAGATAAACTAAATTAATATTTCTTTTATATATTTCTAATAAATTGATCTATTATTATAACTGATGAGTGATGGAGTGATAACTAGTCATAGAGAGATCTTTCGATCCAATCGTACAGACAACAAGGGCAGGCCGATGAACACCGCAATCGAGAGGATTTTTATAAGTAATAAATATATTAGTACATATTATCAGTATTATATTATTTTTTATAAAATTTTATTTAAATTTATAATTACAAAAGCAGTTAGATGCGCTTATGAGCGAGGGCCCGGACACATCTGGCCTTCATGACCATCTGTCTCAAGTCTTGGGGCCTGAGTATTCTGGAAGGATCCGATGCAAGCTCGGACATATGCCGGCGAGCTACTGGTCTGAGGCGAGCATCTCTACATATGCTTTTGGTGTCATCAATTGGGAGTAGCTTGAGAAGGCGTTGGTGCAGGCAGCTTAGGCTATGGTGTGGATAGATCTGGCTACGGCATGGGTTGCTCATGCTGAGGAGCGCACATCTCATCTGGAGGACATCCTGAGCGCCATGGTGATGAGGCTCAGCATGCATTTTGGAGCAGACTTCATGGGCCTTGAGGATATGTTGGTCAATATTCCAGCTCCAGCCCATCCAGCTCCAGCTTCTCTAGTTCGTGTTCCATCTCTCGATGACGACGACGATATAGATTTAGAAGACTTCTGATGTATTTTTTTTAAAAAATATTATAATAAATTTTATTTGACAATAAAATATGAGCATTTTAGAAATATTTTTATATTTATAATATTTTTTATATTTTTTATTATGTGATATATATCTTTGCATTTATCAGATAAAATATATAAAAAAATTAAAAATTTTATATTTTTTTATTATTCAAAAGCTATGGCAGTGGTTGTAAAATTATTGTCGTAGGCATGTAAAGCAAGGCAGAAAGTTATGCGCCAACCGCTGTCATTAACCTATAGCAGTGGTTACGAAATCGCTGTACTAGACCTATGGTAGTGGTTCCAAAATCGCTGCCATAGGTTGAGTTATGGAAGTGGTTATAGAATCATTGTAATAGATTGAGTTATGGCATCGTGTTGCCCAACTATGCAATCCAAGAGGGGGGGTGAATTAGATTTTTAAAATTTTAAAGCCAATTTAAAGATATCAAGATTGAATGATGATATGCAAGACGTGTGTGTGAAGCGATTTAGGTTAGAAAAAAATATAAAAGATTAGAGAGTAAGAATTTAACAAATTAAGGAAAGAAAGATAGCAAGCACACCATAAACAAACAAGATTTATGGTGATTCGATGCTTTTCTTGCACCTACATCCACTCTCCAAGCTCCTACTTGAAAATTAAAATCTACTAACCATATTCAAATTGATTACACCATTGGAAACCTCCAACCCTAGCTATTTGAAGCTAGAATACTTATTTTTTGGGTACAAGATAAGTCAATACAATCTATTCAAGGTTAGGATCAACCTTCCCAAATTTTGAAAACTCTCCAAAACTTGAATCAAAATAGTAAAGTAGAGTAAAAGATTTAATAACAATCAAATACAAGTTTAGCTCTCTTTGTGAGCAAATAAAATCTTAAGAATACTTTTCACAATAATGGAGGAAGCTTCTCTGATTTTTCTCAAGGTTGTTGAAGATTTGAAAGAGCTCTTGAGAGGTAGGTAAACTTGAAACGAATGCTTCTTTGCTTGAAGATAACTTTTGCTTAGGGCTAAAACTGAATCACACCAATCTCTTGTATTTTTGCTTATTTAAAGCCTTTTAAATCTTCAATAGATGGAGGAGAGAATCCTGAGCAAGATTTATAGCCATTGGAGACATTAAAGAAACCATTAAAACCTACCAAAATAAGAAAAAAATAGTCGCTGTAGAAAAATTTTCGTTGTAGGGGTCGACTTATGGCACAGGGGTCGACTCATGGCACAAAGGTCGACTTCGAGGTCGACCTCTGAGATAAAATTTAGAAAAATAGCTGTTTTATATTTTTAGCCTTCAGAATAGTAGAGGTCGACCCTGGGGTCGACCCTTGGCATAGAGACAGCATTCCAAATAGCCATTTTCAGCAGGAGACGACCTAGGGGTCGACCCTTTCGATTCAAACTTAATTTTCTTCCAAAATAAGCATCCAAAAATCATGGGATTGCCTCCAAAGGATTAAAAATTTTCTATACTTACACTTGAGGCTCTCAGATCAAAACTTGATAAAATTATGATTTTATCCCTAAAATACAAAAAGTCTTTTTTCAAGCCAAATTCATTAGTAATCCCCTCAAATACTTTGTAATCATCAAAATCAATTTTTAGAGCAACAATCTCTTCTTTTTTGATGATGACAAAATATTTAAGTATAAGCAAAAATAAAGCATGTAGAAGCATTGATTGAGGATTTCAAAAATTTTGAAGGAACATGCTACATCATATACTAGGATATTATATTTAATTATTTGACCAATATGGCATCAAGAGCAGTTTGATGATTACTTATAGTCAGGCATTTAAATGATTTGCAAAAGTGTTTGGCGTACTTATTTCTTTTATCAAATTTACTTCTATTTTATTTTTTTTGTTAATTTTACTTTAATTTTGCTTATAGCCCAATTTTATTTACTCCCCCATTTTGACATCATCGAGTAAGATCTTAAAGGATTTTAAAATTCAAAAATAAAAAAATCTCCTCCTTAAGTTATTCCATATGTTTTCCTGTTAGAACAAGAGTTTATAACAAAACTTTCAATTTATAATTTAATGATCATAATGAAATTTAGCCAATTCATAAATATTTCATTTTACATCATTCAAATGACATCATCACATATTTACATCTAAATGATTATCATAACATCAAGTCATCAAAATATATAAGTGCTAAATATACACAATATAAAGTTATCAAAAGTATTCATGAGAATTAGGCCATCAAAACATACAAAATTCATGGATACAACTATTCATGACCCAAACAATCAATAGTACCAATGCCATAAGTTTGATCCAAAAAAAAATATAACCAACTATGACTTGATCAACAACTCATAGAAACAACTAAGAGATACTAGATCATAACCTAATATAAAGATGACTAAACTAAACTAGAAGAGATCACGGCTAGAAGCATCTGAATCAGATGAGGAATCAAAGATGTGATGGAATGTGATAGGATCAAATCCAGGAGCACGTCCTCGACCACGTCTGCCTCGACCATGGGTGTAGGTGCGGGCTCGAGCAGCTGGACGAGATGACTCAGGAGGCTGAGAGGAAGTGGGCTGAGCAAGAAGAGCAATCCTAATAGTATCTAAATGATCCAGTGCTCTCGACATAGACTGAGTGATGGCACCAATCTATATAGATAGAGTCTCACTGAAATCTCTGAACTCTCTCCTCAGGAAGTCAAAACCATCATCCAAAATACCTCAAAGTCTGACTGCCTCAGTAGTAAGATCTGATATCTCTGAAATATCCTCTCTTATCTGGGGATGAGCCAGATCCAAAACCTGCCTCTACAAAATCTAAAACTCTGCCCGTCAATCTCAAAATACATTCCTCGAGGTCCTCAAGCCATGCTGACTGAGCAGTAAGCAACTGAAAGATAGTAGATATATGTGGAATCATAGACTGATCAGAAGAGGGAACGAAGTGAGTACTTCCTCCTGAGTGGTACTGGCTATCTGCTGAGATAAAAGACCTACAATCTTCTGAGATAGGATATCAACAATTGGCTGAATCAATTGGTCAATGATCCTCCTGATCTGGTCATCAGTGAATCTAATATCTGTGTCTCTACTCCTCGATGGTGCCACATCATCTTTCCTCACTGACTCTGATGGACCAATCTCATGATCAGATGCAAACTGAAAGTCAGGAGATCTTCTATGATCATGAGAAGGTGAAGATGGTTCCTCCTCCTCAGCTCTCTCTACATCCTCAACATCTTTAGACCAATCACCATCAATCTTTGAAAAATCCATGTGATGTAGTGTATGGTGGTTGATGGTATCGATGTAAGATAATCTGGCAACTAGCTTTCCTTCAAAACTAACTTCAAACCTCCTAAACACTAATGAGAGGGCCATACCATAGGATAGATGTGCCTTAGACCTATTCAAGGTCTCTCTCATCATTTCTATCATCAAAACAGGGAGGTTAAAGGGGGTCTCTACAATCACATGAAACATGATACATATGTCCCTACCAGATAATAAATCATGCCTCCCACTCCTAGAGATAAATAACTTGGTAACCATGGTGTGTAACACTCTCATTTCAGTAGAAAGAATCTTGGCCTCTAATTTATTCAAATTTTCTTCAAATTCTCTTCCTAAGATGGCTCTCAGTCCTTCTTCTTTATGGGTTAGTTCCATTTTCTTACAACTCTCACATGATAATCTTAGAATTTCTTTCAGGTGAACTGAATTTAGAGTAATCTCAGTATCTTTAATAATAGATTTTATCGTTCCATTGAAGTATGCCAAATTTAGGTAAAACTTTCTAACCAAATCCACGTATGTAGCTTCTTTCAACTTGCAAAAGTAATCTCATCCTTGCTTTTTAATTTTTAACACAAATGAAAATCCTTCTTTCTCAAAGAAACTAAAATCAACATTCTTTCCTGGTTTAACCTTTCTATCAGACAAAGGGATCTTGATGTGAGAGGAGATTGTGAAGATCATCTGGAGGCAGAGGTTGGACGAGGAGAGGGCTCTCATACTGTTCTTTTCTGGTGGGCTTCTTCCTCTAAGCAATGGGCCAATTTTCTTCTTTGCAGCAATTTCATTTTGGATGCCATTCTAACCAATAGAAGCCTTAATCCCACTCAAGAGTGTCAAGAAAAAGTGGAATGAAGAAGATTTGAGAAGAAGAGGAAGAGTTTTGAGGGAGATAGCTGACGGTGGGTTTTAGGATAAGGGTTTGCTAGGATTCTTCAAACTGCCCAAATAGAAAGAAAGTAAGAAAAGATTTGACTCCTTAAGAAAAAATTTTGAGGAGGGGTTTAGGTAGGAAAGGAGATTTTTAGAGATTTGATTGATTGAGAAAGTTGAGAGGGAGAGAACTTTTGTTCGGTTGAACGAAAGAAAATAAGAAAAGATGGTAAGGTCATCCTTTTCAGCCAAAAGATAACCCAAATAAGAAGCCGCCCGATGGATTAAGTGCAACAAAGACCAAAATGCCCATGAGTCACCCTCTAGGTCGACCCAAGGCATAGAAAAATATTAAAAAAATTAAAAAAAATTAAAAAAAAATATAAGATTTTAAGGATTAAAATTTCATTCATGAAAATGATCAAGGAAGGTTAGATTTGAGCTTTTTGAGATAAAAAAATTGAGATATAGGCTCAAGATAAAGATTAATGTCATTTTTGATAGATTTAAGCTTGAAATTATAAAGATGTTTAGGCTAGAAAATCAAGAATTCCTAATTCTCTTCTAATCTCACAGAAATTATCTTCATTTAAGGCCTTAGTAAAAATATCAGCCAGTCAATATTTTTACTAGAGAAGCATGTATAAGATTTATGTCCTAGTTTACCACATTTAAAGTAAGTAATATTTAAAAATTTATTGCTTTATGAATTTATAAAAATATTTTTTAAAAATTTTTATTTTTTAGGGGGTTATAGCCTAGACTAGCCTTATCATAAACGACCTTTTGAATTTACAAGTAACGCTTATCTCATTCTCATGTGCCATAAGGCACAGGTTGGCTTGTTTATGAGCTTCTTTTTCTTTGGAGCTTGAGTCATCACTATCACTCCATGTTGCCATCATAGCCTTTTTCTTGTATTTCTTGAAAACCTTTTTAAGTGAAGGATATTCAGACCTAAAGTGCCCCAGCTTCTTACATTCATAGTAAATAAGGGGCTACTCTTTATTCTTTTCCTTGCTATGCTCCCCTTTGGTAGGTTGCCTCTTCCTCATCCCTTATTTTCTCTTCAAAAATCTCTTAAACTTTCTTGTGATGAGGGCTATTTCTTCATCTTGTTCTTCATCTTCCATTTAATCGGATTTCTTATCTTGTTGAGTGGTGGATTTAAGGGCTATTGTCTTCTTTTTCTTGATATTTTCTTCTTGATGTTATTTCATGCTAAGCTCATGCATCATTAGTGATCCTAGAAGCTCCTCCAAGGATAAAACATTCAGATCTTTGGCTTCTTGGATTGCAGTCACTTTGGCCTTCCATATCCATGGCAATAATCTAAGATTCTTTCTCAAAAGGTCACTGTTAGAATAAGATTTGCCAAGACTTTTAAGATCATTTATAATATTCACAAATCTAGTAAATATTATAGTTATTGACTCATTATGCTCCATTTTGAAAAGTTCATATTTATGCACAAGCATGTTAATTTTTGACTCCTTAACTTGATTAGTGCCTTCATGAGTTACTTCTAACCTATTCTATATTTTCTTAGCCAACATGCATGCTAAAATATGATTAAATTCATTAGCATCTAGAGCACAATATAAAACATTCATGGCTCTTGCATTGAGTTGAGCCATTTTCTTATCAATCTCATCCCATTCATTTTTAGATTTGATTGATTTCTCACCATCAATTATCTTACTGGGTGTGTGTGGTCCATTAACTATGATACTCTACATATCATAGTCAAGTGCTTGTATGAAAATTCTCATTCGAGCTTTTCAATAGGTATAGTTTGTCCCATTGAAAAGTGGAGGTCGGTTTATGGACTGCCCCTCGGCTAGAGAAATACTAACTTGGGTTACCATAGATCTTTAGCTATTTGATGGTTAAATCAAAGTAGGGCTAGAGCACCAGACTCTGATACCACTATTGTCCAGCTATGCAACCCAAGAGGGGGGGGGTGAATTGGGTTTTAAAATTTTAAAGCCAATTTAAAGATATCAAGATTGAATGATGATATGCAAGACGTGTGTGCGAAGCAATTTAGAGAGTAAGAATTTAACAAACTAAAAAAAGAAAGATAGTAAGCACACCATAAACAAGTAAGATTTATAGTGATTCGATGCTTTTCTTGCACCTACATCCACTCTCAAAGCTCCTACTTAAAAATTAAAATCTACTAACCATATTCAAACTGAATACACCATTGAAAACCTCCAACCCTAGCTATTCCAAGCTAGAACACTTATTTTTTGGGTATAAGCCAACTCAATACAATCTATTCAAGGTTAGGATCAACCTTTCCAAGTTTTGAAACCTCTCCAAAACTTGAATCAAAACAGTAAAGTAGAGTAAAAGATTTAATGACAATCAAATACAAGTTTAGCTCCCTTTGTAAGCAAATAAAACTTTAAGAATGCTTTTCACAATAATGGAGGAAGCTTTTCTGATTTTTCTTAAGGTTGTTAGAGATTTAAAAGAGCTCTTGAGAGGTAGGTAAACTTAAAATGAAGGCTTCTTTGCTTGAAGATGACTTTTGCTTAGGGCTGAAATTGAATCACACCAAACTCTTGTGTTTTTTCCTATTTAAAGCCTTTTAAATCTTCAATAGGTGGAGGAAAGAATCCTGGACAAGATTTGTAACCATTGAAGATATTAAAGAAATCATTAAAATCTATCAAAATAAGAAAAAAATAGCTATTGTAGAAAAAATTTCGTTATAGGGATCGACTCATGGGTCGACTCATGGCACAGGGGTCGACCTCGAGATCAATCTCTAAGATAAAATTTAGAAAAATAGTCATTCTATATTTTTAGCCTTTGGAATAGTAGAGATCGATCCTGGGGTCGACCTTTGGCATAGAGACAGCATGCCAAATAGCCCTTTTCAGCAGAGGACGACCTAGGGGTCGATCCTTTTGCTTCAAATTTGATTTTTTGTCAAAATAAGCATCCAAAAATCATGGAACTACCTCCAAAGGATTAGAAATCTTCTATACTTACTCTTGAGGCTCTCAGATTAAAACTTGATAAAATTATGATTTTTCTCCTGAAATATAAAAAATCTTTTTTCAAGCTAAATTCATTAGTAATCCCCTCAAATGCTTTATAATCATCAAAATCAATTCTTGAAGCAACACATTGATTTTTCATAACTGCAATAATAACCACTGTCATAGATCTACAACGATGGTTGTAGTGGCAGTGATTATCTAACCACTACCATAGCTTATGGCAGTGGATTATTAGGTTATGGTAGCAGTTTCAAACCACTGCCGTAGTCCTATTTTATAGTATTTTTATCAACATGCAATCTTATATTTATTTCTTTGATCTAGTTTCAACATAACCTATTATACCAAGTATGAACCATATCTAACATGATCATGACCTATTTCACAAACATAGATTATTTAGATCATGTAATCAAAGAACATAAACATAATTCTAATTAGTTCTTACAATTCATCCTAATCTAAGCATAGACCATATCTATCTACGATCATGATTTATTTTCTTAGGTATAAAGTGTAAAAAATTAAATATTAAAGCATAAATAAGAAAGATATGTAATAAATAAATAAATTTTATTACTTAATAAAATAATAAGATTCAAATTATAACCTTTCATGCTGAAGATTTTTCTTACTTTCCTGGACACAAGATCTTTAGCCGTACATGGATTTGACCTTTGTAGCTTTCGGCATCTTTGTATTTCTCCAAAATAAAGGAAAAGAAAAGAAAAGAAAAGAAAATGAAAGAAAAAAGAAAGAAGAGAGAAGAGGAGAAGAGGGAAGGGAGAGTGAGAGAGAGGAGGGCTTAGAGGGTTGATTCCCTCCTTGGGAGGGTTCTCTATTCTGGCGTGAGGGAGAGCTTAAATAGAGGGAAAAATAGAGGTTTATGAGTCCTTTTTGAAGTCAATTTCGAGTTTGGCTTGAACTCATTGGATCTGGAGCTTCCTAACCATTGATTTGAGATCAAAAGGCCTAAAATTCATCATGAAAGCACTGCCTAGCTTGAAGATTAATTCTGTACCATTGGATTGATCGATCAATTATTTTTTAGCCATCGGATCACGCGTAGAGGCTTGGCAGAGTCTTGGATCAAGTCAGATATATCTCCCATCGTTAAATCTCATCCGTTGTGATTCTTATCCATTGGATCGCACCTCACTATGTTTGTGGACCTGTGAACCAAGCGTAACAAAGAGCTCTGCCAACCACCTAAAATTACCAAAATATCCTCTAATGCCGCATGGATTTTTCTATGGACCCTTTAAGGGTCCATGCCTATTGAGTCAGCCGCTGGTCCACCATGGATCGCGTGATTTTTTGACGTCAAGATGACGTCAGGTGCAAAGGGCGTGTGGGCTTGGCTTGCGAGCGAATTGGGTGCGTGGGAGGGGTTGACGTGGGCTGCGGTCAATCGGGCCGGGCGGTCCAAGCTAATTTGGTTTGAATCGATTGAAAATATATATCTTTTCCATTTTAGCTCTGATTTGAGTTAAATTTGATTCATTTTATCTCATAAATCAAGCTATTTATATTGGTGAGCTTCTTTCCTATAAAATATAAATAAAAATATTAATTTTTTAAAATAAATATGAATTAATATATATTTTAATACTTTTATTTATAAATTTATGATAATTATCATACCTTCCAACTTGAGTTTTACTCGTCCTCGAATAAAAAGAAAAAAATTAAAAACATATACCGACTCGATAAGATATGAAAGTTTCTTCAAGTCACCTTAAGATCAGTTGATACCTAATTAAAGATTTAAGAAATATGTCATCAGATTATTAATTCTATCCTAAATAGTGGTTAAGTGAAGAACATAAAATATTAGAACTTTTTTTTGACCAGTTCTCTATCTTTATTCTTTAAATCCTCTATCTTTAATATGCATTTTTTTTTTTAAGTCAGTACAATATTTTAATTCTTTAAGCTTTCTATGTGAGCCTTGTAGCGAGCTTTGGACTAATAACTTCCAAACCAATTGATTTTAGAAAATTTGGTGTAGAACACCCCTTGGACTTATTGACTCGAGTCAAATAGACTATAAGTTAAAACTAGCTGTCTAATAAACTTCTTCATATTATCCATTTTTTGACGTGAATAATATTGCTTACTTAGACAATGAGACCCGATTACTCGATGGATGACCAATATTTAAAACTTACTTTTTATTTTTTTTAATTTTTTTCATATTTTTCAGTCATATCCATATAAAGTAGATTCTTTATTAAATTTAGGTAGGAAGAAGGTTTTAAAAGCACTTAAAAATTTATTCTATTCTAAATCTAACCATTTATTAAATTTTTTTAATAATTTGATCCTTAGTATTTTAAAAATTCTCTAGATCATTAATCAATCATTGATTAAAATATCTGAAAAACTTTAAATCGATATGAAATCAGATACATAAGACTAATTTTTACCATACTTGAGGACTTTAATTATTTTATTTTTTTCTTTCCCTCCAACTTAATTTTCATTATCCTGAATGAAAGAAAGAAAAATAAAATATGATAAATGATAAGAAAATAATAAGAAAAGAGTTCATCTAACTTAATATATTTCTGATCTCGGGCTGAGCTTTTCTTTATTCTTCATACAGCATGGGTCTGTAGTTCTCCCCCAACTTAGTCCTGAAAGAAAGGTAAATTTAAAATTTAAAAAAATATAAATACAAAAGCTAAAGCTGGGTTCCTTTCCAGTAAGCACTAAGTTTAATGTCTTCAATTAGATCATATGAAGAAGTTTTATGTATAAACAACTTTAGCACATCCTTCGAATTTCTGAAAAGATAGGGCCAATCATGAGGTCTTGTCATCATGATAGTAAAATATTCATGGAATACTCTACGAAGATTAAACTTTATCCTAATCAATATAGTATATAGAGCAAGTATGTTACACTAGAATTTAAAATTATTATAGTTTTTAGAATGACCAGGAAGAAATTATGTTTATTGGGCCGAATTCTGGGATGGTAGTTTTTGAATTTTTTCAACTATAACATGATCTATCCTAAATCCTTTCTTGAATATGATATGTCTACGCATCAACTCTTCATTATCTAAAGTTTGGTACTTTTTCAAATTAATTTTAAATCTGCCTCCATACATCATTTTAATATAGTTGATAAATTTTGGAGGCCATCCTCGAATGTAGTGTCGAATACCAAAAAATTATTTTTAAGTTCATTATCCCTTATATCAGCAATATCCCATCAAATAGCTTTTTTTTATGCTTTTAAAACACTCGTAAGTTGGTCTTCTTATGTAGATATCGTTAGTAGGATGTTAGTAGGTGTATCAGAAAGTGGATTCAATTGTAGATCAGTTGGTGATTCTAATAAGAAAGCTATTAGTAGGCTAGGTGGTGGCTCAAATTTTTCAATCTAAAATGGGATGGTTTTAAGATAGGATGTATCTATTCAGTTATTAGCTTCTGTATTATATCCATCGTTATCAAAATCATGCACCTCACAATGAGCCAAATAGGAATTTAATGAATCCTAAAAAAAAATTATGGGTGAAAATTCCTCTATTACGTTGTTTATTTATGGTTCTTGGAAAGTCTATATTAATTCCATCATCTCTTCAGTTTGTCCTCCTTCCCCGTTAAAAGAAATTGATGATTCTAGGTTACTTGGGAACATCTCATAGGTAAGTAAGATGATGATGTAATTGGTTCATCCTATCGTTCTTGGTTTTTTCTATATTTTGTTGTCTCAGTAATATGGTCTAAGAGGATTTTTTTGGTTATGCTAGGTTGCTCTATGACCATTTCTTTTTCAAGAGTTTTAATTGATTATTCAGAAAAAGTTATAAGAATATTAAAATTTTTATCCAGGTATGGTCCCTCAAGGTCACTCTCAAGTTGATTGGAAAACTTTCTTTTCTCTTGCTGATTGAATGTAAGTGCTTGCTTCTCTAGTTCTTTAAAGTTTTGGATACAGAAGTGATAGGTTTGTTGCAAGGTTCGATTATTAAGTTCTAACTCATTTAATGCTTATTGAATCCTCTCTTCAAAAGTTGACTCATTGTCATTTGGAGAAGATTAATAATGTGGGTAGGGCATATCATAATGTGTATCCATAAAAGTGGGTCTTTGTGGCATCGGGATAACCACTGGTTGTGATTGCTATGAAAAATTTGGTTGAGCCCCTAGCATAGATTGTAAGTGTTAAAGTATAAATTATTTTCTGGTCTGCAAGCCATTTAGGTTTGATCTTGATGAACTTACTAATACATATATTTAGAAAATTGGTGTGGGCATTCACTTGTATAGTTTGTGGGGCTTGAACATATTGCATAAACTTATTGTGCAGGAAGAAAAGATGGATAGAAAGAGTTTCTATTAGTTTCTAAATGATCTATTCTACTAGATAGCTCAACGTAAAAATTCATCTATGATTGTTATTTATTTTATTTTATTTATTTTAAAGAATAAGAAAAGAGACGAGGAGAGAGAATTCTAAAGATGAAAGCCTAGAGGATCCTAGATCTAAAGATGATAGATGCGAAGATTTAGTTTAGTATTTGTTGTTAATTATAATCAAATTAAATAAGCATGGACTCTTTATTCTAGGGTTAATCTAGATCTATACAGCTCCTAACTGCCAAGGTCACCTTCACGCCCTCAAAGTAAAGAATCAACCATTCAACTAGCCAGGTACATATAAGGTCGGTGGAAGTTCCTCCGTTATTTTTCTTAGATACCAATTATCTTTGTCAGGTAAGCCAACGGAATCAATTAAGTAACCACCTTTCTTTGGAATGCAGTCCTTGAACCACTTGCCTTAGACACCAATCAAACTGACTAAGTCTAATCTGGTCCAATTCTTAGGATTTCTTATCCTAATGAGCTCGAAATCCTTAAGGGCTAATGTCTAATTAATTTTAAGTTAAGAGCTTAGGTCAATGCAATATGAAGGATGATGGTTTGTGGGCAAAGAAAGGATAATCAAATCTCCATCTTATCTTATTTAATGGATTATACCTTTAAAGTATATTATGGATATGCAATACAAACAAAACAAGATATCCAAACCTATTAATTTTTAATTTTATTTTATATTTATGGTTATGCTAAATTAATTGAGTATTATGAGATGTCAGTGATTTTTTTTAGATTTATAATTTAATTTTTTATAATTTTTTTTATTTTTGATTCATTTAGTTTTACAAAGAAAAATAAATTCAAGTGATTAATTCTTAAAAAATAATAAATTAATCTAAACTATAGAAAGTAAAAATCAATTATGAAAGACAGTAATAACTAGATAAAATTAAAAATAATATTTTTTTTAATTTTTTAATTAATTAATTAATTTTTTTAATTGAAGCAATCATGATACAATTTTCAGCAATGATGCTAAAAATTTGATTCCATCCCCAATAATGACATTAAAAATTTTGATGCTTGTTGTTACAGCAATAAATAAAAATTAAGTATAACTTACTATGGATTAGAATAGTGGTGAGTTGGGTGTCGATTTTTTCGAAAATCTAGGCTAGTTATTTAGAAAGAAAAAGAAAATCGTTTGATTGGTAATTAAATTCTGAAAGTAGTAGAAAATTAAAAAGCAATAGAAAAGTAAAAGTGATTTTTAATAAAGTAATCGAGAAGAGAAAATTATTTTAAGTTTCAGTTCCATCTTTAGTATTCAAGTTTATAATTGATCATGCAATCTTTTCATTATCAACATACAATCTTATATTTATTTCTTTCACCTAATTCCAACATAACCTATTCTACCAAGTATGGACCATGTCTAACATGATCATGATCTATTTCATAGATATAAATTATTTAGATCATGTAATCAAAAAATATAAACATAATTCTGATTAATTCTTACAATTCATCTTAATTTGAGTACAGATTGTATCTATCTATGATCATGATCTGTCTCCTTAGGTATAAAGTATAAGAAATTAAATATTAAAGCATAAATAAGAAAGACATGTAAAAGATGAATAAATTTTATTACTTAATAAAAAAAATAAGATTCAAATTACAAACTCTCATGCTGAAGACTTTTCTTACTCCTTTGGACACAAGACCTTTAGCTATTCATGAATTTGATCTTTGTAGCTTTTGGCATCTTTGTATTTTTCCTAAATAAAGGAAAAGAAAAGAAAAGAATAGAAAAAGAAAGAAGAGAGAAGAGGTGAAGAGAGAAGGGAGAGGGAGAGGAGGGCTGAGAGGGTTGATTCCCCCCTTAGGAGGGTTCTCTATTCTAGCATGAGGGAGAACTTAAATAGAGGGAAAAATAGATGTTTGTGAGTTCTTTTTGAAGTCAATTTCGAGTTTGGCTCGAACTCATTAGATTTGGAGATTGCTGACCATTTATTTGAGATCAAAAGGCCTAAAATCCATCACAAAAGCACCGCCTGACTTCAAGATTAATTCTGTACCATTAGATTCATTGATCAATTGTTTTCCCATCGTCGGATCATGTGTAGAGGCCTGGCAAAGTATTGGATCAAGTTGGACACATTTCCCACCGTTAAATCTTGACTGGTGCAATTCTCAGCTATTGGATTGTGCCTTATTATGTCTGTGGATCCTATGAACTAAGCATAACGAAGACCTCTGCCAACCACAGCGCATCGCATTACCTAAAATTACCAAAATATCCTCCAACACCACATGTGTTTTTTTGTAGGCCCTTTAAGGATCCACGCCCATTGAGTCAGCCGCTGGTCGACTGTGGACTGTGTGGTTTCTTGCCATCAGGTGCTGAGGGCACGTGGGCTTGGCTTGCGGGCAGATCGGGCACGTGGGCTGGGTTGATGCGGGCTAGCACCAGCATGGGCTATGGTAGGTTGGGTCAGATGGTCCAAGCTGGTTCATTGAGCTGTTTGTTCTGAATCGGCTAGAAATATATATATATCTTCCTTTAAACTTCTGGCCTTTATATCTTTTCCATTTTAGCTCTAATTTGAGTTAAATTTGATTCATTTTATCCCATAAATTGATCTCTTTATATTGGTGAGGTCATTTTCTGCAAAACATAAACAAAAATATCAATATAAATTAATATATTCTTTAATATTTTTATTTATAAATTTATGATAATTATCAAAAATGAAGCAGTATCTCAGCTCCGCGCCATTGTTTACTAAGCCTCAGTCGGGCGAAGAGCTTCTATTATATCTCATTGTCTCTCTGGTAGCAATCAACATAGTTCTTATTATGGAAGAAGGATGGATTTATAAGCTTGTCCATTACACCAGCAAAGTTCTTCATGATGCGGAAACTAGATATTCCAAGCTAAAGAAGTTTGTTTTTGCATTGGTTATCATAGCAAGGAAACTTCGACTCTATTTCCAAGCTCACAATGTGGTGTCGCTAATAGACCAGCCAATAAAAATGATGCTTCATCATTTGGATACTTTGGGTCAGATAGTAAAGTTGGCTCTGGAACTCTAAGAGTTAGATATACATTATCGATCGAGATCTTCCATTAAAGCCCAGATCTTAGTTGACTTTGTTTTTGAATGCACCATCCCAGATAGAGAAAATTCAAAAGAGGAGAAGTTGAAGAAGGATTAGAAGACCCCATAAACAAAAAAGATGATAAAAATCTGGGATCGGATCCTGAAGAATTATAGACCCTACATGTTGATGGCTCATCAAATTTGTCGGGATCAGGGGCTGGGCTCATCTTGGCCAGTCCTGAAGGAGATGTAGCCAAATATTTCCTATGCTTTGAATTTTCTACCATGAATAACGAAGTAAAATATGAAGCTCTAATCACGGACGTTAAAATCGCCAAAGAAGTTGGAGCCTAGCACTTGAAAGTCTTCAGCGATTCTTAATTGATGGTTGAACAAATCAGGGGCGAATATGAAGCTCAAGAGGAAAATATGAAAATATACCTTCAAAGGATAAAAGATCTGACCTCATCCTTTCAAAATTTTGATATTCAACAAGTCCCTAAGGCACAGAATGCCAGAGCAGATGTTTGTCCAAGTTGGCATCATTGTTGCTAGCCGACCTGAAGAAAGAGATCTATTTTGAGATCTTAAAAACCTCGAGCTTAGAGGAGTTTGCAATCATTCAGCAAATTGATGAAGAGCATAGCTAGATAGATCCTCTTCTGAAGTATCTGAGATAGAGCGAACTACCGTCTGATTGAAAAGAAGCTTGAAAGATAAGAAACAAGGCTGCTTGATATATATTATACCATAATGAACTATATAAGCAGTCCTTCTCTTTGCCTCTCCTAAAGTATCTACACCTGTTTGAAGCTGATTACGCCCTACAAGAAGTCCATGAAGGGATTGTTAGAATTTGACACCTCGAATTCGATCCACAGCATAGGAGAACCAGTATCAGCATAGCAGTTAGGCTGGCTTGGATACGTGTTAAGTTGGCTCGGGCTGAGATCAAGCTAGCTTAGACTGCAGTCGAGCCGGCCCTCTCAGGAAGATAAAAAGTAGGTGCTCGAGTGAGATGCAGTCATGCCAGCCCGACTTCTAACAGAGTCGGCTCGATGGAAGCAAACAGAATAGGATGCAATTTTCTATTTGAACTCGGATTATGATTAATCCAAAGGGTCTATAGGAATTACGCATGGACCATAGGATCCAGCGGTCACAGAGAGCTGCAATCATGATCTAAAGACTATGGACATGGTCAGAGTCCTGTTAAACTCGTATTGGGAGATAGAGTCATGTTAAGACTTTCGTAGATAGCTGATGTGAAGGTTCTCATCCTATTTAAAGGCCTAAGATGCTGTGAAGAGGGAGAAGCATAGAGGCACGCAGAAAGGCTCTGGCAGCCATTGAGAGGAGCTCGGTAGAGTGCCAATTACGTATAACCTATAGAGTAGATGCAGGTAGAGCATCGAGGCAGAGCAGAGCTTTAGATAGAGTGAGGCAACAGCCATATGATTGGCCGTTAGGCATGATGTAGAGACTTTCACAGGAAGCATCCAGGAGCATCAAGGACCTTAGTACTAGCAGGACTATGAGAGGATCTCCTTGGAGATTTTAAGAGAGACTTTATGAGGGTAGGTTTTAGTTAAGAGAGGTTTGTATACAATGAGTTGAGAGTAGGTGTTTTGCTCTTGTACTTATTTTTCTTCTTTTATAGTGAAGCTTGCATGCCCCATGAAGATAGCACTTGGGCTAATCAATGTACTTGATTATTTTTTTATTTTATTTTTTTCTTTCTTTCTACTATAATAATCTGATATAAGATTTTCAATAAGTGGTATTAGAGAGAGTTGATATCATAATAATTGATATCAGAGCTAGATGGTACCAGAGCCTGATTGGTACCAGGATAGGTTGCAGCAGTGGTGGTTAAGATTGAAGATGGAGAAAACAGGCACGATTAAGGTGGAGATCAACTACGAAGGGTTGATCGATGCTCTCTTATACAAGAACAAGCCATCTACATGGAAGATGCCAGTAGAAGCCCAGTGTGAGGTAGAGCTCCAGGTGGATATGGATCAGGCATGAGGCGTGAGACTCGAGAGGATAAGAAATGTCGCTAGAAGGCTATCTCGAGCAGGTCTCGAGTCAGGTGGAGCACGACACATGATGGAGATGGGATCGAGTGACCAACCTCAATTTTCATGTTTGTCCATCCATGGTGTTGACCCTGAGATTGATTTTGATGATTTCAAAATATTAAGTATATTATATAAATCATGTGTTTTAAGAATGTGTGTAGGATTTTTCAAGTATCCAAAATGAAGAATTTATCTCAAGAATAAATTCTCTCAAGATGCCATGCCAAAATACTTAAAAGAGCAAATTCACACATATTTGGATGGCTTGGTATGAAGAAAGTATGATTGAAAGAAGAGAAATTAAAATTGAAGGAAGCAATTATGTTTAAAAGAGTTTGGGGGTTAAGAAACTCAAGTTTGGAAGGTCAAACATTAAACAAAAATGAAGTCAGGATTTTTCGAGACATCTCGGATTTTTTTCGAGAGCTCTCGAGTGGTCTGGCATAATGAAATAGTATTCTGGCACAGTCTCAAGAGGTCTCAATCTCATGAGACAGAAACTTAGTTTCTGTGTTCTGAGAGCGAGAGGTCTTATAGGATTCTCGAAAGATCTTACGATTCCGACGAGACGTCTTATGAAAAATTAAGAGGTCTCAAAATCTGATGAAAGATCTCATGAAAATTGAGAGGTCTCAATTTGCGCGGACAGTCTTCAAAGGATAGTTTTTCAATGGCTATTTTTCGATCCCAATGGCTATTTTAGAGCTTCCAACGGCTAAGAACTCTAACTCCAAACTTCTCTAAAAATTTTTAAAGATGGAGAATCAATTGAAAAAAAGAAGAAGAAAGAGATTAAGAAATTTAGAGAGAAAATCTTTTAGATTTTATGAGGAACATTGAATATCCAAAGAAAAATGAAAAGAGAGGAGTGTTGTGCACAGATTTCAGCGAGCCTTCAAAGCAATCTTCTCCAACATCTTTCACATCCTCTCAAGCATAATTTGAAGAAAAGCTAAGCTTCAATCGAGCACATTATCGACTTGTTCTTTAGGATTTAAAAGAGCTTATACCCTATTTTTTATATTGTGCTGAAATTTTACTTATATTTTTTGATTTTTTTACAAGTTTCTTTGGAGGAAAGAAACTTGGGGTTTAGGCCCGTCCAATTCCAAAATTGAATGTTGTAGGTTTTGGTTGGTGATCCTGAAAAACCAACGGATTGTTAGTGAATCCGAAAAACTAACGGTGTTAGGTTTTGGTTGGTGCTCCTGTGAAAACCAACTAAGTTTATTTGTGAGCATGGAAAAACAAACATACTATAATCAAGGATAGATTATAGTGGAATTCCCAAGAAAAGTTTGGAGAGTGGATGTCGAAGTGGGTTGCTCCGAATCACTATAAATCTTTGTGTGTTTGTGTTGTACTTTTTTTCTTCTATCTCATTATATACTTTGCATGCTTATAATTCTTACTTTACTTTCATAGTTTGATTTTATTATCTTAATTTTGCTGCTCATATTATATACATCTCATCCTCACCACTTAGATTAAAATCAAAGCACATAATTGCTTAGAGTTAAATTTGGTCAAAGTTTTCATAAGAACCCAATTCATCCCCCTCTTGGGTTGCTACCTTTGGGCAATAATTGGTATCAGAGCAGGTGCTCTATTATTAGTTGTTGACCTAACCATCAAGAGCTAAAGATTTAGGCGACCCAAATAAATTCTTTATTTAATGAAGGCCATTCCATTGATCGACCCCCATTGTTTGATGGTTCAAATTATACTTATTGAAAAGCTAGGATAAAAATCTTAATTCAAGCACATGAATATAATCTATGAAAGATTATTGCCAATGGCCCTTACATACAAAATACATCATTTATTGATAGAGAATCAATGCATCTAAATGCTAAGGCCTTGAACATTTTTTATTGCTTCTTAGACTTCAATGTATTTAATGTAATTTCTTCATGTATTTCAGCAAAACATGTATGAAAGAAATTGGAAAGAATTTATGAGGGAGTAAATCAAAAAAAGGAATCAAGCTTTCAAGAAGTTAAGGAAGCTCACTCCAACCTATGCCTCATGACTCATGAGAATGAAAAGAAGAAGAAGAGAAAATAAAAGAAAATAAAAGCATTAATTAAGGAAGAGCAAAGCAAAGAAATGAGAAATGAAAAGAAGAAAGAAAGTGCTATAAATCTTTGCCTCATGACCAATGAAGATGAGGTAAATTCAGAGAACTCTTTCCAATTTATATTTGATGAATTATATGAAGCCTTTAATGATTTAATGAATGAATATAAAAAATTAAGACTGAAAAATAAAGAGTTTAAAAGATCAAATCTTCTTTTAGATGATGAAAAGAATAATCTTCTGAGTGAAAAAAAAGATCTTTTGAAAGAAATAAATTCTTTGGCTAAAGAAAAGAATGTACTTTTTAAGTATAAAAAATCTTTAGTTGAAGAAATCATTAAGTTGAAAGAGGAATTCAAAAAATCAAAACATTACATTGAAGAGAAAGAAAAATTATTAGAAGAAAAGAAATCTCTTATGGAAGAAAATAAAAAAATTAAGAAAAGAGATTGAAAACTTGAAGCCTATGCTTAAAAAATTTATAATTGGATCTCAAAAGCTTCAAGCAATTTTAGACAATCAAAAGGTCATTTTTGATAAAGCAAAAATTAGTTATAATTCATTGAGAAAATAAAAATTTATCAAAAGCATGTTTAGCAAAGCTTCATTTGAAAATCATTCAATTACATATTTTAAATGTAACAAAGTAGGCCATAAAATTTTTAAATATAATTTTAAAAGAATTGGCCAAACTTTGATTAAACAAATTTGGGTTTTAAAGGAAACCTTGAATACTAACTCTTATGGATCCAAGATGACTTAGGTACCAAAAATCATTAAGTGACTTTGCAGGTGCACTAAGGATCCAAATGAAATGAAAGGAAGAAAATTTTTATGGATGCCTTGGAAATGAAAATAGATAGATGGTGCTATTTGGTAAAATTTAAACTATTCTCATACCATACCATCTTTATTTGCTAAATATATTTTGATTATTAATTAGCATAATTATTAAGCATGTTTGATTGATTTTGATGATTTATCATTGCTTAAAATGATCATACTCTATGAATTGAAATTTGATATATTAACTTTAATGATTTGTTAATATATATGCATATGATAACTCATTTCATATTTTGATAAGTATGATTAATTTTGATGCTTGCAATAATTTAAATGCTTTGATTTTAAAGATTAATATGCTCTCCTCTATATATCATGCTATAGATAAAATTATTTATTTTAAAATTTTGCATAATATTTTAAGTCTCCTCATATCAATTTTATAATTAATGAATTTAAATTAAAAAAATTTTATTGGATATGAATATTTTAAATTGCTAAATATTCATAGAGAACTTTAGTTTTAACTATTTGATATCAAACAACTTACTAGTACCATGTATCTGATTGATTTATCTTTTGGCAAAAAGAGAAGAATGTCTTTGTTTCAAATATAATTTTACATAGCTATATGTTTGATATGATATCATTTGAAACAAATTCAAAAATACAAACCTTTTTTGAACCTAATTGCTTGATATTTCTTATGAAAAGGAAGAAATGATCTTTTTGAAGAATGAATGAAAATTTCTTTATGTTTTGCCTTAACTGATTTGCTGATATCAATTCAAATTGATTTATCATTCTAAATCCTTAAACTGTTTAATTTGAATCAATTCATCTTGATTTAATTCAAAACTAAAATCATTGGTATCAATCTAAATTTGCAATTAATCTTTAAATGGTATTGAATCAAGAAAATCATGATTTGATCTAAAACTTAGTTTAATTGGTATCAAAAAAATCTTTCAAAAAAATAACTTTATTTGTTAAAGTAAAGAGGAGAAAATATTAAAGAAGAAATACTCATTTAATTGAAAAAGACCTTTGAAATTGAAAATATCTTTCAAATTTAAAAAATTTGAATTTAGTGGTTAAATTTGTGTTAAATTTGCTTGATTTGAAATATAGAGGGGGAGAAAGTTGAAAAGTAGAGTAATCTTGCTATAAATATGAAAACAGGGAAAGCGATATTTTCTAACTTGATTTAATTAAAAATTTTGACTAATTTGAAAACATATTCTTACTCCAAGGAATAAATCTTAAAAAAGATCTTATCTATTCAAAAAGGAGGAGTGCCTTTATTATTTGAATTTAAGCTAAATTTTTTAAAAAAGGAAAGATGATTTCTTCGATTTGACTTCATAAATTTGATACATCTCTCAATTTAATATCTTGATGTTAATTTTGATGATTTTTCATATTTCTCCTATGAGCTTTTTGATGCTATCAAAAAGGGGGAGAGGAATGTTGAGTATATGCTTAAAGAAACTCAATGAATTATATTGATGCTTGAAATAAAAACTTAATACTCACTGATATGAATTGAAATATTTTTTTTTATGAGTATATGAAATATGTGCAAGGAATCAAAATACTAATTGAGAATATTCATGAAGTACTCATTCATGTGTTTAATCTATACTTCATGATACTTTTTAGCAAAATGCATAGAAATACATTATTTACTTTTATTGTGCATATACTCAAGATTTTGTCATCATCAAAAAAGAAAAGATTATTGATCCTGAGATTGATTTTGATGATTCTAAAATATTGAGTATATTATGTATCTAATCATGTATTTCAAGAATGTGTGTAGGATTTTTCAAGTATCCAAAATGAAGAATTTATCTCAAGAATAAATCCTCTCAAGATGCCATGCCAAAATACTTAAAAGAGCAAATTCATACATATTTGGATGGCTTGGTATGAAGAAAATATGATTGAAAGAAAAGAAATTAAAATTGAAGGAAGCAATTATGTTTAAAAGAGTTTGGGACCAAAAAACTCAAGTTTGGAAGGTCAAACATTGAAAAAAAATGAAGTCAGGATTTTTTGAGATGTCTCGGATTTTTTTTGAGAGCTCTCGAGTAGTCTGGCATAATGAAACAATATTCTGGCACAGTCTCAAGAGGTCTCAAGTTGAACTCGAGATGTCTCGATCTCAGAAGATAGAAACTTAGTTTATGTGCTCTGAGAGCGAGAGGTATTGCAGGATTCTTGAGAGTTCTTGCGATTCCGACAAGACATCTCATGAAAATCAAGAGGTCTCAAAATTTAGTGCGAGGTCTCATAAAAAATCGAGAGATCTCGATCTGCGCAGATAGCCTTTAACGGATAGTTTTTCAATGGTTATTTTTTGACCCTAATGGCTATTTCAAAGCTTTCAGTAGCTAAGAACTCTCACTCCAACCTTCTCTAAAGATATTTAAAGTTGGAGAATTAATTGAAAAAAAAATAGAAGAAAGAGAATAAGGGATTTAGAGAGAAAATCTTTCAGATTTTGTAAGGAACATTGAATATCCAAAAAAAAAAGAGAGATGAGTGTTGTGCATAGATTTCAGCGAACCTTCAAATAAATCTTCTCCAACATCTTCGACATCCTCTCAAGCATAATTTGAAGAAAAGTCAAGCTTCAATTAAGCACATTATCGGCTTGTCTTTAGGATTTAAAAGAGCTTATACTCTATTTTTTATATTATGCTGAAACTCTACTTGTATTTTTTGATTTCTTTACAAGTTTCTTTGGGGGGAAAGAAACTTGGGGTTTAGGCTCGTCCAAGCTCGAAATTAGACATTATAGATTTTGATTGGTGATCCCAAAAAATCAATTGGGTTGTTAGTGAACCCAGAAAACTAATGGTGTTAGGTTTTGGTTGGTGCTCCTTTGAAAATCAACTAGGTTTGTTTGTGAGCCTGAGAAAATAAACACACTATAATCAAGGATAGATTATTGTAAAATTTTCAAGAAAAGCTTGGAGAGTGGACGTAGGAGTGGATTACTCCGAACCACTATAAATTTTTGTGTATTTATGTTGTGCTTTTTTCTTCTATCTCTCTATATTCTTTGCATGCTTATAATTCTTACTTTACTTTCATAGTTTGATTTTGTTATCTTAATTTCACTGCTCATATTATATACATCTCATTCTCACCACTTAGATTGAAATCAAAGCACATAATTGCTTAGAGTTAAATTTGGCCAAAGCTTTTATAAGAATCCAATTCACACCCCCCCTCCTTCTTGGGTTGCTACCTCTGGGCAACAATGAGTAGTAAGCGATTGCCCCAGGGCATGAGGGCGAGAGGATCCAAAAGCTCTCAATGTTAAGTGGAGGCCGAATATCGAGTTGAGATAGAGATCGTTAGAATTTGACACCTCAAATTCGATCCATAGCAGAGGAGAACCAATATCAGCATAGTAGTCAGGTTGGCTCGGATACATGTTGAGCTGGCTCGGACCGTAGTGAAGCCAGCCCTCTCAGGTATATCGAAAGTAGGTGTTTGGATGAGACATAGTCGAGCTAGCTTGATCTCTGACAGAGCTTTATCTATGGAAGCAAATAGAATAGAATGAAGTTTTCTATTTGGACTTGGATATTGATTAATCCAAGGGATCTATGAGAGTTGTGCATGGACCATTGGATCCAGTGGTCATAGAGTGCTGTGGTCATGATCTGAAGGCTATGGACACAGTCAGAGTCCTGTTGGACTCATATTAGGAGATAGAATCATGTTAGGACTCCCATGGATAGCTGATGTGAAGGTTCTCATCCTATTTAGAGGCCTGAGATACTATATAGAGGGAGAACTATAGAGGCACGCAGAGAGGCTCTGATGGTCATCGAGAGGAGCTCGGCAGAGTGCCAAGCCTATGCAGCCCATAGAGCAGACATAGGTAAAGCATTGAGGTAGAGCAAAGCATTAGGCTGAGCGAGGCAACGATCGTGTGAGTGGCCGTTAGGCATGATCTAGAGGCTTTCACAGAAAGCATTTGGGGGCATCAAGGATCCTGGTACTGGCAGGCCTGTGAGAGGGTCTCTTTGAAAATTTTGAAAGAGCTTTGGTGAGGGTAGTTTCTAGTTGAGAGAAGTTTGTGTATAGTAAGTTGAGAGTGGGTATTCTTCTCTTATACTTATTTTTTTTCTTTCATAGTGAAGCTTGCATGTCCCGTGGAGGTAGCACTTGAGCTAATCCATTATTTTATTTTCTTCTTTCTTCTTGTCATAATAATCTAGTATAAGATCCTCAATAAGTGGTATTAGAGGGAGTTGATATCACAATAGGGATCTATGGAAGTTATATGGGGGGTAGATCCCTATCCTATAAGATTCTTTGGCAAAGCTACTATTGACCCACAATGCAATAAGATGCACAAAGTTTTGTCAGAAGATGCGAACAATGTCAATGGAGTGTCAAAGTCCAGTATCAATTGACAATACTTTTGACTCCTATCGAAGCTCCATGGCCATTTGCCCAATGGAGGTTGGACATCCTATGTTCTTTTTCTTGAGCCTCAGGCCCACATAAATTTTTTCTAGTAGCCATCATCTACTTTATGAAATGGATTGAAGCTGAGCCTTTTGCCTATATAATCGAAGCAAAAGTCAGAGACTTCATTTAGAAATCAATTATCTATTGATATGGTCTTTCCAAAGTGTTGATCTCTGACAACGGCAGACAATTAGGTGGCACTCGACTTCGTGAGTTTTGTGAAGACCATGGAATAGAATAGTGCTTTACCTCAGTAGATCATCTCTTTAGCAAATGGAGATGTAGAAGTCACTAACAGAACTCTCCTATAAGGCTTAAAAGCCAGGTTGGACCGGACTGGGAGGTCATTGATAAATGAACTTCATCACATGCTCTGGGCTTATTGAACCACCCAAAGGATCCCCACTGGTAAAACTCCCTTCAACTTAGTATTTGGAATGGAAGTGGTCATACTTGCAGAATTCGGGTTCCCTTCCCTTAGAGTCAAGTATAAAGAAGATTCCAATCCGATGTGGCTTCGAGCTAATCTCGACTTAATCAAAGATAGCAGGGAGCATGCTACAATGAGGATGGCTACTTATCATCTGAGGATGGCCAGATACTATAATGTCCAGATCAAAGCTAAAGATTTCCAAGCTGGCAATCTTGTCCTTCGATGAATCGAAGTCTCGCAGCCTACGAAGCAAAAAAAGCTTTCATCTAATTGGAAGGGCCCCAATTAGGTCAACGAAGTAATACGCCTGGGAACCTACTACCTCAAGTAACTAAATGGGATTCCACTCCCTAGGCCTTAGAATTCGAACAACTTATGCATGTACTGTCAATGATTCATGTAATGTTGAATAAACGAATCTTAAAATTCATTGATTCATGCTTACATGATAGGAAGGATCCAAGAAGACTCTCAACAAAGTTTCTTTGATCGGAACACCATTTCGATAGATTTCTTTGATCAGAATCACTCTCAACAATATTTCTTTGATCAGAACATCACTTTCATAGATTTCTTTGATCAGAATCGCTCTCAACATAATTTTTTTAGATAGATTCTTTTGATCAGAATCGCTCTCAATAAAGTTTCTTTGATCGAAATGTCACTTTGATAGATTTTTTTTATTAGAATTGCTCTCAACAATTTTTTTTTTATCGGAACGTCACTTTAGTAGATTTCTTTAATCAGAATCACTTTCAACAAAGTTTCTTTGATTGAAATGTCACTTCAATAGATTTCTTTGATCGAAGTCGCTCTTAATAAAGTTTTTGTGATTGGAACATCACTTCAGTAATTTTGTTTTGATCGAAATTACTTCTAACAAGGTTCCTTAGATCGAAACTAGTTCTCAGAGGTTTTCTTTAATCGAAATCACTTCTAAAAAAGTTTCTCAAATCGAAACATCGCCTCAATAGATTTTTTTGATCAAAATCACTTTCAATGAAATTTCTTGGGTCGGAGCATCAACTCAATGGACTCATTCGATCAGAATTGCATTTTTAACAAAGTTCCTACGGTTGGAACTAAATATTTACAAAGTACCATAGATCGAAACTCATCTTGATAATCTTCTTTGATCGGAAGCAACTCTAACAAACTTTCTTTAGTTGGAATAGAATTCTAACAAGATTCCTTTGATCGAAATGCATCTAAAAAATACTTCTTTGATTGGGACCAGCCTCCCTGAAGTTCACATTGACTCCAACAAATGAAAAAGATATGAAGAAACCATATATTCATTCATAGAAGAAAAACTCCTACAAAAGCAATAATACGAGCGTTGCTTTTACAGAGGCAATAAAAAGAAAGAAAAATAGAAGGAAGTTTTACACCAAAATTACAACAAACCCTACAGGATCAAGATGCAGGTGTATTGCTATCTTTCTCACTTTGATATTACATCCTGAAACAAAATTAGTGTGATCATGAGCCAGCCGAGGTTAGTTCGAGGTCGTATTCACTAGGTGCTTATCTCTCCATAGCCCTGAGCCATGGTATTAGAAGAAACCACAACCAAAAAAGCCTACATTGATGCAGATACACATAGGTGTCCTAGGAAGTGATCAAGTCCTGTGGTGGATAACTACATAGCACAGTCCCAAAGCTTTTCCTTTATGACCTTGGTGTCTCGAAACTATGGTCTTTAAGGAAACCATAGCATGGGGAGCCTGCCAGCAAAGAGAGCAATTAAGATCTTCATCATGAGCAATGACATGACCCCATCCTCCTCCCCCTAGGACGTGGCGCACCACATAAGCACCATAGAGACAATTACTAAATCCCTGCCATGCCAAAGCAAGAAAATAGTGAGAAATCACTTAGGACCAAGGGTATGCCTGCTTCCAATATGGGAGCAAAATGATAAATATCTCAAGACCGAGAATACAAACATTTCATGATTGTAACGTATATCACTAGCATCTCAGAACCAAGCAGAGCCCACTGAGGCCTTTTTGCTTCTTCAAGTGGATGATAGTGGCCCCAGTGAAAGAGCATAATTTTATCTCTCTCTAAGAAATTGCCCCACTCTGCTATCACCTCATAGAAAAATCTAGCTATAGGTAAGAAAAGAGGACGGAGGTCCCCTATAAAAAGAAAAGTCTATCATAACTGCTGCCATTAAGTCATGCCACATGCTGACTCAAGATTTGACAACTTTGCCATCACACAACTGTGCTCCAGATTTTTTACATAAAAAATATGATTACATCGCTTCTTAAACTATGCGTATTTAATGTTGTGCAAAAAAATAGGCACATCTCGCAAAATTATGCACACATTTCATGAGAAGATCAACTCACGGATCTCGTGGTCAAGACCGATTTATCTAAGGTTCCTTTGGTTGAAACTTAAACTTCTTTGATCGAAGAATACTAAGTTCAACAGGAATCCTCCAATTTAAAGTTCCTCACCTCGGATTTTCTTAAATTAGATATTACTCGAAGTCTTCTGCAATTTCTCTGATCGAAAACATAATTAAAAAGTTTTGAATTAACTCCTCAGATCTGAATGAGAAGATAAAGTGAAGAAAGTCATTAAAAGCAAGAAGAAAATTTTAATCATATGAAGTTTTCTTTATAAAGACCTTGATAAACCTGAGTACTCAAATAAAAAGACAAAGCATATTTAAGAAATATTTCTTGGTACAGGAACATCTACTACATTAGCAACAGGCAGTTCTGAAACGTCATCCAAGAAATTCAAATGTAGCTCTGGATAATGAGTAGCCACTCCATTTCGAATGAAGCATTTTCCCTAGTCATAGGTGTCAATCATAAATTTGACCTTTTTGCACCGATATTCCTTCGATGCTTGGAAACTCTCGATAGCCTTCGAAGTAGCGCGCGGCCTCAACCTGCACTTTCAGTTTGCTCTGGAACTCAGCTATCTTCTCTTCTACAGCCTTCAGTAAAGTTTTAACCTCTGCGACTTCAGTCTCGAGTTTTTCTGCTTTTGCAGACTAAGTTTTAAGCTCCTTTATTTCTATTGCCAGAGCTTCTTGAATGCATAACAGCCAGAAGTTCTCCTCTGCGACTTCCCTTAGCGCTGCTTTGGCATCCTTGGCTCTTCTTTTGGTAGCATCGGCTCTCATGGAGGCCTCTCCAACCTCCTTCGCTACCTTATCTTTAGTAATCTTGAGCGTCTCGTGTTGACCTTAAGATTGATTTTGATAAATCCAAAATGTTCAATATAAATGATACTAATCATGTATTTTAAGAATGTGTATAGAAAATTTTCAAGTACTTAAAATAAAAAAATTATCCATAAAAAATTTTCTCAAAAAAGAAGTCAAAGAAAAAATAATTTTAAATGCTCAAATAAAAGTCAAATAAGAAGTTTTTGAAAGGCTTAATGATAGAAAAGATTATAAAAATTAAGGTGGAAGAAATTCTCAAAAGTTGAAGATAAAAAGCTATTTATACAAAAAATATGTAGAATTTTTGAAGCAAAATTTTTGAAGACCGAGGATTGAGCTGGCTCAGTGAAAAACTTAACTGACCTAGGACTTAGTCGACTCAGTGAAAAACTTAGTCGACTCAATATCAAAAAATAAAAAAATAGAAAGCTGATTTTTTAAAGTCTACTAATATTGAGATGATCAAACTGAAAACTAAGCCGACCTAGTGAAACTGAGCTGATTCAGTAAAAAATTGAGCCGACTCAGTGACTGTAATGACTAGTTTTTCAGAATTTTAACTTTTTATCCCATGTGCCTTCCTACGACTATTTTCATGTCTCCAATAGCTATATCTCCCTCTGAAGACCTCCCAAAGGATTTAAGTGGTAAAAAACTTCAAGGATATAAAAGGAACCCTTGGAGAAGAATTGAAGAGCTTTTAAAAAGTTTATTGAGCATACATTGAGAAAGCCAAAAAGAGTGAGCTAAAAAGAGAAAAAAAAAGTTATTTTTAGAGTTATTCTTTGTCCCTATGCTACAAATCATCCTCAAACAAGTGAGAGTAAGAGTAAGGTAAAGTAAGAAAGTAATTAATTCAAGAATCAAAGAGCCTCACCATCTCTCAATCATTCAAGAAGAAGAAATCAAGCCTACAAGTAAAGCAACTCAATTTTCTTCTCTTAGGCTTCAAAAGAGTTTATTTTAAATTATATTTTTATATTTTATTTCAAGTTACTTAGGATGAGAAACTTGAGTTGGTCCAAGTCTTGAATTAGATGTTAGCAGTGGTTAGATTGATGAGCCAAGTTTAAAACCAATTAGGATTGATTGTAAGCTCAGAGAAAAATAATCACTTGTGAGATTTTGGTTGGTGATCCAAGAAAAATCAACTGGATTATTTGTGAGCCCGAAAAATAATCTTGTATGATTTTGGTTGGTGAGTCAAGAAAAATTAACTGGATTTAATTATAAGCTCGAAAAACAATTGAACTATAATTCTAGTTGTGAATTATAGTTGAATTATCAAGTGGTATACTTAGAGGATGGACGTACGTGCTGAGTTTGGCACCAAACCACTATAAAATTTGTGTATTTGTGCTTGTGCTTAAATGATGGTTAGGCAATGTTTTTTGATAGCCTCAAAAATGAAGGAGCCCATCAGAAACCCATCGATCAAAATTTTTGATTAGGAACTTTAAAATAAGAACGGGAAGGGCCTAGGTGGATTAGCTGAACCACTTGTCACCATCCCGCTAGGCAAAGATCTAGAGAACATTCATATAGGAGCTTAGCTAAGAATCGACCTTAAATAAAAATTAATATCCTTCATTTGGCAAAATGTCGATGTATTCTCACAGTCAGCTTTAGATATGTCTGAAATTTTTATCGACGTCATCATGCATAAGTTGAATATCGACCTAAACACCGACCGATGAAATAAAAGAAAAGAAGCTTTGCTTCGGAGAGGCAAAAGATAATAGATGAGGAAGTCGATAAGCTTCTGAAGATAGGATTCATCAGGGATGCGCAATACCTAACTAGATATCCAATGTCGTGATGGTCAAAAAGACAAGCGATAAATGGAGAATCTGTATCGATTTTATCAACTTCAACAAAGCTTGCCCCAAGCACTACTATAAAAATAGGCTACGATAGTGCATAATATGGCAGCAATTTTTAAAATCATTGCAATAGAGTCTACGACAGCGATTACAAAAAATCGTTGTTATAGGTCCGACCTATGGCAGTGTTATAATAAATCACTGCCATAGTCCGATCTATGGCAGCGATTTCTTATAACTGCTGCCATAGGTCCAACCTATGGCAGTGGTTTCTTATAACCACTACCATATGTCAGACCTATGGCAGTGATTTTTTATAATCGTTGTTATACATTGATCTATGGTAGCAGTTATTTGTAACCGCTGTAATATATTTTTTTATTTTTTTTCTAAATAATACATAATTTTAAAATTTAATATTCATCTTCATCATTCATTATCTAAATAATTATCATTAGAGTATCATTAGAAAAGATTACCTCAATTTGATGGTCCTAGCTTCATCGATCAGAAAAATTTGATTTCGACGATCATGAATGATGATGCGATGATCTGATAGATGAAGACCTCTGATAGGTTTGAAAATCTGCAATAATGATCTCAGTTATATTTATAGCATACTATCAAAATTTTACATCAATCGGATATCTTTATCTTGGTCAATTTAGTATAGGTTAATTTTGATCATTAAATGATAAACGAGTGATCAAAGGATCAGATGGTGTCCGATTATGAGATAATTCTTTTTATAAATGATCTTGGCTACTACTTTAATCATTTTTTATGGTGGTGATTATAAAATTTAACTCGTGAGACTAAGAATGATCTAAAACTATACGTCACTTGAAACTATTCTTAAACTCCATTGGTTAATGTGAACAGTTCATAATCGAATGTGAATAGTTCATACGAAAATGAATTAAATTTTACTATCATCATCATATAAAATGATTAAAATTATAGCAAAGATTATTTAACAAAAAAATTATCTCATAATCGGATGCCGTTTAGCCCTTTGATCGCTTATTTCTAATTTAACGATCGAAATAATTTCGTACTAAATTAACCATGATAATGATATCTGATTAAAGTAAAACTTTGATAGTATGCTACAAATGTCATCGAGATCATCATTATAGATTTTTGGATCGATCAAAGATCTCCATCTATCAGTCATCGCATCATCGTTCGTGATCATCGAAATCAAAATTTTTTGATCGATGAAGCTAGGGCCATCGAATCGAGGTGATCTTTTGTGATGATACTCTAATGATAATTATTTAGATAATGAATGGTGAAGATGAGCATTAAATTTTAAAATTATATAAAATTTTTTAAAAAAAATATTTTCAACATACGGCAGTGGTTACTAAAAATCGCAGCTATAGATCTATAGCAATTATTATAAACCACTGCCATAGATCTATTACAACAGTTTACTATAACCATTGTCATAGATCTATGGCAGTAGTTCAAAAATCACCATCATAGGTTAGATTAAAAATTTTTAATTTTTCTTTCCTCCTGTGCGTGTGCTCTCTCTCTCTCTCCCCTCCTCTCCATCGTCGGTGAGACTCCACCCATCCCCGACCATGGTCGCACACCCCCCGCCCTACCCATCCCCGACCACGGCCGTCCGCCCCTATCCTCCCATCCCGACCTAGCATCCTTTGCCCTCCCCGACCACCCACCCCCCACCCTCCCATCCTCGACCCGACCGCCTGCTACTAGCCTATTTCGTAAGTGCACGAAATCGCTCAAGTAATATAATGATGAATAAGAGATTGTTTCCATGAGGATTGAGTTTAATTACCAAAAATGAATGCTGATTCCACTAATATTTGAATGATAGAAACTGAATGACAATGGAAACTAAAGCTAAAATTAACTCTAAAGAACTCAATGAAAGCTGAATCAAAATTTGATTGATAAAGCACTAGGGTATATCTGATTTCACTTGGATCAATTACCAATTCTAGATATTCTGATTAATAATCCAAATTTAATTATTAATGCAAGGATCAATAACCCTAAATTATTTAATAATCTCTCTTAAGACTTATTAAAAATACTAATTAAAATTTATAATCTATTTTCTAATAGTAAAATAGATTTTAATTAGTTCATTAAGTACTGTGATTATTCTCAAGATTTCATAAGTCAAATCTTCTGCTCCCACTCCAATTATTATTCCTATGATGCTTATTATTAACTTCAATTTATAATCTTCCTTCCTAGTACCAATTATAAATTGAAATCAATCAAGTACCAAACATAATAATACTTAAAAATATTAAGTGCAAATAACAAGCAATTGCATTAACAAAGAAAATTAATACAAGATCTGAAATTAAAATCGAATCCAAGTTACATCAGGTACCCTAGCTAGAAATTTAGCTTTTCATCATATCAAAATCAAACTTAAGTTTACTTAAATAAAAATCCAAAATCATCCTAACAATGAGTTTTAGAAAATAAATTCAAAGTAGAGAAGAAAAAGAATTAAAAACTCTGAAGGAACTATAGAGTCGAATGAATCCTCTCTTCAAATTTTTCAGATGCTCCAAACTCTCCTTGCTTGATTTTCAGCTTTCAAAGATGATTCTTCTTTTTTCTTTTCTTTTTTTCTTTTTTTTTGAATGTATTTTAGGATTCTTAAATAGGGCTAGGGCTAGGGTTAAGATGGTATTTTCTTCATAATTTTATTCTATATAAAATTCTTTTTATTTGGTATAGAATCTCTCCTCCTTTGGATAAGCTTCAAGCAACCACGAGCCATCTACTCCTTATGTTGCCCAAATTTTTTTTTGATTTTACTCTGATTTTCATGGTAAAAGAAGGAAAGGAGGCATGGTTAATTAGAGGAGAAGGATTCCTTCCCTCTTCAGCCTTCCTGGGTCCATAAAATCTCCAAAATAAAGTAAGGTTTCAGCTGCCCAAATAAGGTTTTCTAAGAATTAGTCCCAATTCTTTCCAAGTTTGCTCCTCTTGCAGAATTAGTTTGGATTCTGATTTTTTTTTTTCATTTAATTCTTTACAAGATATCTCCTTGCCATCCAAAATTTGTTGGTATATCGGATCTCTGTGCCAGGAAAAACTAGGAAGAATCGGGTGTATCGGATGTTTCTCATTATGTCTAACATTGTTACCAAATTTAACCTACTGTAGCCATCTCATTTGGAATCCAAATTTGATTTTGTAAATTATGTTCCTTTTTTGCTTCTCTTAGAATTCTGTAGGATTTGATCTTGCTTAATTTGGAGTCTTGTAGCTTACCTTTTAGAAATCCTCATGCCAAAGTATCTAAAATTTAGATTAGTTGACTAGATGAGAGAGATTAACTGCTTGATTTATTTTCTGCACCTTTGATTTCTTTACTTGGCTGATGATGCCAAAAAGGATGAGGTGTGGGGTCCATTGATATCTTGATTTGATTATTCTACTTTGAGATGAACTCTGATTTTGATGCACGACCTTGATGACTCTGGATGATAGATCCTGCTGAATTGGACTCAACCAATTTCACTTAATTTTGACCTTTAAAACATGGTTAAGACCAATTAGGTGTGACTTAGCTCAATTACCTGCAATTGACATAAAATATATCAGGTTCTTACATTTATTTAGTTAATTATTATACCAATTTTATCAAAATCATTAAAACTAATAATAATAATTACAATAAAAATGCAACACATCAAATACCCCCAAACCTAAGTTTTTGCTTGTCCCTAAGCAAAAGAAAAGTCCAAATCAAAAATGGAGAATCTAAAACAAAAATTAATGCTAAAAATTTTATTTATCATTAATACACTTAAGATTCATCTGGACATAAAGGAGTAATCTCTATCCAAATGCCATGGCTTAACTACCTCAACCTAAAACCGAAAGGCAAACCCATAAGCTAACCATTCCAAACTCATTCATACTCAAACAAAATCATGCACAATCAATAGCTACCCTACTTTCTTTAGATTTTAATAAAGTAATTTGGTTCAAACATCCATCCGTGCATGCAAAATCCTATCTGCCTATCTGCACTAGTGCAACAACATCCTCAAGTGATCAATAGGACTTTTATGGGTTAAAAAAAATTGAAAGCAAGCAACCTGAATGATGGTTATGGTCACATAAGTAAAAATAAATTAACTACGATAAATTAGAGCATACTCAATTACTTATATTTTACATCCCTTCCTTTATTTATTTTATTTTATACTTTCAGAACAGTCTATACATTTTGGCACTCTTCCTTAAGTCATCATTTGCCTTTTTACGCGAATACCGATATTGGTCATGAAGGCACCCGGTTACTCAGCAAGTCATATACTCAAAGTGCTTTGCATATTCATAATTCAAGTCACTATTTGACGTAAAAGCAAACATGGAGCTCATGAATGCTCCTAGTTACCAGGCAACTTGAAACAGCAGAGTAGATTGTGTTTATATATATATATATATATATATATATATATTTAAATGAAAGGAATACTAAAAATTTAGTATGCTCTAACTATTGTAATCAATTATTCTCAAACAATATGAATAGTAGATATGAGATAGGATGGAAAGAAAATACAAGAGATCAAAAAGGGTATAGCAAAGGAATGCCTATATCATTTCTCTCAAATATATTGCCTACATTTCATTTCAACAAGCATAATAAAGCTCACAGGCAGGATTGGCGAAGCAAAGTAACTATCTCCTATATGAGATTTTATCTAAATATTTACAAGTTTAAAATAGTCAATCATTGAATTTGACTTCCAAATTCAAAGCTTAGATAGCCAAATAATAATACAAAAGCAAAATAATTTCTCTCTATATCCTTAGAAGTCATTAGTGAATCAATATTTTACTCTTTTTTTTTTATTTTTTTATAACAAAATACTAACGTGAGAAATATAAATGCATCCCCAAACCTGAATTGGACATTATCCTCAATGACAAGATCACCACTACATATTATAGCAAGGCATTCTTAAAGATTAGGGGTACTCCCCTTTGTAGCGTGCCTATGTGCTTGTACGAGTTTGCAACTTATCCTCAATCATTTTTTCTCTCTTGTCTTCTTCAATGTGCCTATAAAAAGTAAACAATATTGATTCAAACTTTAAAAATATAGTAAAGATCCAAATTGACTTAATTCATAAAAATAAAAAAAATAAAAAAAAATTGTTTGGATTGCCTCTCAAGAAGTGCTAGTTTATAGTCGTTAGCTTGACTATCCCAATGCATTATGTCAGCAATATGGAGGTTTTTGGTTGCTCAAATCCTCCATCAATGTATTTCTTCAACCTTTGCCCATTGACCTTGAAGGTCCTATCATCACTCTTCAGCTCAATAGCTCTATGTGGAAAAACTTGTACAATCTCAAATGGACTTGACCACCTAGACCGGAGCTTGCCTAGAAATAGCTTTAGGCGGAAGTTTTACAGCAACACCTTTTGTCCTACTTGGAATTCACGCCTCACAATATGTTTGTCATGCCATTTTTTTGTTCGTTTCTTGTAAATTCTTTCATTTTCATATGCATGGAGGTGGAACTCATCAAGTTCATTAAGTTGTAATAACCTTTTCTCCCTGGCAGCTTCCATATTAAAATTTAGCAAACTAGTTGCCCAATAAGCTCGATGCTCTAGCTCCATAGGTAAGTGGCATGCTTTTTCATAAACTAAGCGATACGAGGACATCCCAATTTGTGTTTTGAATGCTGTTCTGTATGCCTATAATGCATCATCTAATTTTAGGGATCAGTTCTTTCTCGATGAGTTGACAGTAGTCTCCAATATTCTTTTAATTTTATGGTTAGAGATCTCTATTTGTCCACTTATTTGGGGATGATATGGTGTACCTACACGATGAGTAACACCATATTTTGTAAGTAGAGAATCCAAATAACGATTACAGAAATGCTTATCTCCATTCATGATGATAGACCTTGGAACACCAAAATGTGTGAATATGTATTTCTTTAAGAACTTGAGCACACTCTTGGCATCATTAGAGAAAAGTGCTATGTCTTGACCCATTTGGATACATAGTCCACCGCCACCAAGATGTATTGATTTGAATGAGAAGATAGAAAAGGTCCCATAAAATCTAATCCTCACACATCAAATAGCTCTACCTCAAGGATATTAGTTAGTGGCATTTCCTATCTAAAAAAAATATTCCCAGTTCTTTGACATCGATCACAAGAAGAAACAAAAGCAATGGCATCTTTAAACAGGTTAGGCCAATAAAAATCACACTATAATATCTTAGCAGCTATTTTACTGGGTCCAAAATGGCACCCACACTCTAATGAATGGCAGTGTTTTAAAATATTTTTAATTTCATCATCAGGCACACATTTTCTAATAAGCTGATCTGGACAATACTTATATAAATATGGATCCTCCCAAAAATAATATTTTGCATCATGTAAATTTTTTTTTCTGCTGGTAATTAAATTCAGGAGGAATAATATTATATGCCTTAAAATTAACAATATCAGCATACCAGGGTGTGCTAGATGTGAGTAATGCAAATAACTGCTCATCAAGAAATGACTTGTTAATGAGTACTTCAATGTCCTCAATTTTTTTACCTAATTCTAACTAGGACAGGTGATCTACTATAAGATTTTCTGCTCCTTTCTTATCCCTAATCTCCAAGTCAAATTTCTACAACAAGAGCACCCAATGAATTAGTCTTGGTTTCACATTCTTCTTTTCAAGTAAATATTTAATTGCTAAGTGGTCAGTATAAACTATTGTTTTTGCTCCTATAATATATGATCTAAATTTATCAAAAGCAAAAACAATAGCAAGCAACTCCTTCTATATGGTGGCATAGTTCAACTATGCATCATTTAGTATTCGACTCAAATAGTACACCACATAAAGTCTGTTCTCCTTTCTTTGTCCCAAGACTGCACCTATTGCATAGTCGCTTGCATCACACATAAGTTCAAATGGTAAATTCTAATTAGGTACAATGATGATGGGAGCTGAGGTTAATTTTAATTCTTTCTTTAACCTGTTAAAAGCAATCAAACACTCATCAGTAAATTTAAAACGCACATCCTTGATTAATAAATTATAAAGAGGTTTGGTAATTTTGAAGAAGTCTTTTATAAATCTTCTGTAGAAGCCAGCATGTCCTAAGAGACTCCTCACTCCTTTAACAGATGTTGGTGGTGGTAATTTTTCAATGACCTCCACCTTTGCTTTTTCCACTTCTATGCCTCTAGATGAAATCTTGTGTCCTAACACTACTTCTTCCTGCACCATAAAATGACACTTCTCCCAATTCAATACAAGATTAGTTTTTTCACAATGCTGTAGAACTTAGGACAGGTTAGTCAAACACATATCAAAAGAAGGACCAAAAATTGAAAAATCATCCATAAAGATTTCAATAAATTTTTCAAACATGTCAGAGAATATAGACATCATACACCTTTAAAAAGTTGCAGATGCATTATATAACCCAAATGGCATTCTCCTATATGCAAATGTTCTATATGGACAAGTAAATATAGTTTTTTCTTGGTCCTCGGGTGCAATAGGAATTTGAAAATATCCGGAATAACCATCTAGAAAATAGTAGAAGGGTTATCTAGACAATCTCTCAAGCATCTGGTCAATAAAAGGCAAGGAAAAATGGTCCTTGCATGTGGTTTTGTTTAACTTTCTATAATCAATGCACACATGCCAACCAGTGATTGTTCTAGTGGGTATCAGCTCATTTCTATCATTTATAATAACAATCATCCCCCCTTTCTTAGGAACTACTTGAACAGAGCTTACCCAACTACTATCAGAAATAGGATAGATAATTCCTGTATCAAGTAATTTCATTACTTCAGCTCTAACTACTTTCTTCATATTAGGATTTAATCTACATTGATGCTCAATTAAAGGTTTGTAGTTATCTTTTGTTAAAATTTTATGCATGCATATACTGAGACTAATCCCCTTAATATCATCAATAAACTAGCCTAGTGCTTTCTTATGCTTTCTCAACACATGCAACAATTTTTTTTCCTTGTTCAGCAGACAAATGAGCAGATATAATGACAGAAAAAATGGATGAGTCTGCCAAGAATGCATATCTTAAGTGAGAAGGGAGTTGCTTAAGCTCAAGTTTGGGGGTTGGGTTAGCTTCTACTGAATCCTATATTTTTTCAACATCATTTAACACATAACATGCTCAATTAACTGTTCAAATTTATTTTTAATAATTTTCTCTTCAACACAATCAATCAAGTCATATTCAGAATTGTCAATTATTTCACTAATAATTCATTAATCACATCTAATCTAAAACACCCATCATTCTCAAGAGGATATTTAGAAGAATTGAGCACGTTAAAAATTATCTCTTCTTATCCCACTCTTAAAGTAAGCTTACCCTTATGGACATCTATAAGTGTCTTGCCAGTTGTAAGGAATGGACATCCCAATATCAAAGGAACCTCTTTATCTTCCTCTATATCCAAGATAATGAAATCCACTAGAAAGATAAATTTATCCACCTTGACTAACACATCCTCCACTATGCCTCTAGGATATGTCACCGATCGATCAGCTAGTTGTAATGAAACACTGGTCGATTTCACATCCCCTAGTCCAAGCTTTCTGAAAATAGATAACGACATCAAGTTAATGCTAGCATCTAAATCGCACAATGCTTTAGTGAATTCGATATTGCCAATATTGCATGGAATTGTAAAACTCCCTAGATCATTTAGTTTTGATGGCAACTTGTTCTAAATGATTGCACTGCATTCTTCGGTGAGCATGATTATCTCATGGTCCTCTAGCCTTCTCTTTTTGGAAAAGATTTCCTTCAAGAATTTGACATAGCTAGGCATCTGGGCTAATGCCTCAGCAAATGGAATATTTATGTGTAGTTTCTTGAAAACCTCCAAAAATTTCAGGAAGTTCTTGTCATCCTTACTTTGCTTGAGCCTTTGAGGAAAAGGAACTGGTGGGATGTAGGGCTTTACTGGCTCTTCCTTTTTCTCTTTTAGCTTCTCTTTGATCATAGTCTCTTCTTGAGTTTGTTTCTTTACTTGCTCCTTAACAGGCTCTTTCCTTGGTTGTTCTCCAAGTTGTTTGCCACTCCTTAAGGTAATTGCCTTCACATGCTCTTTCGGATTTGTTTCAGTATTGCTAGGCAATGATCCTTGAGTTCTGTTAGCTACCATATTGGCCAACTGTCCCATTTGTACTTCCAAGTTCTTAATGGCAGCTTATTGGTTTTGGAAGTTTGCCTTAGTTTCACCCATGAAATTAGTAGTGGCCTTGGTAAGAGTTGCAACCAATTCTTTCAGGTTAGACTTCTTTTCTTGCTGTGAAAAATCAGGTGGTCCTCTATTTTGATAATTCTATTATGGCTGCTGATTTTCCTAGAAAAAGTTTGGATGATTCTTTCAGGCAGGTGTGTAGGTGTTTGAGTATGGATTATTCTGTTGCCTTCCTTGGTTTGCCACGTATTGCACTTATTCTTATACTGAAGGTATGAATGAGCTATCAATCAGGCAATCTCTAGTAGCATGTTGCCTAGTACACATCTCATAGCTCTGCACATGAGTATTAACAGCATTAATAGATAAATGATCTAATTTTTTGAAAATAGTGTCTACCTTTCAATTGAGTGCAATAATAGCATCTATCTCATGAACCCCAGCAGGACTCCTCGCCATGTTCCTCTCATTGAGCCATTGGTAATTGTTGTTGGCCATTTCCTCCAAAAGATCATAGACCTCATCAAGCAACTTCTCCATCAATGAACCTCCAGTAGCAGCATCAATATTAATTCTAGTATGGTTATTCAATCCATTGTAGAAGGTTTGCACAACCAACCATTTAGGTAGCCCATGGTGCGGACACCTCCTAAGCAGATTCTTAAACCTTTCCCAAGCTTAATATAAGGTCTCCATATTGAATTGCACGAAGGTTTGGATGTCGGTCCTCAATTTAGCAGTCTTAGCAGGTGGAAAGAATTTTGCCAAAAATTTTTATGCTAAGTCATTCCATGTGGTGATCGAGCCAGCAGGAAGAGACTGTAACTATGCTCTAGCCTTGTCTCTAAGTGAAAACGGGAACAATCTTAGCCGAATTGCATTATCTGACACTTCATTCTGCTTAAAGGTATTACATATCTTCAAGAAGTTTGCAATGTGTGCGTTAGGATCATCATTGGGCAATCCTCCAAACTGAACTGCTATTTGGATCATTTGGATCAAAGCAGGCTTGATCTCAAAGTTATTTGCCTGCACAGGTGGCCTTGTGATGCTAAATGAATCTCCATTCACGATAGGCATGGCATAATCTTGCAATGCCCTGGGGTTTGCCTCTTGAACAACCTCATTATTTCCTACTACAATAACTTCTCTCCTTGTATCATCAGCCATTTCTACTTTTGCCTCATATTCCTTCTCTTCTTTGATGGCTTTTCTATTTTGTCTACATGTGCGATCAATTTTTTGATTTGAAATAGGGTTTGATTCAATTCTCACAAGTCGACCCAATTCTCTTTTCCAAGTTGCAATTTTAAAACATTATTATTATTTTTTTTAAAGAGAAGAGAGAAGAGGAAGGTGAGATAGAAAAGAAAAGAGTTTTAAAGATGGGTCCTAAATCTAGAGATGAAAGAGAAGAGTATTTTAATTAGATTTAAATTTTAATGGCAAATAAGTTAGCACAAAATTGACTATCTATCTTGGGATTAAACTAGATTTAGACAGCTTTTAGCTGTTCCAAGACCGCCTTCAAGCACTCCAAGCCCAAAACTGACTAACTCTCTCGGTTAGGTAAGTGTAAGATATGGGAGGTCCCCTGCTTGTTGCTTTTCTTAGATACTAATTGAGTTGGCCAGGTCAGACAATGAAACCAACTAAAAATCATCTTCTTAAACCACTTGACTTAGACACCGAGCAGCTAATCAATCCGAATCTGATCCAACTCTAGGGCTTTCTTGTCCTATTGAGCTTGAATATCCTAGGGCCAACATCTAATTGATTTTAGATTAAGGGCTAGATTATGCAGGATGAAAGATGTGATTTTTGAACCAAGGAAGGATGATCAAATCTCCATCTTATCTAATTAATGGGTTAAGTGCCCTTAAAGTTAATTATGGAGATGCAATGCAAAGAAACAAGATGTCCAATCAAGTTAATTTTTTTTAAAAAAAATATTTTTGGTTATGCTATATTAGTTAAGTATTATGAAATGTCAGTATTTTTTTATTATTTTTTTAATTAATTTTTTATTTTTATTTTTTTTGAGGGTTTTGCAAAAAAGTAAGTTTAAGTGATTAAGTCTAAAAAAATCACTAAGCTATAAAAAGTAGTAAATTATTTTAATCTATAAAAAGCAGTAAATATCTAAGAATAATTAGTAGTAAGTTAATTATATAAAATAAAATAATTATTAAATCATACAATTGAGATAATCTAGCTAGAAAGCATAGAGATCTACCATATATAAAAAATTTAAAGCAAGAAATAAAAATTGAAAAGTAGTAAAGTATATAATTTTTTTTAAATATCTAGAAAATAATAAAGAAAATATTAGATTACTAGTAAAATCAACTATTCTTGATATTAAAGCACCAGTCTCCGGCAACGGTGCCAAAAACTTAATAGCATATTTTGCAAGTACACAAAATTGCTCAAGTAATATAATGATGAATAAGAGATCGTTCCCATGAGGAGTGAGTTTAATTACCAAAAATGAACATTGATTTTACTAATATCTGAACGATCGAAACTGAATGATAATGAAAACTAAAGCTAAAATTAACTCTAAAGAACTCAATGAAAGCTGAATCAAAATTAGATTGATAAAGTATTAAGGTATATTTGATTTCACTTGGACCAATTATCAATTTCAGGTATTCTGATTAATAATCTAAATTTAATTATTAATGCAAGGATCAATGACCCTAAATTATTTAATAATCTCTTTCGAGACTTATTAAAAATATTAATTAAAATTCATAATCTATTTTCTAATAGTAAAATAGATTTTAGTTAGTTCATTAAGTACTGTGATTATTTTCAAGATCCCACAGGTCAAATCTTCTTCTTCTGCTCCAATTATTATTCCTATGATGCTTATTATTAACTCTAATTTATAATCTTCCTTTCCAATACCAATTATAAATAGAAATTAATCAAGTACCAAAGATAATAATACTTAGAAGTATTAAGTGCAAATAACAAGTAATTGCATTAACAAAAAAAATTAATACAAGATCTGGAATTGAAATCGAATCCAAGTTACATTAGGTACCCTAGCTAGAAATTTAGCTTTTCGTCATATCAAAATCAAACTCAAGTTTACTTGAATAAAAATTCAAAATCATCCTAACAATGAGTTCTAAAAATTAAATTCAAAGTAGAGAAGAAAAAGAATTAACAACTTTGAAGGAACTGTAGAGTCGAATGAATCCTCTCTTCAAATCTTCCAGATACTCCAAACTCTCCTTACTTAATTTCCAACTTTCAAAGATGATTCTTTTTTTTTCTTTTCTTTTTCTCCTTTTTTTTTGAATGTGTTTTAGGATTCTTAAATAAGGCTAGGGCAAGGGTTAAAGTGGTATTTTCTTCATAATTTTATTCTATATATAATTCTTTTTATTTGGTATAGAATCTCTCCTCCTTTGGATAAGCTTCAAGCAACCACCAGCCATCTACTCCTTATACTGCCCAATTTTTTTTTGATTTTATTTTGATTTCCATGGTAAAGGAAGAAAAGGAGGCATGGTTAATTAGAGGAGAAGGATTCGTTCCTTTTTTAGCCTTCCTAGGTTCACAAAATCTCCAAAATAAAGTAAGGTTTTAGTTGCCCAAATCAGGTTTTCTAAGAATTGGTCCCAATTCTTTCCAAGTTTGCTCCTCTTGCAGAATTAGTTTGGATTCTGATTTTTTTTTTCATTTAATTCTTTACAAGATAGCTCCTTGCCATCCAAAATTTATTGGTATATCGGGTCTCTGTGCCAGGAAAAACTAGGAAGAATCGGGTGTATCGGATGTTTCTCATTATGTCTAACATTGTTACCAACTTTAACCTACTGTAGCCATCTCATCTAGAATCCAAATTTGATTTTGTAAATTATGTTCCTTTTTTGCTTGTCTTAGAATTCTGTAGGATTTGGTCTTGCTTAATTTGGAGTCCTGTAGCTTGCCTTTTGGGAAACCTCATGCCAAAGTATCTAAAATTTAGATTGGTTGACTAGATGAGAGAGATTAACTGCTTGATTTATTTTCTGCACCTTTGATTTCTTTACTTGACTGATGATGCCAAAAGGATGAGGTGTGGGGTCCATTGATATCTTGATTTGGTTATTCTGCTTCGAGATGAACTTTGATTTTGATGCACGACCCTAATGACTCTGGATGATAGACCCTGCTAAATTGGAATCAACCAATTTCACTTAATTTTGACCTTTAAAATATGGTTAAGACCAATTACATGTGACCTAGCTCAATTACCTACAATTGACATAAAACATATCAGATTCTTATATTTATTTAGTTAATTATTATACCAATTTCATCAAAATTATTAAAACTAATAATAATAATTACTATAAAAATGTAACACATCACCCGCCCCTCGCCCTCCCCATGCACGGCCGCCCGCCCTCCCCATCCCCAACCACTGCTACCCCTAGTAGTCCGCATCCCCAACCGCTTGCCCCCTACACTCCCCATCCCCAACTGCTCGTGCCCCTTCCTCCCCATCCGACCATCGCCCTGCCTCCCCATCCCTGGCCTCCACCACTGCCCTCCCATCTTCGCCACCACCCTATCGCCCATTCCCTTGCCTCACCGATGCCCCCCACCCTCCCCATCCCCAACCGTCGTCGACCGCCCCCCCCCTCCCCATCCTCGACCGCCTGCCCCTTCCCCATCCCCTGGCCTCCCCATCATGGCACCCCTCCGGGCCCCCTCTCCCTCTCTCTCTCTTTCCTCTTTCTCTTTCTCTCTCTTCTCTCTCTATCTCACTATCTTGCTATTATTTCATAGGTTATCTCCAGCGCCGTCGTCTTCCTCCAGCACCGTCGTCGACGATCCTTAAAGCTTTCGGTGCGATCCTCTCTTTATAGTCATAGATATATTTTTTTATTTTAATTCTATAATATTATTTATTAATCACTAGACTAGACCTATCAATGGGTCAGATTTGGGTCAAAACTTAGATATTTAAATTTGGATCCGATTTTAATTACTGATATTGGATCCAAATCTGAATATTCGATGGATCCATAGTTGAAGTACCAGACTCAGATCCTAATGGATCTCGGGTATCCGGACCCAATTTTGAGACCCAAAACTAAGAAAGGAAGAGGGAGAGAGGGAGGGAGGGGGTCCGACCTCGTCGCCATTATTGGCAAGGGAGATCGAGAGAGAGAGAGGGAGGGAGGGGGTCCGACCTCGCCAGTGAGGGAGATCGAGAGAGAGAGGGAGGGAGGGGTTTGGCCTCGTCGTCATCATCGACGAGGGAGATCGAGAGAGGGAGAGAGGGAGAATGGGGGTCCGATTGTAATGTATCATGCCGTATCGATAGGCCGTACTGTGCCTTAGGTCATGCCATGCCGTACCGTGCTATGCTGTGCCATGTCGGTAGTTCATACCTTGAGCCTTGTCGTGCCGATAGGTCGTGCCGTGGGCCGTACCGACTGCTAAGAAAACCCTCATCTTGTTGTTTTTATTTATTGCATTGCATAGCGATAGATCCATCAATTGATTAGTGTACATAATCTTTGGCATACGAATATTTATATGTATTTGTCCGGATGGTACCTAGGCATATCTTTGATTATTGTTCAATATGTTATATTGGTTAATGTTCATGAATGTTGCAGATCACGATGGCATCGAAATGCCATCTAGCTTTAACCCCTATCTCTCGGTGAGTTACGTAGAGTTCAGCATCTGAGAAGCAGTCAGAGCATACTCTATCCACCTTCGCATCGACTGCTCAGGAACCTCCATCATCGACATCTACTCCACCGATAGCATCTAGTACTCTACCGACATCTGAGCCTCTACCATCACCCACATCTCCAACACATGCTACTCCACCGATATCTGAGTGTACATTTTTATTATATTATTTATTATATAATATTTATATACTTATATATTTGCATAACGTATTTTTATTATAGGTACATCATCCAATAGGATATTTCACGATTCCACACATATAGCGTATGTGTGGAACCGCCAGCATTAGATGATGGTACAGTATGATCCGGAGGGGAGGCTAGTAGGGGAGACAGCACGGAAGATGCATTAATTTTTTGGAGTGCTTGTGAGGCGGTCAGACATTATTCCCATAGAGACCAGAGACTAGCGATTGATGAATGATACTGTCAGAGACTGGGTGTGGAAGGAGATATGGGTAAGTGCATCTTAATTATATTTATGTATTTTACATGTTTACATTATGTTTGATTAGAATAATTTTGTAACTGACTTTTGATAACTTTGTGCAGAGGAGGTATGACTTTTCTGATCATGAGAGGGCTCGAGATGCTCGATTGAAGAAGATCGAAAAGTTGTACCGAGATTACAAGATCAAGCTCCATAGAGGATAACTCGAGCACCGACGAGATACTCTAGAGGAGCTTATTTCTTAGATACAGGACTATCCTCCGAATCAGTGGGAGAGGATGGTTACACATTGGAGGAGCCAGGAGTCTAAGATAAAATTACTAACTTTTAAATTTTTTAATATACTTAAAATTATATTTAAATATTTTTTAAATATTTATTATTTATTTGAATACTTGTTAGGCTACCTTCCATCGAAATCGAAAGAATCGGATAGCCCAGGAGTATACGCACACTCTCGACCGTGAGTCTATGGCCAGTCGTGTGCATTGAGAGGGAATGAATTCTAAATCTTATTAGATAAATTAAATTAATATTTTTTCATATTTTTGATAAATTGATTCATTATTATAGCTGATGAGAGATGGAGTGATGCCCAGCCGTATGGACAAGAAGGATAGGCCGATGAATGCCACGATCGGGAGGATTTTTGTAAGTATTAAATATATTAGTATATATGATTAGTATTATAGTATTTCTCATAAAATTTTATTTGCATTTATAATTATAGGATCAATTAGATGCGCTCACGAGTGAGGGCCCGGATACCTCTACCCCCCATAACCATGTATCTCAAGTCTTGGGGCTTGAGCACTTTGGAAGGATCCGATGCAGGCTCAGACATACGCCGACTAGCTATTGGTCAGAGGTGAGCGTCTCTTCACAGGCTTCTGATGTCATCAGTCGGAAGTAGCTTGAGATGGCGTTGGCACGAGCAGATCATGCTGCGACATGGGCAGATTGGGCTGAGGAGCATGCATCTCATCTGGAGGGTATCGTGAGAGACATGGTGTCGAGACTCAGCACGCATTTTGAAGGTGCCTTCATGGGCTTTGAGGATATGTTGGCGTGCATTCCAGCTCTAGCTCATGCTCCATCTCCTAGGGACGATGATGATGTAGATTTAAGAAACTTTTGATGTATTTTTTTTAAAAAATATTATTAATAAATTTTATTCGATAATAAAATTTTAGCATTTTAGAAATATTTTTATATTTATAATATCTTTTATGTTATATATCTCTACATTTGTCAAGTAAAATATATAAAAAGTTAAAAATTTTATATTTTTTTAATTATTCAGAAGCTACGGTAGCGATTTTACAACCACTATCATACGTGCCAACCGCTGCCGTAGGCAATGTGTCAACCACTGCATTAGATCTATGATAATAATTAGATAACCATTTTCATAGACAAGCCTATGACAGCGGTTCTATAACTACTGCCATAGATTAGTCTATCACAGTGGTTCTATAATCGCTGCCATAGACAAGTCTAGACTGTAATTTAAAAATAGCTGCAATAGACGTCTATGGCAGCAATTTTCATAATCGTTGCAACAACTGCTGTTATAGACTTACGATGATGGCTACAATGACAGCAGTTAGCTAATTAACCGCAACCATATCTTATAGCAGTAGTTTTTTGGGCTACGACAATGGTTATAAACTGCTGTCGTAGCCCGGTTCTATAGTAGTGAAGGATAGCTTTTCTTACTAAAAATTGATCGGTTGGTCGATGAAACTTTTAGGCATAAATTGTTAAACTTTATGGATGCCTTCTCTAGCTACAATTAAATCAGAATATCTCTTGAAAATGAAGAAAATATGACTTTTATCACTGATAAATATTTATACTATTATAAAATGATGTCTTTTGATTTAAAAAATGCAGATACCACTTACCAGCATCTAGTCAACAAAGTCTTCAAGCACCAAATCGATCGCAATATGGAGGTATATATTGACGATATGCTAGTTAAGAGTATAGAAAAGGATCGGCATATTACCAACCTAGAATAAGTATTTGGGGAGCTCTGCAAATACCAGATGAAGCTTAATCCAACAAGTATTCTTTCAAAGTGATGGATAAAAAATTTCATGATTTTCTTATAATCCAAAACGAGATAGAGGTCAATTCCAAAAAAATTCAAGCACTACTTGAAATGAAGCCCCCAAGCACTTTGAAAGAAGTGCAATGGCTTACCGAACGAGTGGCATCACTCACTAGGTTCATATCTAAATCAGCTAAAAAGTATCTTCTATCTTTTAAAATCTTGAAGCAAATCAAGGACTTTAAGTGGTTAGAGCAATGTCAATCTATCTTTGATAAACTCAAGATATATCTTGGCTCAATATCATTATTGTCAAAACTAGTCGAAGATGAGGATTTATTCTTATATTTATCTATCTCACCTAATGCTGTTAGCTCGGTTCTAGATCGAGATGATGCAAGAAAGCATAGACCAATCTATTATACTAGTAAACTATTACAGGATGTAGAAACTCGGTATTCTAAAATCGAGAAAATGATATATTCTTTGATCATAATAGCCAGATGACTCTGATCATATTTTCGTGCTCATTCTATCATCATCTTGATAGATCAACCATTGAGATCGGTCGTTTAATGGCCTGACATCTCTAGTTGACTGGCCAAATGGACCATTGAACTTAGTAAATTTGATATTTATTATTGGCCCAAACCTTCCGTGAAAGCTTAAGTATTGGCCGACTTCATGGTAGAGTATTCTATACCTGAAAAAGAATTGACCCTAGAAATCTTGGGATAAACTATTGGAGAATCTTATAGGCTTCTGCATGTAGATGGAACCTCTAATACCTAAAGGAGCGAAGCCAGCTTAATTTTAGCCAGCTCAGACTCTGAGATTTAATTTCAAGGCTTCCAACAATAGTGCTGAATATGAAGCCCTCATCGCAGGACTCAGAATAGCAAAAAAGCACAATATCAAGAAGCTCAAGATCTTCATAGACTCTCAGCTTGTCGTCGGACAGAGATGAGGTCAATTCGAAGCTAAAAATTCTTTTATGTTTCAATATTTGCATAATGTAAAAGAATTGTCACAAAATTTTGACGATCTTGAGATCACTCAAATACCAAGATCAGAAAATATCCAAGCTGATGCGCTATCGCACTTAGCCACATCAAGATTTTTTGATCTTAATCAGAAAGTATTCATCAAAGTCCTTGAAAAGCCCAGCACAGAAGTCTTAAGTGTTGCTCAAATGAATCATGAACCAAGCTGGATAGATCCTTTAATAGACTACTTAGAATGGAGAATCTTGCCCGGTGATCCTACTAATGCAAGAAAAATCAAGAGATAAGCTCCATGGTACATCATTCTAGATGGAAGACTATAGAAAAAATCATTCTCTTTTCCATTACTTTGATGTCTGAGATCCTCAAAGGTCGATTATGCTCTTCGAGAGGTTCATAAAAGAATCTATGGCAATCACCTGGGGGATAGATCCTTGGCATATAAAGTAATCCGATAGGATTATTACTGACCAACTATTCAGAAGGATGCTCCTGACCTCATCAATAAGTGTGATCAATATCAAAGGTATGCAAATATTCAGCACCAACCAGTAGCCGAACTTATATCAATTATGACTCCTTGGCCTTTCGTCATTTGGGGAATGGATATTCTTGAATCATTCTCCATCACGATAAAACAAAAAAAAAATTGTTGGTAGCTATTGATTACTTTACTAAATGGGTGGAGGTTGAACCACTGGCACAAATCACAGAAAAAAAGATACGAGACTTTATCTAGAAGTCAATCATCTATTATTTTGGTTTACCATAGATGATTATTATCGATAATAGGAAGCAATTCAATAATACAAAATTTAAGAAATTCAGTTCTGACCTCCACATCAATCATAGGTTAACCTCAGTAGGGCATCCACAATCAAATGGAAAAGCTAAGATTACAAATCAAATGATTCTCTAGGGTTTGAAAACCAGAGTCACTGAAGCCAAAGGTCTCTGGGTTGAAGAACTATATAATGTTCTCTGAGCTTATAAAACCACTCCCAGATGACTGACTAGAGAAATGCCTTTCAAACTCACATTTGGAGCTAAGGCAGTGATAGCTATGCAAATCGGCCTTCCAACGCTAAGAGTGAAAAATTTTTATAAAGGAAGTAACTCAGATCGACTGAAAACCGATCTTGATCTACTAGAAAAAATTAGGAAAAAGGCTCAAATTTGCATGGCAACCTACAAGCAAAAGACTGTCAGATACTATAATGCCCGGGTAAAGACAAAAGTCTTCCATAAAGGTGATTTAGTCCTCCATTGAGTTGAAGTTTCAAAGGCCCTAGAATAAGAAAAACTCATCCCTAATTGGGAAGGGCCATATCGAATCATTAAAGTAATACATCCATGGGCATACAGGATCGAAAACTTAGATAGCTTGAATATTCTAAGAATATAGAATGCTAAAAATCTTAAAATGTATTATCAATAGATCCTAAATAAAGGCTCCAAAAATTTTGTCTCATTGAAGACATTTTTTAGAATACTGAGTAATCTTTCAGCCACTTCAGCAATGAACTGAATGAATTCAAAAAAGGCTATCTTGTAGCCAAACGAGGACAAAATACATTGCAAGAAAACCAATCTCCGAATCAATAAAGCTACGAAGGGCATAAAAGGAGAAAAGATCTTTCTATCCTTAAAAATCGATCTTCGGATTGATAAAGCCCTGAAGGGCACAAAAAGAGATAAGATCTTCCTATCCCTAAAAATCAATCTTCGGATTGATAAAGCCTTGGAGGACATAAAAGAAGATAAGATTTTTTTATCACTAAAAATCGATCCTCGGGGCACAAAAGAAGATAAGATTTTTCTATCACTAAAAATTGATCTTCGAATTAGTAGGAGATAAGATCTTTCTATCACTAAAAATCAATCTTCGGATCTATAGAGCCTCGAAGGGCACAAAAGAAGATAAAATCTTTCTATTATTAAAAATTGATCTCTAGATCGGTAAAGTCCTGAAGGGCACAAAAAGAGATAAGATCTCTCTAATACTAAAACTCAATTTCTAGAAAAGTAGGGCCCTGAAGGGTGCAAATGGAGATAAGATCTCCATATCAATGAAGAAATATCAATCTCCAAATTGAGGTTATCTTGGATTTTTGTTAAATATCAATCTATAGATCGAGATTATCCTGAAGTTCTATAAAATACCGATCTCCAGATCAGGATTATCTTGAAGCTTTATAAAATACCGATCTATAGATCGAGGTTATCTTGAAGCTTTATAAAATACCAATTTATAGATCGAGATTATCTTAAAGTGTTATAAAATATCAATCATTGGATCGAGGTTATCATAAAGTTCTATCAAATATTGATCTTTGGGTAAAAGTTATCTTGAATTTTTATTAAATATCGATCTTCAGATCGAGGTTATCTTGAAGTTCTATCAAATCTCGATCTCCGAATCAAAGATATCTTGGATTTTTATGAAATACCGATCTCTGTATCGAGGTTATCTTGAAGTTCTATCAAATATCGATCTTCGAATTGAAGTTGTCTTGGATTTTTATTAAATATCGAACTCCAGATCAAGATTATCTTGAAGTTTTATCAAATACCAATCTCTGGATTGAAGTTATCTTGAATTTTTATTAAATACCGATCTTCGAATCAATGTTATCTTAAAGTTCTGTCAAATACCAATCTCTCGATTGAAGTTATGTTAGATTTTTATAAAATATCGATCTCTGGATCGAGGTTATCTTAAAGATCTATCAAACATCGATCTCCGAATCGAAGTTATCTTGGATTTTTATTAAATACTGATCTTCAGTTCGAGGTTATCTTGAAGTTTTATCAAATACAGATCTCCAGATTAAAGTTATCTTGGATTTTTATTAAATATCAATCTTTAGATCGAGATTATCTTGAAGTTCTATCAAATACCGATCTCTGTATCAAAGTTATCTTGAATTTTTATTAAATACCGATCTCTAGATTGAGGTTATCTTGCAGTTCTATCAAATATCAATCTTTGGATTGAAGTTATCTTGGATTTTTATAAAATTTTGATCTTCGGATCTAGATTATCTTGAAGTTATATCAAATACCGATATCTAGATCAAAGTTATCTTGATTTTTTTTTAAATATTGATCTTCGAATTGAGATTATCTTAAAATTCTATCAAATATCGATCTTCAAACTAAAGTTATCTTAGATTTTTATTAAATACCAAACTCTGAATCAAGATTATCTTGAAGTTCTATCAAATATCGATCTTCAAATTGAGATTATCTAGGATTTCTATGAAACACCTGAGAGAGAAAAAACTAGGAGCAGTCAGTTGGGCTCCTATAAGGTGAAAGAAAAAACTGACCTATCAATTCTGGATTCAAGTAGAGATACTCCTAAACTTCTACCCAGTTTTAATTAAAGTTCAACTTCTAATTGAAGAATATGATTTCATTCATATATTTGCTAAGGCAATTCACATCGTGACTCAACTAAGGTCAATCGATATGAACCTGATTAAAGCTCTATTATTATCTGTTATACATAGAAAATTTTTTTGAATGAAAATCATTGTACCCCATATCAGGCTACACCAGATTGAAAATATCCGACATCACATCAAACACAAATAGTCATATCAAAAAAAAAATTTCATTTCATTGAAAAGATTCTTACAAAAAATCCAAATTAGGCTAATACAATAAGATAGTAAATAAAAAAAAAAGGGCTACAAAAATCAGGTATCCACCTGAGAAGCTTGTGCAGGAGCAACTGCCTAGTCATCCTCCACTGAATGACCTCAATAGCTGGGGTCTCAACAGGAGTTAGAACTTCAGCGGGGACTAGGATCTTGATAGGCTAGAGTCTCAATGGGAGAAGGGAGCTGCTCAGGAATCACCTTGGGGGCAGGTTGAGGTGCATCTGCAAGAGGAGCCACGTCCGGTGCTGGCTAGGTGATTGCCTCCGATACCAATGTAAGACTAGCCTCTTGGATAACATCGCTCAAGTCTAAGTCAGGAAAGAACTTTCCAACTAGACTCTTACCATTGTTGAACCCATAATTGAAGGCCTCTCCCATTCCTCCTGAAAAGTTTTAGAGGATTTGTAGTCCTCCATAACTCTATCAGTAGTGGCCTTCAATCTCTCCACATTCCTCTGGTATACCATGATGGCCTTATCTCGAGCGGCCATCATGTTGTCTCAGAAGGACACTGTCTCCTCCAACTCGTTCACCTTGGTCTCCAGCTCAAAAATCTTGGAGATCTCCTGCTGTAGCTCCAGCAACCTTTTCTTTTCTTTGTTGACCTTCCTTTGATGGTCCATCAAGGGCTTATTCTTTTTTTTGTTATAGCCAGTTTCTCCTGGAGCTACTTTGTTAGCTCTTCGGTGACCTTGACCTCTTGAACAGCTTTTTTCTCTACCACCTTCAGGCAATCCTTTATAGACTACAGTGCCTCCTCCATGGACTTCTTATTTTTAGTAAGCCATGCCATGTGCTTAGTGAACTATCTGAAGTACATGGTAGACTAACAAAATGAAAAAAGAATGTTGTCAGGTCGGTAAACAAACGATGCCAAAAGAGAGAGAGAGAAAGAAAATCTTACATCCAAAATGCTACTAAAACTGTAGTTGATTAGTTGCTCTGGTCTAAGATCCCTCTTGCGGGAGTTCAAGTCTGTGGCATCACGACGAACAGTAGGTCCCTACCAAGCATCGCCATGTCCTGCGGAGAAGCTTGGGCGAGCAATTTTATTAGTACAGGTTAACAGTAGGTCAACCTCGAGAACCTTCGATCCTTCGGAGGGCTGAGCCTGACAAGCAGGTGCCGAAGTTGGTGTAGTTGATGGAATAGATCTCGATAGTGCAGTAATGAAGCTTGACCTCGAACGAGTCGCTAGATCCTTGGGAGGTGGATGAACCACCTTGATAGACTGTCGATGTTCCTAGGACATCAAAGATGATGCAGGAGAAGGGAGGGCACTGACAGGCACCACATTGATAACTAACGCTCCCAAAGCGAAAGCTAGGGTAGGTCAGAGAAATGCCGAGGTGGAGAAGGCAGCATCCTTCTTAGTTTTCCTCTTTGCAGGAGGAAGGCTGGAGGGCTCTGGCTTCTTCTTCCTTTGCTCCGCCAACCTCTTCAGGTCGAATCTCATGAGTACTGCCATAATAAAAAGAGATATGCTAATCAAAAGAAACACATATAAAAGAATTTGAAGGAAATTTAACAACAAACTTACCTTGGGAGGAGATCTGGCTGATGCTAGAGTCGAATAATGATTGATCCATCACCAGCTAGCTAAACTTGGGCACCTTCATACCAAATAGATCTTCAAAGGTCTCTTTATCTTCAGGTAGAACTTGCTTATAAAAGTTCTAGTTAAGCCGAGGTCTACCCCAATTGAGACTGAAATCCCAAGGGATATTGAAAGAAACAAAAAAAAAATGACTCTTCCAGTCGTGGATAGAAGAAGAAAAGGAAGGACCAAATTTACAGTGAGGCTAGGGTGAAAAATACCACCAACCTTTCTCTGTCAGATGCTTCTTTAGAATAAATAGTGCCCTAAAGAGAAAAATCCTAAGCTCGATGGTGGAAAAGCTATAGTAGACGATGAAAATTAAGATGACCCTAATAGCATTGGGAGTAACTTGAGTCGGATGCAACCTATAGAAGTCTAAAACATTACAAATGAACAGATACAGAGGAAAATGCAATTCAGACCAGAGTGCTTCAACGTAGAAGGCCACACAACCTTCAGGAGACTGTGTGACATGATCACTCACACTAAGAGCTATGAGTTGAAAGTTCTCAGGGATAAAATATTTCTTCCTAAGTTTCTGTAGATCGACATCGATTAGGTTGGAAGGCTCAGTACCTAGGCCAAAATAATCTATAAATCTCCTTACCGGAGACTCTAAAAAATTATTGCCAGAGGTACTGGCCTCAGTGGCCACCTAAGATGGATCACCCGCCTCAAGCGTAAGTCGAGGCTGGATTGATTAGATTTTCTAGTCAGTCAAGGTTGTCCCCCCTTCTACCGCCACCATGAGAATTACTCTCTTGAGAAAACATAGTCGAAAAAAAAAGAAAAGAATAAAGGAGGATTAAAGGAGGAAGATAGTAAAAGAGGAAGAGAAGTCCTAAGCGGAAGACACTCTAGATCTAAAAGTAAGAGAATAAAATCTACCTAGGGGAAAAAAAAGGGTTCTCCTTTGGGTTTGATGGCTCTCCTTAGCTCCGGCAACCATCAGAACGGCCTTCTTCTTCAATCATCTGGGTGCAAAAAAGTTTCCAAAATCTCAGTTGCAGAGCCTCCACACCAAAAAAGCAGTAGTAGAATGATAGTGGAATGGATACCATCCTATATATAAGAGGGATCAGTGGCCCAGATCAACCTATCCACCATTGAATTTGATCTACATATCAGCAATCAAGAGAGGCCACAGAAAAATCATTTCAACACATCTTGTTCTGATCAAGCCACGTAGATTCAATCTGTGTGGTGGTTTAGCTAGCTAATGAAAAATGAGACATGCCCCACATCATCTAGGCTACAGTAGGGTAGCTAATGATGATTCTCCTTTTTTTCACATTTTCTTAAATGTTAGGTATGACGAACATGATAGAATTCCTTCAAACCGGGTGGCATGTTGCTTTAAATCATTAAAATATTAAATCTAACGATCGCATGGTGCAGTTCTCGATAAGAAAATTTTATAGATATTTTTTGAATATGACTTTCTATACTCATCGCAGAAAGTTTCATTCCAAATCTAAAAAGTGGGGGGCAAATATTGGTACATACAATCATCACTGGCTGCATGGCATCATTAGAGAGATTGTCGATCGAGATGACTACCAAAGATATAATGAAAAGCACCGGCGAAACACCGACCTGAAACTCAAGGTAATCCGTACCATGCCCAAGTATGTTACATTACTCTAATAATAGATCTAGATCGGCAATATACCAACCATACTAGCTAGATCGACAAATCACCATCCTCAATGATATCTGAATTGAGTTACTATAAATCAAGATCGGTCTTCAACCAACCTCAAATGGACCGTATGGGATGAGATCAATAGTTCACCATTTTGAAAATCGATGGCTTGCCTTTCTGACCACAGCCTTTTTGCAGAAGATCGAATTCATACCGACCTCAACACAACAATAATCCGCTCCAACTGAGCATGAGATTGAATTCACTTTATCCTTGCTACTAGCTCTATCATCTCGAGATTGGCAAAAAGCCAACATTGCCAATACAGTAAGAAAAAGTACCGTCTAGCTTCACCATGTTGAGGTCGGTTAAATACCGACCTAGCTATACAGTGAAATCGGTAAAACACCGATCTCGATATGATCCAAGATTGATTGGGCACCAGTCATTCTCCAAACAAGTTAGAGCTGTCCTTCAACCATACTATAGATAATTGCCATCTAGGCAAATGGCCTATAGTTACTATCCAGCCGGCCATTTTGTTAAAATAAACTAATAGCCTAACAAATTTTTCTTAAGGCCTAAATAAATTCCTCTATAAATAAAGAGGCAGGATATCCTTTCTTAGGTAGGTATAAGATTCACAGAGTCAATACTTTGCTGAAATCTACTCTTGATTTTTTCACTAAAGAAAGATCGAACCACTCTCCACTCAAATCCTCTTTTACTACCTTCTTATTTTTTTATTTCCACTATCTGTTCTCAAGTTTTCAGCTGACTTAAGCATCGAAGGATCTTAAACCGAAGGATACCTCATCGATTCTTGAAACTTTTCTTGCAGGTTAGTCCATGATTGACGTCGACTCAATCCTAAATTAGCTCTCCAGTGTGAATCCTCTCCAATGATCTAAAGCCTTGCTGCAATAGGTACATTTATAAATGTTGCCATATTTCCACATAGGATTACCTCTAACCAAACGTAATAATCCTTTTTTGGTGTTATTTTTTGAAGTGATTTTTTCACCAACTAAACATAATAAAAATTATTTTTCTCCACAATCATTTTTTTAGATAAATAATTCTCAAGAATCATTAGATTATCCTATAATCTGATATTTCCCAATCAAATGGATCCTAGATTATATTTCCATTTTTTTGAAGAAAAAATATTTCAGACTTTTATGACATGAGAAATTCTTTATATAGCATGGGCAGTATAGTCGTACGTGCACTATCCATGATAATTGGCTCATACATTGGAGCCAATAATTGGCTCACATCTGCGATGCACAAAGTATTTGCCTTATAACATTTCTCCTCTTAACAAGATGATTATAGATGCTAGAAGATGTCAAACTCTTGCAATGTTGGAGATTGCCTACCACTTGATTATGTTGTCGGCCATGTGTAGCATTTGCCATTTAAACAGCAAAATAATTCTCTTTTCAACACTACTATAAAAATAGTCTATGGCAGTGCATACTATGGCAGCGATTTTCAAAACCATTGCCATAGATCCTACGACAGTGATTTTCGTTAACCGCTGCTATAGGACGGATATATGGCAGCGGTTTTTATAACCGCTGCTATAGATCCGACATATAGCAGCGGTAAATAAAAATCGCTGCCATAGGTCAGACCTATAGCATCGATTATAAAAAACCACTGTCATAGGTCGACCTATAGCAGCGGTTCATTGTAATCGCTGCTATAGGTCAGACCTATAACAGCGATTAGTGAAAGCGCTGCTGACCTATAGCAACCGTTAGTAGAAACTGCTGCTATAAGCTTATTTATGGCAACGGTTAATTGTAACCACTGTCATATATATATATATATTTTAAATATTATATAATTTTAAAATTTAATATCCATCTTCATCATTTATTATCTAAATAATTATCATTAGAGTATCGTCACAAAAGATCGCCTCGATCTAATGGCCCTAGCTTCGTCGATCAGAAAAATTTGATTTCGATGACCACGAATGATGATGCGATGATCTGATAGATGAAGACCTCCGATGGATTCAAAAACCTGCAACAATGATCTCAGTGATATTTATAGTGTACTATTAAAGTTTTACTTCAATCAGATATCGTTATCTTTCAATTTAGTATAGGTTAGTTTCGACCATTAAATGATAAACGAGTGATCAAAGGATCAAACGGTATTCGATTATGAGATAATCTTTTTATAAATGATCTTGACTACTACTTTAATTTTTTTTATGGTGGTGATTATAAAATTTAACTCATGAGATGAAGAACGATCTAAAACTATACGTCTTCTGATAATCATTCTGAAACTTCATTAGTTGTTATGCTCGTGCTTTTGCAATATTTGCTTAACATAAATAATTTATACGAAAATAATTTAAATTTTACTATCATTATCATATAAAATATTTAAAATTATAACAAAGATTATTTAACTAAAAAATTATCTCATAATCGAATGCCGTTTAATCCTTTGATTGCTTGTTTCTAATTTAACGACTAAAATAATTCCGTACTAAATTGACCATGATAATGATATCCGATTGAAGTAAAACTTTGATAGTATGCTACAAACATCATCGAGATCATCGTTGTTGATTTTTGGATCCATTGAAGGTCTCCATCTATTAGATCATCGTATCATCATTCATGATCATCGAAATTAAATTTTTTAATCGATGAAGCTAGGGCCATCGGATCAAGGCGATCTTTTGCGACGATACTCTAATGATAATTATTTAGATAATGAATGATGAAGATGAACATTAAATTTTAAAATTATATAATAATTAAAAAAATATATATAAAAAAATTATTTTCATCCTACGGTAGGGGTTATCAAAAACCGCTGCTATAGATCTACAGTAGCGGTTATAGGACCACTGCCATAGACTATGGCAGTTGTTTTGGGTAACCACTACCATAGATCTATGGTAGTGGTTCGATAACCGCCATCGTAAGTTAGGTTAAAAATTTTTAAATTTTTTTCTGCTTTCTTTCCGTGCGTGCTCGATCTCTCTTTCTATCTCTCCTCCTCTTCGTCGTCGATGAGACTTCTTCCCCCTGATCGGTGCCACCACTCCTTCCCCCTCAGTGGTGCCGCCCCTCCTTCCCCTCTCCTCGACCCCTCATCATCGGCCGTCCTTCGCCACCCACCCCCCCCCCTCCCAACGGCCGCCCCTCCTTCCCTCCATCCCCAACCGCTCCTCTCCCACCACCTGCCACCCACCACCCAACCCCCCCACCCTCCCCCCAGTTGCCCCTCCTTCCCTCCTACCCCCGACCTCCATTCCTTCCCCCATCCTGGCCGCCCCTCTCCGCCACCCTGCCACCTCCAGCCACCCCATCTCCAACCGCCCCTCCCGCCACCCCCCACCCTCCCCCTGGTCGCCCCTTCCCGCCATCCTACCACCCTCCACCCCCATCCCAAGCTGCCCCTCCCCGCCACCACCCCCCGACCTCCCACCATTCACACTCCCCCTCCCAGTCACCGACCCCCCATCCACACTCTCCCCCTCCCAGTCACCGACCTCCCCATCACTGTGCCTCTCAGGCCTCCTCGTCACTTTGCCCCTGCCCCTGGCCCCCATCCCCGACCACCCTTGCTCTCTCTTTTCCTCTTTCTCTCTCTTCTCTATCTCACTATCTTACTTTTATTTTCATAGGTTATCTTTAGTTCCGTCGTCCTCCTCTAGCGTCGTCGTCGGCAACCCTCGGAGCTTTCGGTGCGACCCGCTCTCCATAGCCATAGGTATATTTTTTTAAAATTTTATAGTATTATTTATTAATCATGTATATTTATAATAATTTATAAAATATTTATAATAAATATTATAAATATTTATTATAAATATTATAATTATCTGCATGCCATAGTTTTTAGGCCATGCCGTGGGGGTAGCCTTGGGCTGTGTCATGTCGGCGGCTGTGGATTAGATCTGTCAATGAATTAGATTTGGATTGAAATCTGGATATTCAGATCTGGACTCAATTTTAATTATTGGTACCATATTCAAACTCGAATATCCGATAGGTCTATACTTGAAGTACCAGATCTGGATCCTAATGGATCCTCAAAGGTTGAACCCGATTTCGGGATCCGAAACTAAGAAACGGAGAGACTGAGAGGGAGACTGAATGATTGAGAGATGGAGAGTCGGTCGCTCGCCGACCATCAGCAAGAGAGACCGAGAGTGGGAGGGAGGGAAGGGGGGTCTGGCCTCTCCGCCATCGTCGGTAAGGGAGATCGAGAGAGGGAGAGAGGAAGGAAGGGATCCAACCTCGCCGCCATCATGGGGAGGGAGGGGGTCCGACCTCGCCGTCATCATTGGGAGGGAGGGGGTTCAACCTCGCCAGCGAGAAAGATTGAGAGAGGGAGAGTGGGAGATTGAGATAGCATGAGAGGGAGGGAGAGGGTCCGACCTCACCGGCATCACTGGGAGGGATGGGGTCCGGTCTTGTCAGCAAGGAAGATCGAGGGAGATCGAGGGAGTGAGAGAGGGAGGGATGGGGTTTGGGCTAGCCGACGAGGGAGATCGAGAGAGGAAGAGAGGAAGATCGAGAGATGGAAAAACTGGGAGGGAGGGGTTTGGCCTCGCCGTCGTCGTCGGTGAAAGAGATCGAGAAAGGAAGAGAAGGAGTGATCGAGGGGATGGCACACAACCGAGCCGACTGGGGGAGGACCCGAGTCTAATGTCTGAGGCACGGAACTGGCTTGACTTCTGAGCGAATAGAATTTGATATGTCTCTCTAAGATTCCAACTTTAAGCCCTAAGGTGCCACCATCATCTACTTTATTCTTCTTTCAGATTTCTGGATTAACTCCAAGGTTCGTGCAAGAGATCGGATCTATGACTTTTGCTCATCTTTAATTATTTATGAATATAATTCATGTTGTAGAATTTATTGCATAACATTTTCTGAATGTTTATATCTTGCTGCTTTTGTTTATTGCATTGCATAATGATAGATCTGTCAATTGATTAGTGTACATATTAGAAACTATTTATTGATGTTATACTAATATTATTATTCAACATGTTATATTGATTAATGTTCATTAACGTTGCAGATTACGTGGCATCGAAATACCATCTAGCTTTCACTCCTGCACCTCGATGGGCATAGTTCAGTATCCGAGGAGCAGTTGGAGCATACTCCATCCACCTCGACATCGACTGCTCAAAAATCTCCACCATCGATATTTACTCCACCAGCGACATCTACTCCACTGGTGGCATCTACTCCACCGACAGCTGAGCCTATACCATCGTCCATATATGAGACACATGCTACTACGCAGGCATCTAAGTGTACATTTTTATTATATTAGCACAACTTTATTTTTTATATGGTATTTGTACACTTATATATTTGCATAACATATTTGCATTGTAGGTGCATCATCCAATTGGACATTTCACGGTCCCACACATATGGCACACGTGTGGACCCACCAGCATCAGGAGATGGTCTATTACGATGCGGAGGGGATGTCGGTAGGAAATATCACGTGGGAGATGCATTCCTTTTTTGGAGTGCTTGTGAGGTGATCGAACATCATTTCCGTAGAGCCCAGAGACTGGTGTTTGATGGATGCTGCCATCAAGGATCAGATATGGGAGGAGATATGGATAAGTACGTGCATCTTAGTTATATTTATGCATTTTATATATTTACACTATATATGTTCCATTAAAATAATTTTGTAACTGATTTTTTATAATTTTGTGCAGAAAAGGTATAACTTTTTCGATCATGAGAGGGCTCGAGATGCCCGACTGAGGAAGATTGAAGAGTTATACCCAGATTATAAGGTCAAGCACCATAGAGGATGGCTCGAGCATCGATGAGACACTCCGAAGAAGCTTGCTCCCTGGATACAAGACTGGCCTCCGAGTTAGTGGGAGAGGATGGTTAGACATTAGAGGACACAGGAGTTTAAGGTAAAATTTCTAACTTTTGAATTTTTCAATATGCTTAAAGTTTTATTTAAATATTTTTTAAATATTTATTATTTATTTGAATACTTGTTAGGCTACCTTCCATCAGAATCGAAAGAATCATGCAATCCAGAAGTATATGCACACTCTAGGCCATGAGTCTATGACCAATCGTATGCATAGAGAAGTAAATAATTCTAAATCTTACTAGATAAATTAAATTCATATTTTTTATCATTTTTTTGATAAAGTTATTCTTTATTATAGCTGACGAGACATGCAGTGATGCCCAACCGTAGCGAGATCTTCCGATCCAGCCGCACGAACAAGACAGGCAGGTTGATGAATGCCGTGATCGAATGTATTTTTGTAAGTATTAAATATATTAGTATATATAATTAGTATTATAGCATTTTTTATAAAATTTTATTTTAATTTATAATTACAGGATTAGTTAGATGCACTCGCGAGTGAGGACCCGCATACCTCTGGGCTCCATGACCATCTTTCTTAGGTCTTAGGGCTTGAGCACTCTAGAAGGATCTGATGCAGGCCCGGACACACGTCGATGAGCTACTGATCCGAGCTGAGCGACACCTCATAGACTTTTGATGTCGTCAGTTGGGAAAAGCTTGAGGAGGCATTGGCATGGGCAGATCATGCAGCGACGAGGGAAGATCGGGCTGAGGAGCGTGCATCTCATCTTGAGGGCATCATAAGAGACATGATATCGATGCTCAGCATGCATTTTAGAGTCACGATCTTTGAGGATATATTGGCCTGTATTCCAACTCTAGCTCTGGCTCTAGTTGAAGAAAAACCTAAGTTTTTTGGATCAGATTCATTTAGATCTGATTGGATCAAGAGAGATATTTCAAAAAATTTTCTCTTGGATCCAGATCAGATCTGAGACTTTTTAGATCTGATATTATTGATCTAATAAAAAAAATAAAATAAAATAAAAAATAAATTAAATCTAATTTAATTTTATCTCATTGTGGATAATTTGATTATCCTATAATGATCCTGATGCCTGCCTGAGATTCTGCATATAGCCACACAAGTGCCTGGCCTCTATCGATATCCACTCAGATAAGATCTAGAGATCTCCTCCTTTTTTATTACTTCTCCAAAAATTAGATTTGGATCTGATTTTGAAGATCTTCAAAACTTCTTTCAAAGATGTGAGTTGTCTCTTGCAGTAGTGCTGCCTTCTTTCTTTTTCTGTCACCTTTCTCTTGCTTGGATCGCACCAAACTTGTGCCCTAAAATTCTTGGGCATGGATAGGAGAGAGAACACCTAAAGGTGGTATGGAGGAGGAAGAGGAGTAGCCTTATGGCGTGGGCAATGGATCAAGCTTCTTTGATCTTGGCATAGATAGGATTTTTATAGACCCTATTGTGCCATGCAGTGCCACATCATCCCAACCAATCATGGCTTTCTATGCAATCAGATCTAAATTTGATTGATGAGATGACATCATCTGACCCAATCAGATGAGAGCCCCTCTGAATCATCCTTAGATGGCATCAAGACTGGGTCAAAGCAGTTTCTAGGTGCCATCCAAGTAGAATTTTTGAAGCAACTGGAGTCCCATCTGTATGGGACTCCAGATGCTTTATCCATGAGCACACGCCTCCCTAGGCATGCACCTCTTATCCATCTACTTTTTAGCAGGTGGAGTGGTCCAAGAACTCTCTCCTATGATGGCTTGACACATGGGCAGATGTCTAAGTGTCAAAGATCAACATTTGACCAAATATCCGAAACAGGATTTAGCAGGTGATGAAAAATGGTAGGTGTTGTCTCAAATTTATCTCATAAATTAAGATAATTCTTTTCTAACCTGAACAAGCTCCAGTCAGACCAAGTAAAGATACTTGAGTGAGCCCAAACATATTTAGCTCAGTTGAGATAATTTTTAATGATTGTTAAATGAGAACATTAGGCTCAATCATGTGCTAGCACATTTTTCTTGATTCTAATTGAATCTTATTCAAATCAATTAAACTGGGTTAGTCCAATTGATGATATCTAGATCTAAATTCTTATTTGTGTGACCTAGTTAGATTCAGTTCCATGTGGTAATGAGATTATCGTGATCTCTATCATCGACATCATCGAAACACCTTCCGATGGATCAAAACTTTTTTGATTCAGACAACTAGAATGATTGATCATCCAAATCATTCTAATTGCTCCCAAAATCCACCAGTGACATCTAGCAGTATATGGTGGCAACCTATCAGAACTGAAAATGAACCTCTCGGTATAGTTATCTGTGTGATTAAGTTCTTTTATCTTGAGCTCCGATCGGATTAGATTAAGGTGAACTCGTCAAACCCTAATATCCATCATATTAATTAATCATTCGATTCAAATCCAATATGAAAATCTTAATAGAAAATATTTCTATTATTTCACTCTATCATGGCCATGGGCTTATAGATTTGATTCTCATTATCATCATAGGGCTACTCCTCATCTACCGAGGTAGATAGATTCCCTCTTGGTGTAATTCAATTCCTACAATGAACATGCTATAGCCAACATACACCTCAAGATTCTGAATGGCTAGAAGATCGAGTTATAGTGTAGTCAAACTATAACACCCTCAAGGTGAACTGTCGATGCATCTCAGATCAAAAAATTGGACACACCACTGCAGCTTCGAGCTAGTCATCGACGAGAAGGTAGACTTCCTAATGACTGCTCGAGGTGGCCACGCTCAGTGCCCTCGTTCTCTAACGAATATCTATACTCTCGCTCTGGTGTCTCTATACCATAGACTCAAGACTCATCTACTATAAAGAAGCGATTGTACACCAACCTTTCGGATCAATCACCATCCTCATGATGATCCTATGGTCAGGAGCATTTTATGAGTTAATAATGAAAATTCATGTCTTAAATTTTCAACTCTTGAAAATAAGAATTATCATTGCCATTAACTCAAGGATGTATCACAGACACTAAATATACATTATGATAGAAAATAATCTATTTTATTATTTATAGTCAAAATTATAATTTTATCGTTAGAAGTGTATAACAAGTGTCAGCCAATTCTGACTTCTAGGGCACACATATCTAACAAACTCCCACTTAACCTAAAGCCAATTGGCAACAATTCTAAGTCCCATCTTCTCAAGATGGGCTTCGATCTTCTGCTGGCCCAACGGCTTTGTAATTGAGTCTACCATATTGTTTGTGGAGTCGACTCTCTTGACCTCAACGTAGTCCTTTTCGAGGTAATCGCGGATGAGGTGGTATCACCGCTCGATGTGCTTGGATTTCTGGGAAGACCTCGGCTCCTTAGCTAGGGCTATGATGCCATTATTGTCGCAGTATAGAAAAATGGCATCTGATGGCATCACTCCGATCTCTATGATAAACTTTTTATACCAAAATACTTTCTTTATAGCTTCTGATGTAGCAATGTACTTTACTTTTATGGTAGAATCTGCTATCAGTCTCTGCTTGAAACTCTTTCAACTGACAACACCATCATTACACACAAATAGACTTTCAGATATCAACTTTCGATCATTTACATCGGACATAAAATCCAAGTCTGTATACCCCTGGACTTGGAGTTCTTCATTACCAAAAATCAACAACATATCCTTAGTTCTTCTCAAGTACTTAAGATTACATTTCACAGAAGTCCAGTGTTCTTTGCTTGGATTCGACTGATATCTGCTCGTGACACTCACAGCATGAGCTATATCAGGTCGTGTACATAACATGGCATACATGGGGCTCCCTATTACTGAATCATAAGAGATCTTGCTCATGCATTCTATCTCCTCAGGTGTGCTAGGGCACATCTTCTTGGAAAGATGAATGCCATGTCTGAAGGATACCAAACCCCTCTTAGAGTTTTTCATGCTAAACCTCTTTAGCACTTCCTCTATGTACATCTTCTGTGAAAGTCCTAGCATCCTATTCGGTCTATCTCTATAGACCTTAATTTCTAGAATAAAGGATGCTTCTCCTAGGTCTTTCATGGAGAATTCTTTGGATAACCATATTTTAACTATGGTCAACATGAAGAATATCATTCCAATAAGGAGGATATCATCCACGTACAATACGAGGAAGACAATAGCACTCCCACTGACCTTTTTGAAGACACATGGTTTCTTCTCATTTTTGATGAAATCAAATAATTTGATCACATCATTAAAATGAGTATTCCAGCTCCGAGATGCTTGCTTAAGTCCATATATGGACCTTTGCAGCTTGCATACCTTTGTGATCAGCATCACTGGATGTGAAACCTAGCGGCTGTTCCATATAGATATCTTTCTCAAGGTATCCATTTAAGAATGCCATTTTCACGTCCATTTGCCATATTTCATAATCAAAATAGGCTGCAATAGCAAGCAATGTGCGGATGGATTTTAGCATAGCTACTGACGAAAAGGTATCCTGATAGTCAATGCCTTCGCGTTGACTATACCCTTTTGCCACTAATCTAGCTTTGAATGTCTCCACATTTTCATCTGCACCAATCTTTCTCTTGTAGATCCATTTACACCCAATAGGTACTATACCTTCTGGTGGATCTACCAAGGTTCAGACTTGGTTTGAGTGCATCGAGTCAATTTCTGACTTCATTGCCTCTAACCATTTCTCGGAGTCGATATCCAATATCATCTCATCATAGGTTTTGGGATCATCACCATGAACCCCATTACCTATGAGGAATATTTTCTCTACTTTCCTCTGAAATAGTACCTAAGTACCTCTCAGGGGGACAAAAAATCTTTTCGATCTATGAGGTGGAGGAGGTAGTGATTGTATTGGCTCAACCTGATTTGGTTCCATTTGGTCCTTAGCTCGTTGCTCTTGTGAGACTTTCTCCTTAAGCTTGATCTGCTTTCCAATGCCGCTATCTTGAATAAACTATTTTTCAAGAAAGATGGCATGTCGACTCACAATCACATTATGATCTTCTGGAATGTAGAAATAATATCCTAATGACTTTTTAGGATATCCTATGAATCGAGCTCTAAAGGACCTATAGTCTAACTTTGTCCGCTTGTTGTCTTTTGACATGAGCCGGACAACCCCAAATTCTGAGATGACTCAGACTTGATTTCTTACCATGCCATATCTCATACGGTGTGTAGGAACAGTTTTAGAAGGAACTCTATTCAGTAAGTATATTGTAGTTAACAGACTATATTCTCAAAAAAAATCAGAAAGGTCTATGAAGCTTATCATAGATCGGACCATATCTAATAGGACCTGGTTCCTCCGTTCTGAAACTCCGTTGAGTTGAGGTGTTCTAGGTGGAGTCCATTGAGAGATTATGCCATTTTGCTTGAGATAGTCTAAAAAATTTTCGACTAAGGTATTCACCTCCTCGATCTGATCGAAGAACCTTAATGGATTTTTTAGTTTGCTTTTTCTACTTCATGTCTGAATTTTTTGAACTTTTCAAAAGCTTCAGACTTGTGTCTCATAAGATACACATACCCATACCGAGATAAATCATCGATAAATATTATGAAGTAGACAAAGTTGCCTCTAGCCGGCACATCAAATGGGCCGCACACATCAGTATGTACTAGGGCAAGAAGATCCATGGCCCTTTCCTCCATGTCCTACAAAAGCTTAGTCATTTTGCCATGAAGACAAGATTCATAAATTGGATATGACTCGAAAGTCAATGGACTCAATAGCCCAATTTTCTCCAATTTGTTAATCCTATCTTCTGCTATATGACCTAGTCTTAGGTGCCATAGATACCTATCATTTGGACTATCCCTAGGTCATTTTGTTCTTATGGCATTCACATTTTGCTCGATATTAAAAATAGATACATCAATATGTAACTGAGTAAAGATCATTAATAAGGAAACCACTTACAATTTTATTTCTTTCATAAAGAATGTTACAATGGTCCTTAAGAAAACTAATTACATAGCCTTCTAGTGCTAAGCATGAAATAGAAATCAAATTTTCTGCTTGCTGCAGGCACATAATAACAGTCCTTTAATACTAAGTCTAAACCAGATGGTAGTCAAAGAGGGTATATTCCTCCGACCACAGCAGCAACTTCTTGCTCCATTTTCAATGCGTAGGATCATCTCACCATCCCTCAATCTCCTACTATCCTCAAGATCCTGCATGGAAGTGCACAAATGAGCACTAGAACCAGAGTCAAGCACCCAACTGGATGCAGAAGAAACTGTAAGGTTAGACTCAATAACGAGCATACCTCCAGAAGGACCTGTCTCCTTCTTATTCTTCAGGGTGGCCAGGTAAGTAGGACAGTTTCGCTTCCAGTGGCCGTCAGTGTTGTAATGGAAATACTTTTCTTTGTCAGCGGCTTTTTTCAGCTCTACCTTCTTTTTCTTTTTTTCTTTCATCTTCTGCTTTTTCACAGACTTTTTCTTCTTTCCAAAAGACTTTCTCTTGAAAGAGTCCATTCCATAGCAAGCACTAAGCCTTTAGAACCTTTCATATAAAGCTCAGCAGTAACCAGCATGTTCATAAGCTCGGTTAGAGAATTTTGAAGTTTATGTATATGGTAGTTTATGATGAATTGCTTATATGCATCAGTCAAGGATTGCAGAATTATATCATTCTATAGATCTAGGTCCAACTTCACTCCGAGCTTCTCAAGCTCTTCCAAATCCTTGATCATCATCAGACAATAATCTTGGACTGACTATCCATCATGTATTTTAGCCTTGAATAGTCATTTAGTGACTTGATACTTGGCTGCGTGACTCTGTTCACCAAACATCTCTTATAGGTGAGCCAATATTTGGTGGATAGTCCTGATATCTTCATGTTGGTGCTGAAACTCATCAGACATCGAGCCCAACATATAGTATCTGACCTTGCCTTGTTATCTTCGTCCATCCACTTGTCAAGAGACGCTCTCTGTTTAGTGGATGGATGAGTTGGTAAGGTGGGAGAATCCTGATCCAATACATGAGTTAACTTTTTGGAACCCAAAAAAATTTTGAAGTTTCAAAGCCAATCCTTATAATTGAGTCCGGTCAATCTATGGTGTCCAGGATACGTGCTAGTGGGTTGGATGCAGACATTTTTCTGTAGAGAGTCAAAGATTTCTAGTTAGATATTGTAATTAAGACTTAACCAATTTATTTAGAAATTTTATTTTTAAATAAATTAGCTTTCACTATTTTTTTTGGATCCCTACACTTTCTCTGTAGAGATGCAAAAATCTTCATGATTAATGATTTCTAGTGGGATGGTGCGGTCCCACCAACTGACTCATCACCTCACCTAACAGTTATTGGTGATGGGTTAGCCAATGAGTGAACAACTCTTGTTCAATGATTCTCTAATCATGGTGCACCCAAACTTGGTCTCTAATTCATGAATCTCACCGTGCCTAGAATATTGATCCACTCCTTAGTTAAGTCAGACCCACCATTTGCACAGATTGGATTCCTAATTGAGTCTCTCACCGTATCCAAAATATTGAGCCCAATTCTCATCCTCCAGCCCATAGCATCCAATGCCTAATAGACATGGTTGCATCTTTCCGGTGCAACTGAGCCACTGTATCCAGTCGAGAACAATCAACCCTCGAAAGGGCCCGCACATCTACAATGGTGGAAGACCTCAGACTTAATCTTTTCTTAGGAAGAATTGATTCAGGTCTCATTAAACTAGACTTACATAGTCATAACAATTATGACTAACCTAGTGGCATGGGTTAGCTCGGATTATTGACCACCTCAAGATCAGAACTGAGATCAACAGATATGGCCAGGTAAGTGAGATCGGTGGAAGGGATATGCCATTAACTCGTACAAGAATGCATTCAGGTCGAGTAGCTCCCAATTAAAAATCAGTCGATCGTATCTGCCAAACTTACCTTAGACACCAAATTATTGAGCCAGAACCAATTGGGTTAGCCTACAATCCAGACTCTAACCTCTGAGCCTAATTAGGTCTTAGCTTGATCGATGACTCACGTGACTCGATCTTGACCCAGACTTAATCCTATTAGGCTGGTCAATTTAAGCATTGTTGATCCCATCTAACCAACTCTTGATTCGGTTTGATCAACCGCTTAGACCTAATTGAGCTACCCAAGCCCGAACCCAATATTATGAATATGTCTTAGATCTGAAAATTCTTAATTTTAGATCTAATTAATATTTCATAATCTTAATTCTTAATTAAGTTTAGGGATTCATAAATAAAATATGCACAATAAAATCCTAGGATTTCAGGATCTAGGATTTTGCAGAAAGTAAGTTTTTGGATTTCTGATTAAGGACGAATGCGCAGCACCCCTACACATCATAAGAACACCCCATCGAATGGGAGGAGAGGGCCTTTAAATCCTTCTTCATTCTTATGACCGGACGGCCAAGAGGAATGCCTTAATCAGGAATATGAAAACTACAAAACTAGTTTTAGATCTATATCATATATCTCATATATATAAATTAGATCTAACTCATGGCATATTTTGCATACATCTTCATGTATCGATATCATGCATGTTTTCAGATCTAAATTATCTCATAATAATCTAAAAAATTAGATTTAAATTGATCTTATCAAAATAAATTCTAATCTAGATAATTATGTAGAACTATTCTACAACTAGTCTAGACATGCATCAATCATATCTCATATGATGTTAAAATTAAATAATTTATTTTTTACTATTTTTTAGATCTTATTATAATAATTTATAATATCAAAAAATAGTAAATAAATAGATCTAAAATTATAATTTAATCAAATTAAATTATAAACATGCAAGACTATTCTATAGAACTATTCTATTTTAGAACTAGTCATGCATATTTTTCTAATCTTAGATCCAAATTATTTAATTTTAATTTTTTCTAATTTTAGATCTAATCACATATCATGTGACATCTAAAATTACCTTAATTATTTAATTAAAATAAATTTAAAATTAGATCTAAATTACTTTATGGGAACCTTGGCTCTGATACCAGTTGAAGAGAAAATTCTGATTTTTTGGATCAGGTTCGTTCAGATCTGATTTGATCAAGAGATATATTTCAAAAAAAAATTTCTTAGATCTAAATCAGATCTGATACTTTTTAGATCTGATTTTATTAATTTCTAATAAAATAAAATAAATTAAATAAATTAAATTAAATTTAATTTATATCTTGTTCTTGGATAATCTTATTATCCCGTGATGATCCTACTGATTTTCTAAGATTCTGGATGCAGCCATGCAATCGCCTGGCCTCGATCGATATCCACTCGGACAGAATCTGGAGATCTTCTTCTTCTTATCTTTTCTTCAAAAATTCAGATCTAGATCTGATCTTGAAGGATCTTCAAAACAAATTTTGAAGGTCCGATGTCGTCTCTTGCAGCAGTGATGTCTTCTTCCTTTTTTTGTCTCCTTTCTCTTACTTGGATCGCACCAAATTTGAGCCCAAAGCCTCTTCGACGAGGAGAGGAGAGAGAAGATCAGAGGTAGGCATGGACAAGAGGGGAGAGGGCTATGTGGTATGGGCAAGGGGAGAGCTCTCTCAAACCTAGGCGCAGACATGGTTTATATAGATCCTGCTGTGCCATGCAGTGCCACATCATCCCGACCAATCACGTCACTTTGTATAGTCAGATCTAAATCTAATTAGTGGGATGACATCACTTGATCCAATCAGATGAGAGTCCCTCTCAAACATCCTTAGGTGGCGCTAAGATTGATCAAAGTAGAGTCTTTGGCGCCACCTTGTTTGATATCATGAAGCAACCTGGAGTCCCATCTGTATGGGACTCCAGGCGTCATCATCCTTAGGCGCATGCCTCCCTAGGCATGCACCCCCTCCTTTCCTCTTTCTAGCAGGGGGGACAAAGGTCAAATCTTTCTTCTATAGGTACATGACACATGGGTAGATGTCTAAGTGTCAAAGGTCAATATTTGACCAAAGTCAAAAGACAAGAATTAGCAGATGATGAAAAATGGTAGGTGTTGTCTCAAATTTATCTCATAAATTAAGACAATCCTTTTTTGACTTGAACAAACTTCAGTCAGACCAAGTAAAGATACCTGAGTGAACCCAAATATATTTGGCTCAGTCAAGATAATTCTTAATAATTATTGAAGGAGAACATTAGGCTCAATCGTATGCTAGCACGATTTTCTTGATCCTAATTCAATCTTATTCAAATCAATTAAACTAGGTTAGTCCAATTGATGATATCCAGATCCAAACCCTTATTTGTATGATCCAATTAGGTTCAGTTTCATATGGTAATGAGATATGTCGCGATCTCTATCATCGACATCATCGAAACACCTTTCGATGGATCAGAACTTTTCTGATTCAGACAACTAGAATGATCGATCATCTAAATCATTCTAATTGCTCTCAAAATTCACCAATGACACCTAGCAGTATATGGTGGCAACCCATCAGAATTAAAAATGAACCTCTCGGTGTAGTTATCTGTGTGATTAAGTTTTTCTATCTTGAGCCCTAATCGGATTAGGATTAAGGTGAACTCGTCAAACCCTAATATCCATCATATGAATTAATCATTCGATTCAAATCCAATGTGAAAATCTAAATAAAAACTATTTCTATTATTTCACTTTACCATGGCCATGGGCTTATGGATTTGATTCTCATGATCATCATAGGGCTACTCCTCATCTATCGAGGTAGATAGATTCCCTCTTGGTGCAATCCAATTCCTACAATAAACATGCTATAGCCAACATACACCTCAGGATTTCGTTGGCTAGGAGACTGAGTCATGGTGTAGTCAAACTATAACACCCTCAAGGTGAATTGCTGATGTATATAAGGTCAAAGAACCAGATACACCACTGCAGCTTCGAGCTAGTCATCGACGAGAAGGTAGACTTCCTAATGACTGCTCGAGATGGTCATGCTCAGTGCTTTTATTCTCTAACAAGTATCTATACTCTTACTCCGGTGTCTCTGTACCGTAGACTCAAGACTCATCTACTATAAATAAGCGATTATACACCAACCTTCCGGATCAATCACCATACTCATGATGATCCTTTGGTCAGGAGCATTTTATAAGTTAATAATAAAAATTCATGTCTTAAATTTTTAACTCTTGAAAATAAGAATTATCACTGCTAATAACTCAAAGGATGTATCACAGACACAAAATGCATATTGTGATAAAAATAATCTATTTTATTATTTATAGTTAAAATTATAATTTTATCTTTAGAAATATATAATAAGTGTCAGGCAATTCTGGCTTCTAGGGCATGAAAGTTGAAGTATGAAAGTTGAAGTATCACAGACGTTCCTTGCTACAAAGATTAGTAGGAAAGTATGAAAGTCAAAGTATTTTTTATTCCGTTCTTTTCATAGCGTCCAAATCGTTATTGCAATGAGAGCATCGAGTTCTATCTTAGATGGATAAAAGCATTCTTCTTGTCTCCAAGAAGAATCCCATAGCAAGAATTGTGTTAGGCAAACCTTATGACCATTTCTTTTTTTCATATTATTTTCGGCAACATAATTTACATACATGGGTGATATGGTTGACGTAACCATAGTTTTTTTTCTCTCCTTTTCTACTAGCAATATATATAGCATTTTAATCAAAAAATGCACACCAATTAGATTGATGCTCAATATTCTTTCTCAAAAAAGAAAAGAAAAGAAAAGGTTTGTACTAAAGACACATGTTTCCAAACTAACAGCTATGGTTGATTAACAATTAAAAAATAGGTACAAAACCTACCAATTCAAAAAAAAATATTTTTATCTAACATAAGGAGCATTTTATTTAGTGTTCAGAGATAAGCCACACTAGCCTTAGAAAACTAATACTTCTCACCGAACATGATTTAGTTGGTTGATATTTTTATAAAACCTAAACAATTGCTCAAGTTCAAATTCTCTATTCCTGAACTAGATGACTGCATTCTATTAGTAATTAGGTATATATTTAACATGTACACAAGGAGTATTTAAACAATTGGTTAGCCCATAACACCTTTTATACCCAAAAAAAAAGAAGAAGAAGCTAAACTATGAATATATATACCATCTAACCTAACAAATGCTTATGTACATGTTTTTTTAAATCATCAACAAAAGGTTGTTGGCTCGGGACTGCAGGATCTAAAAAGGTTTTTAACAAATCCCTCACTTTAGTGGGTGGAACAAGAAATTGTTAAAACGTAAAGCTGAATATATATATATATATATATATATATATATATATATATATATATATATATATATATATATATATATATATATATATATATATATATATGGGACGTTACTGTTTAGACACGCTCGCAGGGGGTCATAAGTATATCAAGTAGACTTAAAAACGCCTCCTTGAATCATGAGTTCCACAAAAAGCTAGTACACAATTTTGACCAAAAACCAAAGAAGAATTAGTCTTCGCTAAGAGCATACATGCCATGCATGATGGATTTTGAGCTTGTGTTATACAACATATGCACTATGTAACAGTAAAAGTCTCTCATTGAGCATTGTGTAAAGCTCAAGATCTATTGTAAATTGAGTAAGTACTTTACTCCATTATATAGCTACTCCCTATGTATCTAAGTACCTCTTATAGAAGCAACTCAAAACGAGATTAAGTTTAGTGTCAGTTACCATCATTCTATAAACTTAGTAACGAGGACCCATACAAATATCTAGATGAATTTCTTGAGATATGTTCTACCGTCAAAATTCAAAATCTCTCTGATGAGGCTCTTAGGTTAAAATTATTTTTCTTTTCGTCTAAATACAAAGCCAAATACTGGTTACATTCATTAGATTCCATGACTATTTCAACCTAGGATCAATTACAAAGAGAATTTCTTAAGAAATATTTTCTAATTGGGAAAACAAACCAAATTAGAAAAGCCATAACTAGTTTTTTCCAATTAGAGGGAGAAATATTCTACGAAACTTGGGAAAGGCTTAAAAATCTTATGAAATATTCTACGAAACTTGGGAAAGGCTTAAAAACCTTATTCGCAAGTGTCCACACCATGCCATACCCAAATGGCAATTGATCCAGTGCTTTTACGATAGATTATCAGTCAAACATAGACAAATGGTTGATTCTTTCTGTGGTGGGACATTCATGCTTAAAAGTGAGCAGGAGACTTGGCAGTTATTTGATATCTTAGGCGAAAATTCTTTACATTATATGTCTGCCACATCTAGAGAAGCTTCTAGATTAGGATCCAAAAGAGGTGGAATATATGAGGTAAGCCACCTCATAGACATCCACAGCAAGGTGGACGCACTATCCCAGAAGCTCGATCGACTACTGCAAGTTGGTCAGACCTCTTCTCCATCTATACAGTCACAAGATGTTTGTATAATCTGGTCAAGTCCTACTCACACTATTGGTGATTACCCAGCAGCCCATCAGTTTTCTGAGCTTGTACAGGAGCAAGCCCATCAAGCCCAAACTCATACTATTCCTAGACCAGAAAATGATCCATATTCCAACACGTATAATCCCGGCTAGAGGAATCATCCAAATTTCTCTTGAAAATTATAATCTATGGTTAACCCAGCTTCCCATAGATCTAATTACTAGGGGATGCAGTTTAAGAACACATCATACCCTCAGTATCAGGATGCCCCTTAACCTTTTCCTAGCAACTATAGTTCTAATTTTGAGGAGAAGGTTCTACAGCTTTTAGCAAGGATAAAAATCCACTTCTAAACATGTCATTCTTACACGCAATTGACAGCAAAGCTAGAGATCCAAATAGGTCAATTAGCAACAACATTCAATAAAAGGGAGGAAAAACTATCCAGTCAATTCGAGATTAATCCTAGAGGTCAACATGAGGCTGAGAATTTTAATGCCCATGAAACTTTTTTCGAACAAGCTAAATCTATTATGACCCTCAGGATTGGTAAGGTCATAGAACAACCTGGTAAAATTAAAAAGACCAAAACCAATAAAAAATCAATGCAGTCTGAACCAACCAAAAAGAAGGAGGACCTTAGGGCAAGGGATGAATTAATATCTATAGCATCACCTAAATTATCTGGAGCTCCATTCCCGAGTGCATTAGAATCTCCTATGCCATTTAACAAGAAGGATAAATTAGATGAAATGTTAAAGCTATTTAAACAAGTTCAAATCAATCTTTTCCTTCTTGATGTAATAAAATTGGTCCCGACCTATGCTAAGTTCTTGACAGATCTGTACATACAAAAATAAAAATCTAAAATATAAATTCCAAAAAAAGTTCATCTTACTGAATAGGCCACTTTAGTGTTCCAACATGCTACCTCTTCCAAACTTAAGGATCTAGGTGCCCCTATCATCTCTTGTGTCATAGGGAACCTATACATTGAGAAAGCTTTGTTAGATCTAGGGACCAGTGTGAATATTTTACCTAGTTCAGTATATGATCTCTCTGAATTTGATGACTTAAAACTTACTTCGATAATCTTGCAGTTAACTGATAGATCCATTATGGCACCACATGGGATAATGGAGGGTGTTTTAGTTATGATTGAAGAATTTTACTTTTTAGTTGACTTTTTGATTTAGAGATGGAGCATTCTGGTGATCCAAGGTAAATTTCTATAATTTTTGATGACCATTTCTAGCTACAGCCAATGCATATATTAATTATAAGATAGGAGTCATGGATGTCTCATTTGGAAACAGAAAGTTAATATTAAATGTATTTCAGGCTTCCCATGGATCACAAACCACTATTTATTTCGAAATAGATGTGGTAGAAGAGATAATAGAGGAAACTACCCCTAAAAGTATTTCTCATGACCTAATGCATACATGTTGGGATTCTTTTGGAGTGGATGATTCTGACCTAAATGGACATATTGAAAATGTGAACATATTACTAAAGCCAGCCAATTTTAACACCACTCCTCCATAGACTGAGAAATATAATCCTTTTCCTACAATACCTGCTTCAATACCTTACTCTTTAGAATCACTATTGATCCTAGAACTGAAACCACTCTCGATCACCCCTAAGTATATATGTATAGGACCTGAAACCCAATTTAGAAGTATGTTAAAATAATAAATAGAAGAAATCCTTAATAAACCAAGGGTTGTGAGAGGGAGTGCAAACCATCTTCCTGAAAGTGATAATAAAGAAATAATAAAATTTACGAATAATGTGATTGCAAGTTATTTTTTAAATTTAAAGGTAAAAGATCATGATAATTTTTTAATTCAATAGATAGGTGAAAAAATTGATTGGTCTAGCTGAAGACGTTAAACTTAGTGCTTGTTGGGAGGCAACCTAATAACTTTATTTTTTCTTTATTGCAACTATAGGAACTTGGAATAAGAGCCTCCTAATCAATGAAAATATCTTCAACTTTCGAAACAAAATTACCTCAGGGGCACTCTCTCATTTACTTTTCTTTGCTTACTTTTATTTTCTTACTCCATTGAGGACAACGTCGATTAAGTTGGAGGGAAAGAAAACTAATTTAATCAAGCCCTCGAGTATGGTCAGAAATAATTAGTTTTATGTATCCAAATTTTATTTCGATTTGATTAGACATCCTAATTAATGAATGATTAATAGTTTAGATAATTTTAGAGGTGCTGAGGAATAAATTATAAAGAAAACCCAATGAATGGTAGATTTTAGATCAGATTAAATTTTAGAATGACTTCGGAGCTCTCTTTTTACCGATCTCGATAAAGAATCTGCTTCATAAAAGTTGAATGGAAAGGTCGAGGTATGCAAAAAAAATTTTAAAATCTTTTCTTTAAAAAAAATATTGGTTTCCACTAAGTAACCAAGCTCCTTCACTTAAGTAAGCATTGTAATTCACATCAAAAGATAGGCAATGTAAAAAAAAGAAAAGTTTTTAGCATTTTCACTGAGTAACTGGGCCCTTCGCCTAAGAAAGCATCGTGGTTCGCATCAAAAGATGGGAATGCAAGAAACCGACTAAAAAAAAGAGAAGAAAAAAATAGATAATAAGGGGGATCAAATTGCAAGATGATAGTAAACCCGGCTCACATCAGTAGATTTAAAGAGTAAAATGAGAAGTTGGTGAAAAAAGAGCTCTTAAAATTTTTATAGCTAATACTCAACCACTAACTGGGTTGAATTGATAATTCAATGAAGTATCTCTTTAATGATCTGATCGGATATCATCTACTTTTAGGAATGCCTAACCTAACTTGTTATTCAAAATCGAGTCGATATAGAATGCTAATATATCTATTTTACTCAAAGACGAATAAAGGTCAGATTGGGGGGTGTGATAAACACTTAATTTATGCCATCTAAAAGCACTAAATTATATTATTTATGAAGAATTTGATGCTTTTTCTTATGTTTTACAGAAAAGATGATTGCCGATACAAAGAATCCGATTCATAGATCAAAAGAACTCAAATTTAGAGTAAATTAGATTTAAAATAGAATTAAAATAAAAGAAGGATGCATATGGTATTACAAAAAATAAAAATACTATACAAAAAAATTCAAAAAAATATATGCATCATTATAAAGAAATATATATATTTTTTTTTGATAAAATGGCTGAAAGAATGGCGCTGCCTCTCTTTCTCACGTGGTTGGCAGGTCCGTAGTGTTAACAGGTCCGTGAAATTTCTTTTGCGGGTGCTACTTCGTGGGGTAGAGGGTTTATGAGGTTGCTGTTACCAAGCGCGCTGGCATGGCGGGTTCGTGGCAGGATTTTCATAGATGGATGCCACGGTGAGACAAACACGGCAACACAGCTCACAACGGACGAGTTTGAGATTTAAAAAAATAATAATAATTTTTGAAAATATTTTAAGATAAAAATTTGTATCTGCTTTTGATCCTCCAATTTCATCCATCTATCTTTCAGCCCTTATTATTTATTTTAATCCTATATCTGAAAATCATGTAAAATACTTTTCTCTTATCACCTATAAAAAAAGCTTTTATACTCCCATTTGAGAATCATTCTAGGATCCTTCTAAAGCATTGCATAGAAGAAGAGGAAGGAATTACTCTATGAGCAGTTAGGCTAGTAGTCTAGGAAGAGAGAAGAAATTTTGTAATGACACGGAGCGGATTTTATTATTCTAAACTTTTTTATATTTTTTTTTATTTATAATAAAGATTATGCTTCTAATTTAAAATTATCATGAGTACTTTATTCGCTCTTTTATATGCTTTTATTTATGCTTTTCTATTAGATTAATATTAGAAATAACTTTTACTTTTTGAAGATGCGCTGTGATCTACGGGTACGGAGTGTGCCGAGAAAAGAAGAGTTATTTATCTAATACTTTTCGGCGATGTGCCATGATCTATGCATACGGGGCATGCCGAGGAAAGATCGATATTTTTTTTAAGATTAATTATAATAATTTAAAAAAAAGAGATATAACTCTATTAGTACAAAATTAATTCAAAACTTTTGAGATCTTTATTTTTTAATTACATCAATTTTAGAATAGTTTATTTTTTAAATCAAAAAAAATCTTTTCTCTTTTATTTTGCAATCTCAACTTAGTCCAAGGCCCCTAAGGATATGATCTCGACTCACCCTACTTATATAGTCAGTAGAGTTAATTTTGATGCTATCAACGACTATGCATCACTCTTACACATCAGTAAGATCTTGGACAAGTAGAGCCTCCGAAGCTCTTGCAATTGTCTCCTATAAATTGATCCCCAAACAAGTACCAACACTTGTAATTTAGCATAAATCCACGTCTCGGGCCCTTATTTGCAATGCAGCCCGAATCTTTCCTCAATTTGAGTGCTCTACATGTCCAGATCGAAGCACACAGAGCACATCTCGAGCCTGTATTTGCAATGCGGCCCGAATCTTTCCTCGGTTTGAGTGCTCTGCATGTCGAGACCAAAGCATGCAAGGCACGTCTCGGCCTCATGTTTGCAGTCCGAATATTTTCTCAATTCGAGCGCTTTACATGTTGAGACCGAAGCACGCTGGGCACGTCTCGAGCATGTGTTTGCAATGTAACCCGAACCTTCCCTCGGCTCGAGCGCTCCGCATGCCAAAATCAGAGCGTGTAGGGCACGTTTCGGGCCAGTGTTTGCAATACAGTCTAAACCTTTCCTCAATTCGAGTACTCTACATGCCGAGATGAGAGCATGCAGGACACATCTCGGGCCGATGTTTGCAATGCTGTCCAAACCATTTCTCGATTCGAGCATGCTATATGCCGAGATCGAAGCATGCAGGGCACGTCTTGGCCTTGTGTTTGCAGCTCGAACCTTTTTCAGTTTGAGTGCTTTGCATGTCGAGATCGAAGCATGCAGGGCACGTCTCAGGCTGGTATTTACAATGCAGCCCGAATCTTTTCTGGGTTCGAGGCTCTACATGATAAGATCGGAGCATGCAGGGCACGTCTCGGACCGATGTTTACAATGCAGCTCGAACCTTTTCTCGGTTCGAGCTCGTCGCATGCCAAGACTATAGCGTGCAAGGCACGTCTCAGGCCGGTATTTGCAATGTTGCCCAAATCTTTTCTCGATTCAAGCGCACTGCATGGCGAGATCGAATCTTGCAAGGCACGTCTCAGTCTCGTGTTTAATTTTTAATATCTAATTATACTTAGTTAATATAATTCAAATAAAAATAATAATTTTTAGTGATGGTATTAATTATCGCTAACATCAATGCTATTATTTATAATAGAATAATGCTACCATATAGGACTAAGGCATGGCCTGGCACGTAAGAATTAAGGCATGAGGAGGCACAAGCGAGCTGGGACTGAGTCTCGAGGATGCGGCTATGAATGGAAGCTTGGAAAGGCTAGGAGTTTGCACCCAGGGGCTCCGGTGATGTAAACCGTGTAGGATTCAAGGCATGCTTTTTGAAACTTTTCAAAATAAAGATGCAGCGAAAGCTAAATTAATCTAATATTAATTCAAGACATGCTATAATCAGATCATATAATCCTACACATGGATATAAACATGTATAGGATTATATGATTTGATCATAGCATGCCTTAAATTAATATTGGATTAATTATAGCTTCCGCTACATGTTTATTTCAAAAAAATTTCAAAAAGCATGTCTTGAACCCTGCATGATTTCCATCAGTGGTATCAGAGCTAGGGTTGCTTAACATGTTTATATGTTAATTAAAAAAATTAAATGTTAGCATACATGATATCACTACTAGAAAAAAAGGACTACGATGGTGATTCGTAACCACTGCCGTAGTCCAAAAAATCGCTGCCATAGGCTATGACAACGATTTTCTAACCGCCACTATTGCGGTCGTCGTCATAGCTCTATGACAACGGTTGTTACAGTGGTTGTTTAAACCACTGCCATAGATAGCCTATTGTAGTAGTTTATAAACCGCTGCAATAGATCAACCTATAGCAGCGGTTATGTAACCGCTGCCATAGGACTAATGCAGCGGTTGGCACCATTTGCACCAGGGACCTATAGCAACGGTTGGCATGAATATGGCAGTAGTTATAAAACTACTACCGTACATCTTGAATAATTTTAAAAAATAATTTTTTATTTTTTTTATATATTTTATCTGATAAATATAGATATATAATATTAAAAAATATAATAAATATAATAATTATTCTAAAATGCTAAAATTTTATAATCGAATAAAATTTACTATAATATTTTTTTAAAAAATAAAATACATCAAAAGTCTCCTAAATCTACATCATGATCGTCATCACCAAGAGCCGGAGTCAAAGCTGGAGCTAGAGCCAGAGCTGGAATCAGAGCCAGAGCTGGAGCTGAAATGCGGACCAACATATGCTCGAAGCCTGTGACTTTAAAACACACGCTGAGCGTCGATATCATGTCTCTCATGATGCCCTCTAGATAAGATGTGCACTGCTCAGCCCGATCTGCCCACATTGCAGCATGATCTGCCCGCATTGCAGCATGATCTGCCCATGCCAATGTCTCCTCAAGCTCCTTTCGACTGACGACACCGAAAGTCTGTGAGGAGACGCTCACCTCGGACGAGTAGCTCATCGGTGTGTGTCCGGGCTTGCATCAGATCTTTCTAGATGTTAGATATATGTGCCCTAAAAGTCAGAATTGGCTGACACTTGTAATACACTTCTAGGGACAAAATTATAATTTTAACTATAATAAATAAAATAAATTATTTTCTATCACATATGTGTATTTAGTGTCTGTGATACATCCTTTGAGTTAATGGTAATGATAATTCATATTTTCAAGAGTTAAAAATTTAAGACATGAATAATCATTATTAACTCATAAAATGATTCCGACCATAGGATCATCACGAAGATGGTGATTGATCTGGAAGGTTGGTATACAATCGCTTCTCTTTAGTAGATGAGTCTTGAGTTTACGGTGTGGAGACACCAGAGCGAGAGTATAGATACTTATTAGAGAACGAGGGCACAGAGCATGACCACCTCGAGTAGTCATTAGGAAGTCTACCTTCTCGTCAATGACTGACTCGATGCTGCAGTGGTGTGTCTGGTTCTTTGACCTGAGGTGTATCGATAGTTCACCTTAAGGGTGTTATAGTTTGACTATACCATAACTCGGTCTCGTAGCCATTCGGAACCCTGAGGTGTATGTTGGCTAGTTGTAGACTAGTTGATGCATGTCTAGACTAGTTGTAGAATAGTTCTAAATAGTTGTCTAGATTAGAGCTTATTTTGATAAGATCAATTTAAATCTAATTTTTTAGATTATTATGAGATAATTTAGATCTGAAAATATGTATGATTCGATACATGAGATGTATGCAAAATATGCCATGATTAGATCTAATTTGTATATGAGATAGATGATATAGATCTAAAACTATTTTGTAGTATTATATGTTCCTAATTAAGGCGTTCCTCTTAGCCGTTCGGTCATAAGAACGAAGAAGAATTTAAAGGCCCTCTCTTCCCATTCGATGGGGTGTTCTTATGATGTGTAGGGGTGCTGCGTGTTCGTCCTTAATCAGAAATCCAAAACTTACTTTCTGCAAAAACCCTAGATCCTGAAACCCTAGGATTTATTGTGCATATTTTGTTTATGAACCCTACTTAATTAAAAATTAAGATTATGGAAATATTAATTAGGTCTAAAATTGAGAATTTTCAGATCTAAGACATATTCATAATACTGGGTTCGGGCTTGGGTAGCTCAATTAGGTCTAAGCGGTTGATCAAACCGAATCAAGAGTTGGTTAGATGGGATCAACAATGCTTAAATTGACCAGCCTAATAGGATTAAGTCTGGGTCAAGATCGAGTCACGATCAAGCAAGACCTAATTAGGCTCAGAGGTTAGAGTCTGGATTGTAGGCTAACCCAATTGGTTCTGGACTCAACAATTTGGTGTCTAAGGTAAGTTTGGCACATACGACCGACTGGATTTTTAATTGGAAGCTACTCGACCTGAATGCATTCTTGTACGAGTTAATGGCATATTCCCTTCCACCGGTCTCACTTACCTGGCCATATCTGTTGACACAGTTCTGATCTGAGGTGGTCAATAATCCGAGCTAACCCATGCCACTAGGTTAGTCATAATTGTTATGACTATGACAAGTCTAGTTTAATGAGACCTGAATCAATTCTCCCTAAGAAAAGATTAAGTCTGAGGTCTTCCACCATTGTAGATGTGCGGGCCCTTCCCGGGGTTGATTGTTCTCGGACTGGATACAGTGGCTCAGTTGCACCGGGAAGATGCAACCATGTCTATTAGGCATTGGATGCTATGGGCTGGAGGATGAGTTGGGCTCAATATTTTGGATACGGTGAGAGACTCAATTAGGAATCCAGTCTATGCAAATGGTGGGTCTGACTTAACTAAGGAGTGGATCAATATTTCGGATACGGTGAGATTCATGAATTAGAGACCAAGTTTGGGTGCACCATGATTAGAGAATCATTGAACAAGAGTTGTTCACTCATTGGCTAACCCATCACCAATAACTGTTAGGTGAGGTGATGAGTCAGTTGGTGAGACCGCACCACCCACTAGAAATCATTAATCATGGAGATTTTTGCATCTCTACAGAGGGAGTGTAGGGATCCGAGAAAATAGTGGGAGCTAATTTATTTAAAAATAAAATTTCTAAATAAATTGGTCAAGTCATAATTACAGTATCTAACTAGAATCTTTGACTCTCTACAGGAAAAATGTCTGCGTCCAACCCATTAGCACGTATCCTGGACACACATAGACTGACTGGACCCAATTATAAAGATTGGCTCAGGAACTACAAAATATTTTGGGTTCCGAGAAGTTAACCCATGTATTGGACCAGGACCCTCCCACCTTACCAGCCCGTCCATCCACTGAACAGAGAGCATCTCTGGAAAAATGGATAGACGAAGATAATAAGGCCAGATATTACATGTTGGGCTCGATGTCTGATGAGCTCCAGCGCCAACATGAAGATATCGGGACTGCTCGCCAAATGTTGGCTCACCTGCAGGAGATGTTTGGTGAACAGAGTCGCGCAGCCAAAGTATCAAGTCACGAAATGACTTTTTAAGGCTAAGATGCATGATGGGCAGTCAGTCCAAGATCACTGTCTGACAATGATCAAGGACATGGAAAGAGCTTGAGAAGCTCGGTGTGAAGTTAGACTTGGATCTGCAGAATGATATTATTCTGCAATCCTTGACTGATGCATATGGGCAATTCATCATGAATTACCACATGCATAAACTTCAAAATTCCTTGGCCGAATTAATGAATATGCTGGTTACCGCTGAGCTTTCTATGAAAGGTTCTAAAGGCTCAGTTCTTGCTATGGAATGGACTTCTTCCAAAAGAAAGTCTTATGGAAAGAAAAAGAAGTCTGTGAAAAAGCAAAAGGTGGAAGGAATCAAAGAAGAAGAAGGCAGAGCCGAAGAAGAAAGGCCGATGTCAAAGGAAAAGTGTTTCCATTGCAACAGCGACGGCCATTGGAAGCGGAACTGCCCTACTTACCTGGCCACCCTGAAGAACAAGAAGGAAGGTCCTTCTGGAGGTATGCTCGTTATTGAGTCTAACCTTACGGTTTCTTCTGCATCCAGTTGGGTGCTTGACTCTGGTTCTAGTGCTCATCTGTGCACTTTCATGCAGGGTCTTGAGGATAGCAGGAGGCTGAGGGATGGAGACATGATCCTACGCATCGGTAATGGAGCAAGAGTTGCTGCAGTAGCCGTGGGAACATACCCTCTTCGATTACCATCTGGTTTAGACTTAGTTTTGAAAGACTGTTATTATGTGCCTGCAGCTAGCAGGAATTTGATTTCTGTTTCATGCTTAGCACAAGAAGGCTATGTGATTACCTTCTTTAAGGACCATTGTAACATTCTTTATGAAAGAAATAAAATTGCAAATGGTTTTCTTATTAATGGTCTTTATCAGCTACATATTGATGTACCTGTTCTAACTATCGAGCAAAACGTGAATGCCAAACGACCTAGGGATAGTCCAAATGACAGATATCTATGGCACCTGAGATTAGGTCATATAGCAGAAGATAGGATCAACAAATTGGAGAAAAATGGGCTATTGAGTCCATTGACTTTCGAGTCATATCCAACTTGTGAATCTTGTCTTCAAGGCAAAATGACTAAACTCCCTTTTGTTGGACATGGGGAAAGGGCCACAGATCTCCTTGCCCTAGTACATACTGATGTGTGCGGCCCATTTGATGTGCCGGCTAGAGGCAATTTTGTCTACTTCATTACCTTTACCGATGATCTGTCTAGGTATGGGTATGTGTATCTTATGAGACACAAGTCTGAAGCTTTTGAAAAGTTCAAAGAATTCAGACATGAAGTAGAAAAACAAACTGAAAAACCCATTAAGGTTCTTCGATCAGATCGAGGAGGTGAATACCTTAGCCGGAAAATTCCTAGACTATCTCAAGGAAAAATGGCATAGTCTCTCAATGGACTCCACCAGGAACACCTCAACTCAACGGGGTTTCAGAATGGAGAAATCGGACTCTATTGGATATGGTTCGATCCATGATGAGCTTCACAGACCTTCCCTGATTTTCTTTGGGGACACTCATTGTTAACTTCAATTTATCTACTGAATAGGGTTTCCTCTAAAACCGTTCCTACCACACCGTATGAGATATGGCACGGTAAGAAACCAAGTCTGAGTCATCTCAGAATTTGGGGTTGTCCGGCTCATGTCAAAAGACAACAAGCGGACAAGTTAGAGTTTAGGTCCTTTAGAGCTCGATTCATAGGATATCCTAAAGAGTCATTAGGATACTATTTCTACATTCCAGAAGACCACAATGTGATTGTGAGTCGACATGCCATCTTTCTTGAAAAATAGTTTATTCAAGATAGCGGCATTGGAAAAGCAGATTAAGCTTGATGAGAAAGTCTCACAAGTACAACGAGCTAAGGACCAATTGGAACCAAATCAGGTTGAGCCAATAAGAACACTACCTCCTCCACCTCGTAGATCGGAAAGAGTTTTCCATCCCCCTGAAAGATACTTAGGTATTATTTCAGAGGAAGTAGAGAAAATGTTCCTCATAGGTAATGGTGCTCATGGTGATGATCCCAAAACCTACAAACGAGGCGATATCAGATATCGACTCCGAGAAATGGCTAGAGGCAATGCAGTCAGAAATTGACTCGATGCACTCAAACCAAGTCTGGACCTTGGTAGATCCACCAGAAGGTATAGTACCTATTGGGTGTAAATGGATCTTCAAGAGAAAGATTGGTGCAGATGGGAATGTGGAGACATTCAAGGCTAGACTAGTGGCAAAAGGTTATAGTCAACGCGAAGGCATTGACTATCAGGATACCTTTTCCCAGTGGCTATGCTAAAATCCATCCGCACATTGCTTGCCTGTTGCAGCCTATTTCGATTATGAAATATGGCAAATGGACGTGAAAACGGCATTCTTAAATGGATATCTTGAGGAAGATATCTATATGGAACAGCCGCTAGGTTTCACATCCAGTGATACTGATCACAAGGTTTGCAAGCTGCAAAGGTCCATATATGGACTTAAGCAAGCATCTCGGAGCTGGAACACTCATTTCAATGATGTGATCAAAATAGTTTGGTTTCATCAAAAATGAAGAGGAACCATGTGTTTTCAAAAAGGTCAGTGGGAGCGCTGTTGTCTTCCTCGTATTGTACGTGGATGACATCCTCCTTATTGGGAATGATATTCCCATGTTGACATCAGTCAAAATATGGTTGTCCAAGGAATTCTCCATGAAAGACCTAGGTGAAGCATCCTTTATTCTAGGAATTAAGGTCTATAGGGATAGACCGAATAGGATGCTAGGACTTTCACAGAAGATGTACATAGAGGAAGTACTAAAGAGGTTTAGTATGGAAAACTCTAAGAGGGGATTAATACCCTTCAGACATGGTATTCATCTTTCCAAGAAGATGTGCCCTAGCACACCTGAGGAAATAGAACGCATGAGCAAGATCCCTTATGCTTCTGCAATAGGGAGCCTCATGTATGCCATGCTATGTACACGACCTGATATAGCCCATGCTGTGAGTGTCACAAGCAGATATCAGTCAAATCCAGGTGAAGAACACTGGACTTCTGTGAAATGTATCCTTAAGTACTTGAGAAGAACTAAGGATATGATGTTGGTCTTTGGTAACGGAGAACTCCAAGTCCAGGGATACACAGACTCGGATTTCATGTCCGATATAGATGATCGAAAGTCGACATCTGGGAGTCTGTTTGTGTGCAATGGTGGTGCTGTCAGCTGGAAGAGTTTCCAAGCAAACCATGATAGCAGATTCCACCATGGAAGCAGAATATATCGCTGCATCAGAGGCTGCGAAGGAAGCATTCTGGTATAAGAAGTTTGCTGCAGAAATTGGAGTAATGCCATCAGATGCCATTCCTCTATACTGCGACAACAATGGCGCCATAGCCCTTGCTAAGGAGCCGAGGTCTCACCAAAAATCCAAGCACATTGAGCGGCGATACCACCTCATCCATGATTACCTCGAGAAGGGTTACGTCGAGGTCAAGAGAGTCAACTCCGCAGATAATGTGGCAGACCCACTTACAAAGCCGTTGGGCCAGCAGAAGATCGAAGCCCACCTTGAGAAGATGGGACTTAGACTTGTAGCCAATTGGCTTTAGGACAAGTGGGAGATTGTTAGATATATGTGCCCTAGAAGCCAGAATTGGCTGACACTTGTAATACACTTCTAGGGGCAAAATTATAATTTTGACTATAATCAATAAAATGGGTTATTTTCTATCACATATGTGTATTTAGTGTCTGTGATACATCCTTTGAGTTAATGGTAATGATAATTCATATTTTCAAGAGTTGAAAATTTAAGACATGAATAATCATTATTAACTCATAAAATGCTTCCGACCATAGGATCATCACGAGGATGGTGATTGATCCGGAAGGTTGGTGTACAATCGCTTCTCTTTAGTAGATGAGTCTTGAGTCTACGGTGTGGAGACACCGGAGCGAGAGTACAGGTACTCGTTAGAGAACGAGGGCACTGAGCGTGACCACCTCGAGTAGTCATTAGGAAGTCTACCTTCTCGTCAATGACTGACTCGATGCTGCAGTAGTGTGTCTGGTTCTTTGACCTGAGGTGCATCGATGGCAGTTCACCTTGAGGGTGTTATAGTTTGACTACACCATTACTCGGTCTCCTAGCCATTATGGAACCCTGAGGTGTATGTTGGCTATAGCATGTTCATTGTAGGAACTGGATTGCATCAAGATGGAATCTATCTACCTCGGTGGTAGAGGAGCAGCCCTATGATGATCATGAGAATCAAGTCCAGAAGCCCATGGCCATGGTAGAGTGAAATAATAGAAAGAGTTTCTATTTAGATTTTCACATTCGGACTTGAATCGAATGATTACATCATATGACAGAAACTAGGGTTTGACGAGTTCACCTTAACCCTAATCTGATCGGGGCTCAAGATAGAAGAACTTAATCACACAGGTAGCTGCACCAAGAGATTTGCATTCAGCTCTGATGGATTTTCACCATATACTGTTAGGTGGCACTGGTGGATTTTGAGAGCAATTAGAATGATTTAGATGATCAATTATTCTAGCTGTTCGAATTAGAAGAGTTCTGATCTATCGAAAGAAGTTTCGATGATATCGATGATAGAGATCATGACATATCCCATTACCATATAGAACTAAACCTAACTGGGTCACACAAATAAGGGTTTGAATCTGGTGATCATCAATTGAACTGATTCAGTTCAATTGATCTGAATGAGATTCAATTAGGTTCAAGAAAATCATGCTAGCACTCGATTGAACCTAACGTTCTTCTTTTACTATCATAAATAGTTGTCCTGACTGAGCCAAAGCCTGCCATTTTTGGTCACCTACCATTTCTCATTCTTTTACTTTGGTCAAATGTTGACCATTGATACTTTGATTTCTATCTACGTGTCACGCACCTATTGGAGAGCTGGTGGGGGCTTGTCCCCCTGCCAGAACCTGGCAAGGAGGAGGGCGCACGCGCCCAGGAGTCCCTATTGGATAGGGACTCCATCTTCTTATTGGATTCCGATTAGACTCCTCCTAAGAACCAATTTTGACTGATCTTAGGCGCCATCTAAGGATGAATCCAAGGGACTCTATTCCTACCAATCAGATTTAGATCTAATTTTATAAAGGATTATGATTGGTTGGGATGAAGAGTTGTTGGATCATGCATAGTCTATAAATAAGATCCTATGCCCAACTCAAGTAGTATCTCAATGCAATTCACAATGCCCCAAGGCTGCCTCTCTCTTCCTCCTCCATGCTAAGTCCATCATCTCCCTCTCCTCTCCACGCCCAAAGTAGTTAGGGATCCAATTGGTGCAATCTAGACGAGAGAAAGGTGACAGAAAGCTAGAAAGCTGCGCTGCTGCAAAAGACAACTGCTGATCTTCGAAAGCTATTTTGAAGATCCTCCAAATTAGATTCAGATCTAATTTTTGGAGACATGATAGAGAAGAAGAGGATCTCCAGATCCAGTCTGAGTAGATACTGGTAGAGGTCGGGCACTTGCGTGGCTAGATCCAGAACCTTCCGTTGCTTACAGGATCATCAACGGATAATAGGATTATCCTACATCAAGGTAAATTAAATATGATTTAATTTATCTATATTTTATTTTAATTATTAAAATAATAATGATCAGATCTAAAACATCCTAGATCTGATTTGGATCAAAGAAAAAAAATTTTAAAATATATCTCTTGATCCGATCAGATCTGAACGAACCTAGACCGAAAAATAAGAATTTCCCTTCACTAGAGTGCTCTAGCCCCAAGTCTTGAGACAGATGGTCATTGGGCCCAGAGGTATCCGGGCCCTCGCTCGCAAGCACATCTAATTGATCCCTATAATTATAAATTAAAATAAAATTTTATAAAAAATGCTATAATACTAATCATATATACTAATATATTTAATACTTACAAAAATATGCTCGATCGCGGCATTCATCGGCCTGCCCGTCTTGTCCGTGCGGCTAGATTGGAAGATCTCGCTATGATTGGGCATCACTCCATCTCTCATCAGCTATAACAAAAAATAAATTTATCAAAAAGATGATAAAAAATATAAATTTAATTTATCTAGTAAAATTTAAAATTAATTACCTCTCTATGCATACGACTGGCCATAGACTCACGGCCTAGAGTGTGCGTATACTCCTGTGCTGCACGATTCTCCTAGTTTTGATGAAAGATAGTCTAACAAGTATTCAAATAAATAATAAATATTTAAATAAAACTTTAAGCATATTAAAAAATTTAAAATTTAAAAATTTTATCTCGAACTCCTGGCTCCTTCAGTGTCTAACCATCCTCTCCCACTGACTCGAAGGACAGTCCTGTATCCAAAGAACAAGCTCCTCTAGAGTGTCTTATTGATGCTCGAGCCATCCTCTATGGAGCTTGATCTTGTAACCCCGGTATAACTCTCCGATTTTCTTCAATCGAGCATCTCGAGCCCTCTCTACACAAATTTATGAAAAATCAGTTATAAAATTATTCTAATCAAACATATATATTGTAAACATATAAAATATATAAATATAACTAAGATGCGCATACTTACCCATATCTCCTCCCATACCCAATCCCTGACGGCAGCATCCATCAAACGCCAGTCTTTGAGCTCTACGGGAATGATGTCCGACCGCCTCATAAGCACTCCAAAAAAGAAATGCATCTCCCACGCGGTCTCCCCTATCGGCCTCCCCTCCGCATCGTAATAGACCATTACCTGATCCTTGCGGTTCCACACATGTTCCATACGTGTGGGATCGTGAAATGTCTGGTTGGATGATGCACCTGCAATGCAAATATGTTATGCAAATATATAAGTATACAAATACTATATAAAAAATAAAGTTATGCTAATATAATAAAAACATACACTCAGATGCCTGCGTAGTATCATGTGCCTCAGATATGGATGATGGTAGAGGCTCAGCTGTCGGTGGAGTAGATGCCATCGGTAGATGTCCTTGAGCAGTTGATGTTGAGGTGGATGGAGTATGCTTCGATGGCTCCTCAGATGCTGAACTATGCGTAACCCGTCGAGGGGCAGGGGTGAAAGCTAGATGGCGTTTAGATGCTATCGTGACCTACAATGTTAATGAACATCAATCAATATAACATCGTGATATATCAAATTCTATTCGCTCGAAAGTCGAGCCAGCTCCGTGCCTGAGACATCCGGCTAGGGTCCTCCTCTAGTCGACTCGATCATGGCCCAAGCCAACTTGACTGTGTATCCAAGTCCACTCGACTGTGTACCATCCTCTTGATCACTTCCTCTCTCCCTCTCTCGATCTCTTTCATCGATGATGTCAGTGAGGCCGAATCTCTTTCTCCCAGCTTTTCCATCTCTCAATCTTCCTCTCTCCCTCTCTTGATCTCTCTCACCGACGAGGCCGAACCCCATCCATCCCTCTCTCACTCTCTCGATCTCCCTCATCGACAAGGCCGAACCCCATCCCTCCTAGTGATGCCGGCGAGGCCAGACCCCCTCCCTCTCTCTTTTGCTCTCTCGATCTACCTCGCTAGCGAGGCCGAACCCCCTCCCTCCTAATGATGGTGGGGAGGCCGAACCCCCTCCCTCCCAATGATGGTGGCGAGACTGGATCCCTCCCTTCATCTCTTAAGTACAGACCCATTGGATATTTGGGTTTAGATTCGGTATCAATAATTAAAATTAGATCTGAATCTAAATATTCAAATTTCGATCTAAACCCAATCTATTGATAGATCTAGTCCACAGCCACCGACATGGCACGGCCCAAGGCTACCGCCACGGTATGGTCCAAAAATTATGACATGTAGATAATTATAATATTTATAATAAATATTTATAATATTTATTATAAATATTTTATAAATTATTATAAATATACATGATTAATAAATAATACTATAAATTTTTTAAAAAAAATTATACCTGTGGCTATAGAGAGCGGATTGCATCGAAAGCTTCGAGGGTCGCCAGCGACGATGCTTGAGGAGGACGACGGCACTAGAGGTAACCTACGAAATAAAAGTAAGATAGTGAGATAGAGAAGAGAGAAAAAGAGGAAAGAGAGAGAGAGCAGGGGCGGCCGAGAGATTGGGGGTCGAAGGAAGGGGGCACAGTGACGAGGAGGCGAAAGAGGCTTCGCATTCAATTGGAGGAGGGTCAGAATGGTGGTGGTGGTGGGGGGGTGGGGTTTCACGGGGCCGAACGAAGGGTGGAGGGGGGCTCGTTGAAAGATGGTTTGGTTTCGCACCAAGGTCGGAGGAGGATAGAGTGTCGGGGAGGGGTTTCACGAGGGGCCGGTGGAGGGTCGAGGGTGGATAGGGGTTCATCGGAGGGGGGTTTCATAGGAGGCCTAGGGAGGGTCGGATGGGGGTTCGTCGAAGGGGGTTCATTGGGGAACGAGAGAGGGTTGGATGGGGGGGTGGAGGACCGAGCAAGGGTGGAAGGGGTTCGTCAGAGGTGGGGGGTTTCACAGAGGGCCGAGGGAGGGTCGAATGGGGTTCGTTAGAGAGGAGGTTTTGCTGGGGACCGAGAAGAGTCGGATGGAGGGGTGGGGGGTGGTGGTGGGTGACGGGGAGGGGCGGATGGGATGGGGGGCTGGAGGGGGAGGGAGAAGGAGGGGCGATGCTGATCGAAAGGGAAGGAGGGGCGACGCCGGCCGAGGGGAGGAGGGGTGATGCCAATCGGGGGGGGAAGGAGCTTCACCGACAATGAAGAGGAGGGGGAGAGAGTGAGAGAGAGATCGAGCACGCACGGGAGGAAAGAAAAAATTTAAGAATTTTTAACCGAACCTAGGGTAGCGGTTATTGAACCATTGTCATAGATCTACGGCAGCGATTATCGAACCGCTACCATAAGTCTACGACAGCGGTTATCTAAAACTACTGTCATAGATCTACGATAGCAGTTCTATAACCATTGCTATAGATCTATAGCAGCGATTTTTGATAACCATTGCCATAGATTGAAAATAACTTTTTTCTTATTTTTTTTAAATATTATATAATTTCATAATTTAATGCCCATCTTTACCTTTCATTATCTAAATAATTATCACTAGAGTGTCATCACAAAAGCTCGTCTTGATCCGATTGCCCTAACTTCATTGATTAGAAAATTTTGATTTTGATGATCGCGAATGATGATGTAATGATGTGATAGATGGAGACCTTCGATAGATTCAAAAATCTACAACAATGATCTCGATGATGTTTGTAGCAAACTATTATAGTTTTACTTCAATTGAATATCGTTATCATGGTCAATTTAGTACGAAATGATTTTGACTATTAAATTAGAAATAAGTGATCAAAGGATTAAACGACGTCCAATTATGAGATAATTTTTTAGTTAAATGATCTTTATTATAATTTTAAATATTTTATATGGTGATGATAGTAAAATTTAAATCATTTTTGTATAAATTATTTATGTTAAGCAGATATTGCAAAAGCACGAGCATAACAACCAATGAAGTTTCAGAATGGTTATCAGGAGACATATAGTTTTAGATCGTTCTTCATCTCTTGAGTTGAATTTTATAATCACCACAATACAAAATGATTAAAGTAGTATCTAAGAATATTTATAAAAAAGAATTATCTCATAATCGAACACCATTTGGTCCTTTGATCACTCATTTATCATTTAACTGTTGAAACTAATCTATACTAAATTGACCAAAATAATGATATCCGATTGAAGTGAAACTTTAATAGTATGCTACAAACATCACCAAGATCATCGTTGCAAATTTTTAAATTCATCAGAGGTCTTCATCTATCAGATCATCGCATCATCATTCGTGGTCGTCGAAATCAAATTTTTTTGATCAACGAAGCTAGGGCCATCGGATCAAGACGATCTTTTGCGACGATATTCTAATGATAATTATTTAGATAATGAATGGTGAAGATGGATATTAAATTTTAAAATTATATAATATTTAAAAAAAATATGATAGCGGTTACAATTAACCACTGTCATAAATCAGATTATAGCAGCGGTTCCTATTAACCGCTGCTATAGGTCCGACTTATGGTAGCGGTTATAATGAACTGCTGCTATAGGTCGACCTATGACAACGATTTTTCGTAATCACTGCTATAGATCCAACCTACGACAGCGGTTTTCTGTAACCGCTGCTATATGTCAGACTTATAGTAGCGGTTATAAAAATCGCTGCCATAGGTCCGATCTATAGCAGCGGTTAACAAAAATCGCTATCATAGTAGGTACTGCCATAGGCTATTTTTGTAGTAGTGTATATTTTGATCCAGATAACTTAGTAATCAAGGATAAATGAGCCACCAAGCCATCCGATCGTAAGGGATAAGCATGGTTTAAAGGTCTTCTCCTTCCATTCAGTGGGGATCCCATATGGCAGTAAATGTGCCACCATAAATTCATTCATTAAGATGAACAGTCAAAAAAATTTTATTATTAAAATTATTTTAATATAAAAATTAAATATGAATAAGTTTAGATTAAATCTAAAAAGATTCATGGTTTAATTATGCTTTATTTTCTGTTATAAAACTAGCAATAGGTTGCTATTTATAAAATGAGCCAACCTATTTCTAAAATGAGTCAACCCATTTAATGAACAAAAAATAAAAAAAAAAATCTTTCAAAATTTAAAAATTATTTTTAAAATGTTGAACCCCAATCCATCAGTCCAAAAATTTAATTAAAAAAATTAAGTATTGCCTAGTAGGATCTAAAATTATGAATTAAAGATCCTAAGATAAAAGCATAAAACTATGGATTAAAGAATTAGATGAATTAGGTCCATTAATTGGGTTAGACCTAAGGTTGGTTAAATAATGGACTTAACTAGAGTAATTAATCAAATCTAACCAAACATTGAATTAGATTAGGTTAAGGACACTCTAGATTCAACTTCAATAGTTGTAGTTGGATAAGTCCATGTCTTTAACAAGGATCAAGATGGACATGATTCACGGCTAAGCGGTCCAGCCCAAAATTACTAGGTTGATCAGATTGAACCTAATTAATCGATTGATATCTAAGGTACGTTTGGCAGTCTAGACTAATGATTCTTAATTGAAAGCTACTCATATTGATTCGATCTTTGACGAGTTAATGGCATATCTCTTCCACTGATCTCACTTACCTGGCTGATATGATCGATTAAGATTTAATTAAATCACTTGATGATTCGAGCTAACCCATGTCATTAGAAATCAATTTGACTAATTTCAATCAGTAAAACTGAATTAGGTGTCCATGGATCGAAATTGATCCTAATCCTCATCTATTGACTTGGTGAAGTCAGTGGGAGGATTTGACTTAGTGAAGTCAGTGGAAGCAAATTGGTCCATAACTTTTTTATCCTTTAAAATCATATGTAACTTAAATTTTCTAAATTATTAGGTTCTTAAAAATGATAAAATTATGGATATAACTGAGTCATAGTTTTTCATTAAGGTGAATTGTGATGAGTCTAATTTTCTATATGGACATTGGAGGTGCCTTACACCTGATGTTCATTTGGATATTTGAATTATCATCCATCAAATGATGATTAGATTGAACTCTCTGAACAACAATCAGGTTGGCCAGAGCTTTCCTTGGATCTATTTTTCGTTCGTTTGATTAACTGAACTCAATCATCTTAATGGTTGGACCTAACCAGACTATTTCAATGGAGGCCATAATCTACTGAATTGACTTCTGGGACAAAATAAAATTATTGAAAATTATTTGAAGATGCAATTAATTGTTAACCTACCTATAGACGCACACGGATTGGCCAGAGCTTTCCTTGAGCCTGTTTGTAGTCTATGTGGATTGCAATACTTACTAAGGAGTTAGTGTAATTTCTCGAATTGGGGGTAGAGGCTACCAATTCATAAAATAGTGGAAACACCTTTAGACTAAAGTTCAAATCTTTATAATTAAATAATTTAAATACTAATATGGCCTTGTATTTTCCTTTCAGTTGAATAGAATGGCTCGTGTAAGTCCACTTCGTTCACTATTGGATAGTGATAAGCATTTAGAATCTAAATATGAGAAGTCTATTGTTGACCCTAATTAAGCAGATCTGAAGAGGAATGGTCCTCTTAACTTGAATAGGCTGAACAGCGAAAACCAGTAAGACGTTGCTGGGCAAGGATATTATATAATAACACCTTGCAATTTTACTATTTGTGATACAACTATATGGGTATTAGATATCGAAAGTCCAGTTCATATATTTAATTTGTTGCATGGACTTCAAATTGGTAGAAAGTTTGAAGATGGTGATAGGTTCCTGAATGTTGAAGATGAAAGAAATATTCTAGTCCTAGCATTAGAAACTCTTGAGCTTATTTTCAAAATAAATAATATCATTTTAAATGACTGTCACTATTGTCCATCCTTTATGATGAACATAATATCTGTAGGACTTTTGGCCCAAGACGGTTATTGTTTATCGATAAAAAAAAATTATTATGATATCATTATGAATGATATTATAATAATATAAAAATAATTAAAAAATAGTACGTATATTTTATCATAGTTTATTAATGTAATGTACACGTCAAATAAATACCTAAAACTAGATAATATCATCGATGCCTATCTTTGACACTGTCGGCTCGATCATATAAATAAAAATAGGATTAACAGATTAGTCAAGGAGCATATCCTTGACATCGATGATTATGAATCATTGACTATTTGTGAGTCATGCCTTCTTGGTTAGATGACCAAATCATCTTTTACTATAAAGGATGTACAAGCCACTGAACTTTTGGGTCTAGAACATACAGATGTATGTGGACTTATGAACACATATGCTAGAGGTGGGTTCTACTACTTCGTTATATTTACTGATGATCTATCTAGGTATAAGTACATCTATCTTATGAAGAGTAAATTCAATTTATTTAAAATATTCAAATGATATCAAAATTATTGTAACATCATCATGGCATCACCTATCTCTAATACCACGTATAGCAAAAATGTCTGATCTTTAGCATGGACTTGAGGAGAACTTTGATATTTTTTAAGATAACAGACTATCGATCCATCTAATCTGGATCTGTGATAGAGTGCCTCCCTCCTTGGGCTTGAGGTAGGCACCCCCTTTTGGGGCGGCAACTCTAAAGAGAAGAGAGATGAGAGATTGAGAAAAAAAAGATCTGTATTCCAATCCATGTTATAAAATCTTAATATAACTTATGTATTTATGATACCATCTAAGGAATTTATATCCATAGATGAGTCTAAGATATGCAGGCTTCAAAGATCCATTTATGGATTGAAGCGGGCATCTTGGAGTTGGAGCATGTATTTTGATAAGGTGATCAAAACGTATGGCTTCATTAAGAATGAAGAGAAACCATAAATATGTAAATGGGCTAATGGTTCTATAGTTGTATTTCTTATTTTGTATATGGATGATATTCTCTTAATCGGAAATGACATCCCTACATTATAGAGAATAAAGATTTGGCCGTCATCTTAATTCTCCATGAAGGACTTGGGAGAAGCTTCCTACATCCTAGGGATGAAGATCTATAGGGATAGATCAAAAAGATTGCTTGAGTTATTCCAGTCCATGTACATCGATATCGTGCTGAAGCAGTTTAACATGATAAATTTCAAGAAAGGCTATCTTCCGATAGGCCATAAAATTTTTTTCTTAAAGAGGGATTGTTCGACAATTTCTCAAGAAAGAGAGCGTATGAGTAGAATGCCATATACTTTGGCAATGGATTTTATTATGTACACCATGACATGTACGAAATTAGACGTGTTATACTCATTAGGGATGGTGAATAGATACTAGTCTGATCCGGATAAGAATCACTAAAAGATTGTAAAGACAATCCTAAAATATTTGAAAAATACTAAGAATCAGTAGCTCATTTATGAAGAAACTGACTTGAAAATACTCAGACAACTAGAATGATCGATCATCCAAATCATTCTAATTGCTTTCAAAATCCACCAGTGACACCGAGCAGTATATGGTAGCAATCCATCAGAATTAAAAATGAACCTCTTGGTGCAGTTATCTGTGTGATTAAGTTCTTCTATCTTGAGCTCCGATGGGATTAAAGTTAAGGTAAACTCGTCAAATCCTAATATCCATCATATGAATTAATCATTTGATTCAAATCCAATGTGAAAATCTTAATAAAAATTCTTTCTATTATTCCACTCCGTCATGGCCATGGGCTTATGGATTTGATTCTCGTGATCATCATAAGGCTACTCCTTATCTATCGAGGTAGATAAATTCTCTTTTATTGCAATCCAATTTCTATAATAAATATGCTATAGCCAACATACACCTCAGGATTCCAAATGGCTAGGAGATCGAGTCATGGTGTAGTCAAACTATAACACCCTCAAGATGAATTATCGATGCACCTCAGGTCAAAGAACCAGACACATCACTGCAGCTTCGAGCTAGTCATCGATGAGAAGATAGACTTCCTAATGACTGCTCGAGGTGGTCACATGCTCTTATTCTCTAATGAGTATCTGTACTCTCATTTCGATGTCTCTATACCATAGACTCAAGACTCATCTACTATAAAGAAGCGATTGTATACCAACTTTTTAGATCAATCACCATTCTTATGATGATCCTTTGATCATGAGCATTTTATGAGTTAATAATGAAAATTCATGTCTTAAATTTTTAACTCTTGAAAATAAGAATTATCATTGCCATTAACTCAAAGAATGTATCACAGACACTAAATGCACATTATGATAGAAAATAATTTATTTTATTATTTATAGTCAAAATTATAATTTTATTCTTAGAAATGTATAATAAGTGTCAGTCAATTCTGACTTCTAGGGCATGAAAGTCGAAGTATGAAAGTTGAAGTATCATAGACGTTCCTCACTACAAAGAGTAGTAGGAAAGCATGAAAGTTGAAGTATCTTTTATTCCGTTCTTTTCATAGCGTTCAAATCGTTGTTGCAATGAGAGCATCAAGTTCTGTCTTAGATGGATAAAAGCATTCTTCTTGTCTCCAAGAAGAATCCCATAGCAAGAATTATGTTAGGCAAACCTTATGACCATTTCTTTTTTTCATATTATTTCCGGCAACATAATTAGCATACATGGGTGATGTGGTCGTAACCATAGTTTTTTTTCTCTCCTTTTCTACTAGCAATAAATATAGCATTTTAATCAAAAAATGCACACCAATTAGATCGATGCTCAATATTCTTTCTCAAAAAAGAAAAGAAAAGAAAAGGTTTGTACTAAAGACACATGTTTCCAAACTAACAGCTATGATTGATTAACAATTAAAAAATAGGTACAAAACCTACCAATTAAAAAAATATATTTTTATCTAACATAATGAGCATTCTATTTAGTGTTCAGAGATAAGCCACACTAGCCTTGGAAAACTAATACTTCTGACCGAACATGGTTTAGTTGGTTGATATTTTTATAAAACCTAAACAATTGCTCGAGTTCGAATTCTCTATTCCTGAACTAGATGACTGCATTCTATTAGTAATTAGGTATATATCTAACATGTACACGAGGAGTATTTAAACAATTGGTCAGCCCATAACACCTTTTATACCCAAAAAAAGAAGAAGAAGCTAAACTATGAACATATATACCATCTAACTAACAAATGCTTATGTACATGTTTTTTTAAATCATCAACAAAAGGTTGTTGGCTCGGGACTGCAGGATCTAAAAAGGTTTTTAACAAATCCCTCACTTTAGTGGGTGGAACAAGAAATTGTTAAAACGTAAAGCTGAATATGTATATTGTTGGGGATAAATCCCGCTCCTACCGAAGTCAAGTTCGGTGCCCAGCCTGATGCGGCCAGTAGCCATGGAAAAACTTCGACAGATGGATCTTGGCCGAACTATTACAGCCAACCGAACTGCTAAGCAGTCGAGCCCCTTTGGACTCTTAGCGGTCGAACTCCTCAAGCGGCCGTCCCTTCAGTCGGATGAACTCCTCAACAGTAGTCCCTCGACCGAACTTCTCAGCTTACTCCTCGACCGGGCTTCTACGAAAGTCGGACTCCTTGCAGACTCCTCCAGCGGTCGAACATCTCAGTGGCCAAACTTCTATGGGAGCCAAACTTCTTACAGACTGTTGATGGATTCCTACAGGCGATCCCACTACTAAACGGTTACACGATAATAACGATCAGCATTTATCAAGTCAATAACGATCGGCATTTAAAGTCAATAACGATCGGCATTGATCAGGATAGTTACGACAATCATTAATCAAGGCAGTTATAACAAGCTCCCTCTATAAAAAGGATCCTCCAGATATGCTTACACCAGGTTCTGAAAACCCTTCTCTTCTTCTCAAAATTCTATTGAACTCCATACTGAGCACTCCATTTCTGTTGGCGCTGACTTGATCGTCGGAGGATCCTACCGGAGCCACCCCCACCGACTACGGACGGAACTTCATTTTGCAGGTCCCCGATGGCAAACTTGTTCACCTCCACTCCAATGAATTTCGACGATGATCAGATTCTGCGTCAACAGATTGGCGCTAGAGGAAGGGCCTCGAACCTCCGAGGTTTTCTTGTTCTTAAAGGAGTGCTCGACGATGATTTCTCTCTCTCCAGAGATCCTTCTTCTTCCTCACTAGAGTTCTCATCCGAAGAGAAAATGCCTCGAGAGCTTCGACTCGACGATCGACAGCTTGCGTGCCAGATCCGCCTGTTCCTGTCTCAGCCCCGGCAGTCCAGTTTTCACATGAAGCCATCGCAGACGTGAAGCAGTTCAACCTGATGGTCGGGTTCGTAGCCCCATCAAAATGATGCTGGCCGTGCGACAACCTCCAGCGGAGACTTTGCCAGCAAACCCGCCACGAGGACGCGAGGAACCAGCCTTAAGAAAAAGTATTTGGGCATACTAATCATCCTTAGAAAGGAGAAATGGAGAGCAGAAATTCTCCCGAAGAAGGTTTCACAAGGAGGTCGGAACGAAGTTCGGCAGAAGCAAAGTCAAACTCTCCCTCAAAGCTCATCATCAGAATGAAGTTCGGCAGAAGCGAAGCCACACTCCCCCTCGAAGCTCATCACTTAAGTCAGGCCGAACTCCCCCCATCTCGAGTATGTCATCAACGAAAGCCCCTACAAAGAATTCACAGGAGGTGGAGTGAAGTTCGGAAGCTAAAGCAAAGTCGAGCCCCACCTCGAGCTCATCGTCAAGGAAGTCCGGGCAAAGAAGGAAGAAGTTCCCCCACAGAAGGTTTTGCAAGGAGACAGAATGAAGTTCGACCGCATCCAAGGAGGCGGAATGAAGTTCGGCCACATCCACGACCTCGAAGTTCATCATCGAGAAAGCTCCGATAAAGGGGCATGAAGTCCTCCCATGGAAGCTTTCGTGGAAAAGCAGAATGAAGTTCGGCAGCTCAAGGAAAGCCGAGCTCCCCCTTGAGCTCGTTGTCAAGGAAGTTCGAACAAAAGAAGTTGGAAGTTCGGTGCAAGCGAGGGTGGAACGAAGTTCTCCTACCAAATGAAGTTCGGCACAAGTGAGGCCAAACTCCCCCTCAAACCTCATCATCGGAATAATGTTCGGTGCAAGCAACTCCTACTTGAGTATGTCACCAAGGAAGACCCCTACAAAGATTTCACAGGAGGTGAGATGAAGTTCGGCCGCACTCACGACTGCCCCAGGATAAGCGAGAACTCCCTGACTCCAAGGAAGCTCCGACAAAGGGCATGAAGTTCTTCCATAGATTTCACAAAGGGACGGAATGAAGTTCGACCGCGCTTACGACCTCCACAGCATAAGGCCTGAACTTTTCGAGCTCGCCACCAAGGAATTCCCATGGAGGATTTCGCAAGTTCGACCGTGCTTACGACCTCCACAGCACAAGGTCTGAACTTTTCGAGCTCACCACCAAGAAATTCCCGCGGAGGGTTTCGCAAGTTCGGCCGCACTTACGACCTCCACAGCACAAGGCCTGAACTTTTCAAGCTCGCCACCAAGGAATTCCCGTGGAGGGTTTCACAAGTTCAGCCGCATCCACGATCTCCCCAGCACAAGTGAGGCCGAACTTCACCTCGAGCTCGCCATCAAGGAAGCCCCGACAGAGGGGCGCAAAGAAGCCCTCCTTTCGAAAGGTTCCACGACTATGCCCCCCTCAATGCTCCTCGAATTCAGATTCTCACCGAAGTGAAGAACCAGCTACCAAGATTAGAAGGGTTACAGTCTCCCCCAAATAAGCACGATCAAAATAAGTACTGTCTCTACCATCGCAACCACAGCCACGACACCGAGGAATGCATCCAGCTCCGAGACGAAATTGAGGAGCCCATCAGAAAGGGGCGGCTGGGTAAATTCCTCCAACACCAGTCTGAAGCAGGAAAAGATCAGCCAAGGGTGCTACCATAGCCAGAGATGGCAAGGAGCTCGGTACTACCATAACTAGAGACCGCAAGGAGGTCGACCACCTTATGGCTTCATCCACATTGCCCCTGGGAGGAGCTTGGTGCATCAGCGATTCATCGTCTCCCAGCGATAAGAGCTTGCATCAAATTGAGAAGGCCAACATGAGGAGGTCATCCACCCCGGGACTTATTGTCGAAGAAACGTGGAGGAATAATGCTACCACGATCTTGAAATATAGAATTTGGGGATGCGCTGCTAGTAACTTTCTTTTAATAAAATTCTTTCCTTTCGATAATATTATTTTTGGATGCGAAAACTATGCGATGACATGGAAGAAGCAGATTGCCGTGTTAGGAACAGGAGGAGAACCTTGTCCTAACGCGAGCAATAACCTCGGCTAGAGATAAGATCTCTTCCGAGCGAAGGCCTCGTTCACAAAGGACGAGATGGGGGGAGAGGCCCTGACAGCGGCCCTTATGTGCCCCCACAGCCCATTAGGAATAGGAGGAGAACCTCATCCTAACGCGAGCAACAACCTCGGCTAGAGATAAGATCTCTTCCAAGAATCAACCTCGGCCAGAGATAAGATCTCTCCCGAGCGACCACCTCGGCTAGAGACAAGATCTCCCGAGAAGTTCGGCCAGAGATAAGATCTCTTCCGAGAAGCGACTTCGGCTAGAGATAAGATCTCTCCCGAGAAGTTCGGCCAGAGATAAGATCTCTTCCGAGAAGCGACTTCGGCTAGAGATAAGATCTCTCCCGAGAAGTTCGGTTAGAAATAAGATCTCTCTCGAGAATCAACCTCGGCCAGAGATAAGATCTCTCCCGAGCGACCACCTCGGCTAGAGATAAGATCTCTCCCGAGAAGTTCGGCCAGAGATAAGATCTCTCCCGAGAAGCGACTTCGACTAGAGATAAGATCTCTCCCCAGCGACCCTGTCAATCTCGGTTAAATAAGGTCTCCCCCGAGCGACCGGGCCAACCTCGGCTGGAGAGCGTCGACTTCGACCTCAGCGAGAGATAGGATCTCTCTCGAGTGACCGTATCAACCTCAGCTGGAGAGCTTCAACTTCAACATCAACTTTAGCCGGAGATGAGATCTCCCCCGGGCTTCGACCTGAACCAACACGGAGCCCGGAAGAAGACTTCGACAGTCGCCTTTTCTGCACTCCCTTCCTTCGAGTTTCGAACTCGAAAGTAGGGGGGCTAGTGTTGGGGATAAACCCCGCTCCTGCCAAAGTCAAGTTCGGTGCCCAGCCTGATGTGGCTAGTAGCCACGGAAGAACTTCGGTGGATGGGTCTTGGCCAAACTATTACAGCCGACCGAACTGCTAAGCAGCCGAGCCCCTTTGGACTCTTAGCGGCCGAACTCCTCAAGTGGCCGTCCCTTCAGCCGGACGAACTCCTCAGCAGTAGTCCCTCGATCGAACTTTTCAGCTTACTCCTCGATCGGGCTTCTACGGAGGTCGGACTCCTTGCGGACTCCTCCAGCGGTCGAACTTCTCAGTGGCCGAACTTCTATGGGAGTCAAACTTCTTACAGACTATTGACGGATTCTTGCAGGCGATCCTACTACTAAACAGTTACACGATAATAACGATCGGCATTTATCAAGTCAATAACGATCGGTATTTAAAGTCAATAACGATTGGTATTGATCAGGACAGTTACGACAATCATTAATCAAGGCAGTTACAATAAGTTCCCTCCATAAAAAGGACCCTCCAGATATACTTACACCAGGTTCTGAAAATCCTTCTCTTCTCCTCAAAATTCTATTGAACTCCACACTGAGCATTCCATTTCTGTTGGCGCTGATTTGATCGTCGGAGAGTCCTACCGGAGTCACCCCCACCGACTCCAGACGGGACTTCATTTTGCAGGTTTCTGGTGGCAAACTTGTTCACCTCCACTCCAACAAATTCTGGCGACGACTAGATTCTGCGTCAACATATATATATATATATATATATATATATATATATATATATATATATATATATGGGACGTTACTGTTTAGACACACGCTCGCAGGGGGTCATAAGTGTATCAAGTAGACTTAAAAACGCCTCCTTGAATCATGAGTTCCACAAAAAGCTAGTACACAATTTTGACCAAAAACCAAAGAAGAATTAGTCTTCGCTAAGAGTATACATGCCATGCATGATGGATTTTGAGCTTGTGTTAGACAACAAATGCACTATGTAACAGTAAAAGTTTCTCATTGAGCATTGTGTAAAGCTCAAGATCTATTGTAAATTGCAAGCAGGTCCTTGGTAGAAGCTTAGTTAATTTTGCTTCGCAATGGAACTAAATTGCTCCTCGATTATTAGCACTTTATTTTAGAGGCATGATATTTTGCCGAGGAAATTATTAATTTTACCCGTGGTTCTTAATTAGGCATGCGTCCTCTATAATATCCCATGGATTGATGACAACTAGTTCCTTATTTAAAGCAATGGTTTATGCTTCAATTATATAGACTGATTAAATTATGGGGAAAAAAAGAATCTAAAGGGTGTGACGAGAAAACAACTACAACAACCAAGTGATGACACGTTGTAATTAGGTTTGCTCATTGCTAAGCATAACTTAGCTCCCACAAGTAACATGAGATATGTCAATTATCATACATCAAATCAGCAAAGAGCTAGTACATAAGGGGTGGTTTGGTTTGCAACAAAAATCGAAATTGAAATTATAATAGAAATGGACTGGAGTAACAATCGAAATTGCCATCCTCTAACGTGTCTGATTCATGATTAGAATTGAAATTAGAATCGAAGTAGAATTTAAATATTAGGAGAGAGGGGTGATTAAATTTTGGATAATTAAGATATTCTCATTCCCTTCTGCAATTGGAACAGAAATGCAAATGAAATTTTCTCCAACCAAAATACTAAAATGGGATTGCTCAATTTAGCATTAACATTTCTGGTACGACTCCTTCCAACCAAACATTGCTAAAATCTTCCAAATATGATGCATCTAATTGGCCAAGACCAAAATACAAAGAGCGGTGAATATGACCGGCACCACAAATAAGCAGCTCAGCCCATTGAACAAGTCTCTGGAGCCGAAGTTAAAAATTAAATATTCATTGCAAACCTATCCATCACATGTACCAAATATCACTAATTCTCATGATTTTTTTTTTTTTTTTTTTTTTTTTTTTTGTAATGAGTTAATGTTTTCATTTGTTATTAGCACAAGAACCACACTGCACCTGAACAATATTTGATATAGATAAATCACGCCAAAAGTGCAGGTGAACCATATCCAGTTGGAATTCCCGTGCCTTCGCACTTAAGTCTTTGAAGAGACCGACGGGGACTTGTAGGCATATCCCATGTAGGTCCCACCATTTGGTGACAAATGCTTTTGAACAGCACTGTCACAAATATCAATTTATAACGCGGTGTCACATAACACTTGTCTTGTTTTTCTTTTTTCTTTTTTTTTTTCCTTGACAATCATGACAACAACGAGACCCACAAGAAAGAATGATTAAAACAAGTAAAGAGACAAGATACTTTTTCAAGAGGCAGATGATTTAAATGGCATAAATTGGTCACCCCGACGCATCCCCCTCCTTGCATGGATTGGAATTCCCATCCCCTTATTCCTTGTAGCATGCTTATAGAGGACACAATGATCTTTGTGTTTTCATAATCAATCTAATATCTCTACTTCGTCAAAAACAAACTATTTTCCTTCGATCTTGTTGGACACTCTTCTTTTCCTCCAAATTTTGCTGGTTTAATATAATATGAGGTTTTAAGTTGTACATATTTGGTCTATGTAGTTTATTTTCATAAAATCTTCAACCTCCTAATTTTAAAAAAATAAATAAATAAATAAATATTATAGAGAAAAGATATCTTTAGTTTCACATCGATTATGAGTCAAAATAAAGTATGACTTATATGGATTAGAATTTTTTTTCATATGAGACATCTTTTAAAGAATAAAATCATGAGACTTCATATCATGAGCCAGAAATCGAAGTGGACAATATCTCACGTATTTAAGCATGGAACTAATATAACTATTCAAAATCTAATGTTGTGGTATGCAGGTGCGGAACTAACCCAACTATCCAAAGCCATTCGATTCTTTAACTATGACCGCAACAACAACAAACAAAGAAAAAATAAAATATCCTATTTTTTTAGGGTTTATTTTGTTGAGATATATTAGGTTATGGGGTAATCTAATGATTTCTAAGAAGTATTTATCTAAAAACTTGATTACAAAAGAAAATAAATTTATTATATTTAGTTGATGAAAAATCACTACGAAAAATGATATTCAAAAAAATTACTATGGTTGGTTAGAGATAATCTTATATAAAAATATTATCATATTTTTAATAATATTTTTAAATAAATAATTTTAATAATATTATTATTTTCTTAGTCCATTTGATAGATATTTATGGCCACTTACATAAACGCTGCTAATATTTTGAATACTAAAATATATTTATATGAGTTAATAAATATTTTAAAATTACTTATATATATTAAAAAATATTTTTAATTATAAATAAATTTTTAATATCTTTTGGTATATGAAGAAATATATTAATCATTAATAAATTCTATGTTAGATTTATTGGTAATTAATAAATATTTTTACTTACTTAATAATAATTAGTCTTTATTAACAAATATATATTAATATATTTGTTTTATATAATATATTATAATATATTAATATATTATATATATTAATATATTATTAATATAATATATTCTAGTATTATGCTATATTATTAATATAATATATTATTAATTATACTATATTATTAATATAGTATAATTAATGTAATATAGATGAGAATATTTTAATATTTTAGATTATATCTATCTAATAATATAATATAAAAATATGATATTTATTTTATTTTATTTTAAAATATAAATATAAGATCTATTATTTATTTTACTATTTTTTATTTATTTTTTGTATCAAAAATAATAATTACTTTTTCATGCCGGTTATCCCCAATCAAACGGACGCTAAGATTCTAACGCCCAACAGACGATACAATCCCCGCCACGGGCAAAAGAAGATGCCACTACGTTTGTTAAATCGTTCCCTAGCGACAGCAGCACCAACCGACCGTCTCGCGGCCTCCTCACCTCCCGTCCTCTCCGTTTAAAACCACCCGCGCCCCCCTCTCCCACTCCCCAACTTCCTTGCTTTAGAGAAGGAAGTGAGAGAGTATTAACATCTCCTTCGCTTGCTACATAACAGAAGTGTACGATCTCTCCCTTTCTCTCAGATCGATCGAGCGATCGATGAAGGAAGCGGCGCCGCCACCCCACAAGACTCCAGCGGAGCTGGCGACCGGATCTCCTCCGGCGAGCCACCCGATCCGCAGCCGGACCAGATCCACTTCGAGCTCCGCCTCCTCCCTCTCCTCGACCATTCTTTCTTCCTCTCCTTCCCCAGCCCACCGATACCTTTTCCCCCTCCGCTCCTCCTCCGCCGTTCCCTTCTCCTGGGAGCACCTCCCCGGCGTCCCTAAAAACCCCAAATCCCTCCCCTCCCCCACCGGCCCCACCGCCTCCTCCTCCCCCTCCTCCCCGCTCCGATCCAAACCCCCTCGACCCCCGCAAGAAGCGATCCGACGCCAGATTCGCCCACCTAGCCGCCGACGACCCCTTCGCCGCCGCCCTGGCCGAGTGCACCAAGGACGATCCCGCCGGAACGGAACTGGTGGAGCTCTGGGGTGAGCCCAGCGCCGGAGCTCCCCGGCGGAGGGCCTTGGCGACAGCGGCCTTCACCCAGCGGTTCGGGATATTCGATCTGTACGGTTCCTGCAAGATCTCGTGCTCCGTCGCCGACGCGATCATCCATGTCCCCCGGTCTACCCACCGCCCCGCCACGTACGGCGTCGTCCACCGCCGGTCCAGCTCCTGAACCCCCGACCCCCACTCCGGTCCGGTGTCCGTCCCAAGATAAGTACATAAATAAAATTAAGAAAAAAAGTAAATCTTCTGTCAATTATTTGTTTTTCCAATGTTTAATGTTGCTGCTTTTTGCCTTAATTTTCTGTCCTTTGTATCCATGTAGACCACGTTGTCTCCGTACATGGCAAATTTTTAATATGTAACATCCGATGGATCTGGTTATTCTTCCTACCAAATGGTTTCCCTTCAGGCTGGCATCTGACGTGGCATAAGGAGATTGGTTGGAAGCACCAATGCCTTGTGCCACGTGGAGTGCTAGCAATGCAGTGGACTCTTTTGTAGTGTGGTTGTGCTCCATTAATTATTTTTATTGTTCGTGATTTTTTTGGATAAAGCATCGGTGGAATAGGGTCCAATACGCCATCAGATGGCGAGTTTTCCGGGTCTTTAGCTGGAAGACTGGAATAAAGGAGAAATTATTGCATGCACCAGGTGCAATTGGACCGCGTAAATCCCACGGTAGATGACACGCCACGCTACCTCTTATATTTCACCGATTCCCGATTGCGCACTATCCACCGTGCATTTGCTTCGGGATCTGCCCTGGTTCACTTGCACCTGGTTCATGCAATAATTTCTGGGAATAAAGGGCTGGAATAGCGGGCATAGTTGACTACTTAAAGGTGGAATAATCTGAGGTGGGATATAGTAAACAATTAGACGTTTGGTGATGCACGGCGTCTGTGTCCTCTTTCGAGAATCAAACAATTTAAAATTTACTCCTACCAAAAAAAAAATAAAAATAAAAAATTAGGCCTTTTCCTTTGGGGCTTGAGTGTAACTACGTTCCACCGTCAGTCCTTTCCCGGTAAAGCCAAGATAGAACCTTAAACAAAAAAAAAAAAAAAAAAAAAAGAAGCCAAAGATGGATCCTTTCTCCGTGTTTTTTTTTCTGGAGGTCACGGAATAAGGTGGTGGGTTTACCTCTCTTTCTCCGTAAGTGGGACGGTTGGGAGCAATTAAAGGAGATCTGACGTGGACGAGACATCCTCACTGTTGGATGTTCGGTGTCGGAGTGAATATAACTTCACATTTGATCGGATGAGATGATTTCTTTGAGTGAATGTTTGGGGGGTTTCGTTTCTATCTGGGCTGAGATTGAGTTATTATTTCAGGGCCAATAATCTGTGGCCACGTGGTGTGGTGTTATACCAGGCTGTAGCCTAGCTGAAACGGTAGCCGTCAAATATGCTAACCACATGCTTACGGACGGGAAATATATCTTTTGTGCATACCTTTAGATCGCGTAACTCCGGCATCTACGTGGATGGATGGAAAAAAAAAAATTTAGAATGCTTTGTGATCTATGTAGAATACAATCCAATGATTAATGTTACGAAAGAAGATTAATCATTTTTTAAGTGAAAGATACAATCCGAATTCATGCATACACATATATGGTAGTGTTTGATACAAGTATAAAACTGTGCAGGTGTATGATCATACATGTTTGTTGATAAATATAGAGTGTTATCTTACTTATTTTTCTTTCTAAATATGTAGATTTTTTTTTTGATAAAATAAGCGAAAAACCATCCGAGTTTCATTAATATAATGAAAGGAATATCAAAAGAAAAGAAAAAAAAGAAAGAAAGAAAAAAAATTAAAATTAAAAAAAATGAAGAAAAAAAGAGATATTCTAAGAATAGAAAAAGTAGAGAATCATTTTATAGTAAATGCTTCACCTCCATGCAACAATAAAAAATAAAAAAATAAAAAATAAAAATAAAAATGAAAAAAATGAAAAAAAGAATGTATAGCCTAGCGAAAAAAATTCTATGTTACAATCATTTTGTGATTTTTTTTCTACAGGATAATCCTTAGTGTAGATTCATTTTCTTTTATTTTATTATTTGACATCTTCCGGTTTCCGATGACATATTTCTCAACGCCTCTCAGCCAACGTCATGCATGCAATCAAATCAAACGATCCCTAAATCAACAATTCCTATCAGTATTTTTTTTTTCCCCCCGTGCTCTCCAAATTTTCCATTCATGGTACCGGACAGCCACCCTTAACCCGCGATCGGCGAGATATCAAAGCTCGTGAAATGCTTTGATAAAGAGCAAGCCTAATGCCAGAGTACGCGGTGACCGCAGTCTTTTTAGCCCAATTGATAAAGATACGACCCCAACCCCAACCCCAATCCCAACCCCCCAACCGTTTTACTTATTCGGGGGGTGTTTGTCGTAGTGGCTCACAACGCTGAAAATGACTGCTTGATGTGGTTGGGGTTGTCATGTTTGTTTCCTTATTACGCTCGACTTTCGCCGACCATGACTCCCGATTCGACCACCACCCCAGCACCAGCAGGGCCCCCATCGACCTCGCACGGAGGCTTTTATTATTAGTATTATTATTGTTCCGATGTAGAGGGAACTTTTACTCTGCCGTTGCCGCGGTGCAGATCCCTTCAAGCGTATGATACGTACCAACTCTTCCCTTTCTTAAATCCACATTGTGCTCTGCTCGTCATGCCCGCCATAATAAATTCCATATCCTTGGCAAGCAGTGGTAGCGTACGAGAGAAGCCTTCAGCAAAATGGCTGCCTACAAAAGGTTAGCTAGCTGAAACGTTGCTCCTTGTACCACTACTATCATTATTTATTTTCCTTGTATTTCCTTGGCTAAGGTATTGTTCCTCGTAAAACTGAAACTTGGTTTGGGTGATACAAATCTTGTTACTTATGGCAAGGGATGCGGGTCCAATCTTGAACAATGGCGGCTCTTATTTCAACTTTTCTATATGTAAATTTCCAATCTAAATAGGAATGGGATGGATATAGGATAGAAAATTAGGAGTAATCCCTCTCAGCTCTAGCAAAAAAATATATGATACATAAAACAGTCCATAAAATCAAGATACAAAAAATTTTTTAGGATCGGTAGGCAAGCATCATTCTGTCTCCAATTCTGATCTCTAGAGTAGTCCACCACATAAGTAGCAATCCAATCTATAATATTATTCGTTTTTCGATAAATATGTTAGATCGACACCATAGCAAAGTAATGCAAAGAAGTCCGGATGTTATGGATGAGTAGATATGTCTTTAGCTGCATAAATGCCTTTTGCTTTTTAGAAGGTTTGAATTGTGTAATACTGATTTCATACGGTAAAATTGATTTTCTGTTGATGTAACTTGCTTCTAGTCCATTTAATTACTAGCAAAGCGAAATCGATTTTGACCGCAGAGATGTTAGGACTTGTTTGGGAGGTCGATCCACATTGTATAATCTGAACCGCACTTTTTAGAACAGAGATGAAAATAGTTTAATATTTGAGGGAGCTTGACAGTCCCTAAATCCCAGTTTTTAAGGATAATTATATCCACCCAAAACATAATTTGCTCTAGACCTAAAAGCTCTAGATAAAAATCAAAGGACCTTCTCCTCACCCTTGGGAATCCCTTTCTACCTTGTTCTTAAGATTTTGTGTGTGTGTGTTTTGTTTTGAGTGAGCCTGAACCACTAGTTGCTAAGATGTGAGATTCCAACACCCAAATAGATCCAAGAGAATATAATTCATGGAGGGCTTTATAACTTTATTGGACCTATTCCAAGGGAAGCTGATAACACACCTAATTGTCTGGATTATACCAGAGACTGGTCGATGGTCTGGAAAGGCAAGGATCTAATTGGCTAGAAAGAAGACAAGCATATATACCAGCTCCTAATCAATCACTTAATCAACCTACAGAATAATGAACGACTATTAAAGGGACTAATTCTTTTGACACAGGAACCTGCCTTCTCCAATCCAAAAAGATTTTTTTTTTCGATGTGGAAGATTCGTCTCCTTATCAACAAAGAATTTATCCCTTCCACCTAATCAGTACCTAATTTCATGAATTCAAATTACCAAGTAACTGATATTTAAAAAAGAAAAGAGTATGCAATGCACTACATACTTCCTGATTGATGTTTAATACCACATCAACTACTACTAGCAGGACCCATGAAACAAACTTGTACAATTGCATTTAAGTAGACTTTATTGGCATTTGTGGATGTAGGGCCATTATGGATACAATCACCCAAAATAGCATGTTCAGTAAACAAGCTTTTGATCTCTCTCTCTCTCTCTCTCTCTCTCTCTCTCTCTCTCTCTCTCTCTCTCTCTCTCTGTATATATATATATATATATATATATATATATATATATATATATATAGAGAGAGAGAGAGAGAGAGAGAGAGAGAGAGAGAGAGAGAGAGAGATTTTGTTTGAAGCTATTGCCAAGCCACATCCTCCTTCCGCTACCTACTATTTAACTAGCTTGCAAAGATGGCCATAAGAATGGAGGGAGGCATGCCTTTTGTTAGGTCTGGAGGGAGGCAAATGTTTCAGAAACATGGCCAGCAACAGTGGACCAACACAACCGTGAATATGAGGTAGACGCATCAACATAAAAAGTTGATTGCTGGTGGAGATCATATGGCAGAGGCACATCCTTTCTTTTACAATTCCTACCATCTTCTATTTCAATGATGATGCTGGCTTCCCTCTCGGCCGGAGAATTGGCCGTGCTGCCTTTTCTTCTTCTTTTTTTCGTACGGTGTGGATCTTCTGTTGCATTGCACGGGCCTACTGGAACACCGTTCGGTGCGCGAGACTTTGGTTGGTGGTCCAAAAAGAGGCTTTTGTTCTACCATAAAAAGAAGAGGAAGAAGAAAATAAAAAATGTTTTGGCCTTTTCATGCCATCACCTTTTCTCAGAAAATGCCGTAGTTTAGTTTGTATTACAGGATCCCTTGCCACCCAAGAGAAAGGACAAGTTCGATTCCAGAAGATGTTGACCCAATGCAGGTATAGAGCAACGAATGAGCTAGGTTTATTCTCATAAATGGAGATGTATCATAATATATTTTTTATAAAATAAAATGGTAAAAAATATAAAGCATAGTAAAAAAAAATATTATTATTTGGTGGCGAGGGAAAGGTGCATGATTGTATTCAAGGAAGAGGAAGAGGACGGGAAAAGAGGCCGAAGTAGGGACCTCGAAGATGAGAATTATACCATCGTCGTGCGCATGGCATGGTGGGGTACCACGCCAATCACTTATTTCAATTTCCATCGGCTTGGATTATCATTCCGTACATTTTATTTTATTTTATTTTTATAATATATTACTAATATAGTGCATAAGATGCATGATATAATTCCTTCTCATTGAGATATTCTTGAGAGTGATTGCTGTGAGAGGGAAAGATCGGAGAGGCCAAGAAGGTCGACTGTTATTTAATTTTTCTACCATATCCATAGAGTCAAGGGAGAGACCTTTCGTGCCATCGCCATATGGTATGGAGGGTGTTTTAATACCATATAGTTGGAGAAATTGGTGTTTAGAACCATTCTATCATGGATATATTGGACCATTCAATAAAAGATCAATTTATTAGTTGAAAAAGTAGTAAACTTTTTTCTATTGAAAACAACAAAAATTAGCTAATCATAGGTAATTATTTTTTAACTTTTTTGGATAATAAATGGTATATTAATTTTTTATTGAATAATGATATATATATATATATATATATATATATATATATATATATATATATATATATATATATATATATATATATATATATATATATATATATCGAGCAGATGGTTGTTAATGTACGTCATCTCATTTTGGATCCAGTCAATCACAATCGTAGAATTACCCTCAATGATGATTTGCTCTGCTTGGAATTCCTATTGTGCCTTGAGTCCGTCGTGCTTTGAGTTGTGAAAATCTGCTGTCATGCCTTGAGTCTCATAGGAAACTCCAGCATCGTTGCTCCAAACATCTAAGAGAAGCACTCGATACAATCATGTTCACTAAGAGATATGTTGGAATAAAGCTCAAGACCGATCTTAGAAGTGTCATCCTGCCCATCATGGAAAGAAAGTTAGCCTACCAACCCTCAGGTTGGTCTAGAACCCACTGCTCCATGGGCCTACAGTCCATCCTCCGAAGGTGCCTCCCAATGATGGAAACCCCCTAGTAGACTGAGATCCTAGTCTGATCCTAAATTCTCAGCCTCTCTAGGATCGCTTGCTTCACCTGTGACTTTGTCTTGAGACTAAAGAGGATAGTGGACTTTTGTAGATTCACAAGCTACCCGGAAGATCGGCAGTAGGCTTCAATGATGGTTGCGAAGCATCCCACATTATAGATCAAGGCCTGACTGATCGGAAGGCAATCATCTATCAAAAAGAGGTGCGAAAGGGGGTAGACCCCAGAGGCAGGCCCGTAGGGCTCCAGTGCCAACCTTTGGACCACCGCCTTCAAGGCTCGAGAAAGAGTGTCAGCACATAAAATAAATAAGTAGAAAAATAGAGGGCAACCTTGGCATAACCGACTGTAGATTGGAAAAACTATGTCGGACTCTCCATGCAATCCATGATCCAACCAATCCACCTATCCTAAAACCCCAACTCCTGGAGGGTCTAATAACTGAAGTGCCAACTCATTTGATCATATGCCATTCCATATCGATCTAGCTTGATCGCAATCAAGCTTCGATGAACCGGAGCATGTTGTAAGTCATGCATAAACTTCTAAATAAGCAAGACATTGTCGATGATAGATTGGCCATTGACAAAGGCACCCAGCTTCAGGTAATCAAACAAGACACAATCAGCTTCAGCTGCTCGGCTAAGATCCTAACATACACCTTGTAGAGGATGTTACTGAGGCTGATCACTCCGAGGAAGATGCATAAGGATGCTTCGAGATGAGAGTAATCAGAGCCTTCTTCCACTACTCCAGGATTTCTCTAGAGTCGAAGAGCAACTGCACAGCCTCCACCACCTCCTTTCAGATAATAGACCTGTAATGGCGAACAAAGAGTAGGAGAAATCCATCTGGCCTTGGGGCCTTATCTTTCTTGAGAAATCAAAGGACACTCCGCACCTCAGTAGACATCGGACAAGAAAGTGTCTGATTCTCCTAGTTAGAGATACGGGTCATGAGCAGGGATCCCTAGATGGGGGTATCCTCGCCTAGAGGAGATGTCCAGTGTGATCTGAAGAGCTAAAAGATCTCCTTTCTAATCTTCTTACAATCATCCACCACTCTATTATTGCTCTTTCTCTGCTATCTGATGCGATTGATAGACCTCTGGATTTGTGAAAACCATTATTGAAGCCGGCATCTAATGCCGCCTTCATTCAAAAAAATAAAAAAAAAGGTTGGGATCGATCAGAATAGGGAATCCTATTTTGAGTCGATCCGTGCCAAAAAAAGTAGTATTCGAGAAAAATACATCGATGAGGCCTCATCCCTCCTTTATTAAAAATCCTAAATTTCTCCATAATATCCTCACGAAGAACCCTAGATCCCTTCTTAGAAGCCCTAATGCTCCAATTTCAAAATTCTAACTCACCTGTGGCATGAGATTTCGGGCAAAAGAACAAGGATTTTGGCCACCAGTTGCTGCCGTTGCCACTACCATCACCGATATTTTTCTTTTCCTTCTCTTTTTCTCCTTTATTGGTCCTAAGGTAGAATTTTGGTGGAGCTCTCGACCAATCGCCATCTTCCATCATCTCCGTGCTGCAGTCGACCGTCGGTCCCCTTTCCTTCTCTGACTGTCCGTGTGACACCTGAGAGGAGATCGTGGATTCAGTCTTGAGAGAAAATAGGGGAAGAAAGAAAATAGCGAGGAGAAAGAGAAAGGGGGAAAAAAGAAAGAGAGGGAGAGAGAAAGAGAGAGAAAGCAAGAGAGAATGGGTTTAATTAATTTTAGATGGTTTGATTTGGTTTGGACCCAATTGATTTAGATCTAGATCAAACCAGATCATATGGATCCAATTTAAGAATCGATCTAGACTGGATTCAGATTAGATTAAAAAAAAAATTTTAGTTATTAATTTTTTTTTAAAATTAAAAATTAATTAAATTATTTAATTTGCTAGAGCCTTCAACGTCGGAAGAACATTGGATCTAGAGATCAGTTCAAGATGATCGTAGAAATTTTAGATCTGATCAACAGATAAGTTTTCTTTTATCTCTGAATTTATTTATATATATATATATATTTATATATTTAAAAATTAAATTTTTGTATATAAAATATTTAAAAATTTTTAAATTTTAAAATTAAAAATTTATTTATGAAAAGGGTTTGGAAAAAAATGGATCAAGCATGATGTCATTGTTACATGTTATAATTTTGAAAGAGAAGATTTTCTAAAAAATTGTATGATCTTTTCTTAATATTGTATGATATTTGAAAAAAATATATTTATCTATTGATATAAGAAATTTTGAATAAAAATTATTTTTATTTTTTTAAATATATAAAAATTAAATTGATATTATTATGAAGCAAGTTTTACATGAAAAATGATTTTGACAAAGCATAAAAAAACTCTCTAGTTAGACTATGATTTTGATCTAGCCAATGGGATAGATTGTTAACCATACATCAGAAATATATTTCTCTTGGGCCTAGCGAGATGGGACTAATCACTGACAGAGTTAGTCCTTATGGACCTAACCAATGGAGCTGATCACTGATAGCACGTCGATGAATCGGATGTTCTTCATTCAGGATTAATCTCTTTGTCTTGTCATGGAACGAATCATAGCTGTGTGAATTAGAGCTAATTTTTTTTATAAGCCTAGCCAATGGGGTTGATCACTGGTAGCATACCGACAGTTTGGATATTCTTCGTTTAGGGACTAGTCTCTCTTGGATCTTATCATGGGGCTAATCGTGGCCGTAGTCAATGAAAATTGAGAAAAAATTTTACTATTATGCATAACATGTATTTGAAAGAAAATTATCATTATTTATTACTTAATTATTATATTTGAGAAATATTTTGCTTGATCCCTCAGAGATGACTGATAACTTTCTGAGCCATAAACCTCACTTTCTATTTTTATTTTTTTCAAATCCAGAAGATCCTATTGGATCGAAAATCGATCAGTGAGGAGCTTAGGACTTAGGCAGATTTTTAGTTTATTTTCTTTCAAATTAAATTATTTTATAGTTATTATTTAAATTTTTATTTAGTTTGTTAATAGTATTGGAGATATTATTATTGGTTTTACTTTCATTTGATAATAGAGAAATTTGCTTTTACCACTACCTGAGTTGAATTGCGATAATTAATTAGCAGAAGGTAGGCCTTGCATACTTGAAAGGATTAAATCCTAATAGTATGTGGCCATCTGTCAGGTGCCCAGCTTGAGTTATTAGGTTGGAACATGACAGATTTTATGGTATCAGAGCATAGATTTTAAGATCCAATATAAAAAAGAAAAGAAAAAAGGGTTAGATAGTGAGAGTGTGGTAGAAATTAGGAAATATATAGATAACTATGAATATAAAAAAATCTATTTCTCGTTCCAGATCGTGATGGCTCATAATCATCCTAAATGGCTGACTGATTCTTCGGAGGACTCTTATATGGCTAATGCATGTTGTACTTATCAGAATGGTCAAGCCTCTCAAGCTCCCAGCACCTCTCGAACTGATAGTGTCTCTCATGCAGCTAGAGTTTCTCAAGCCCATGCCACTACTCGAGCAGCCAGGGCATCTAGGTCCGCTCATCGTCCATCACTAGAATAGGATGAGAGCCAAACTGCAAATTCTTTCCATCAGTTGAATAATACTCAAAATAACAATCAAAAAAAAACCAACACTGACGGTCCGATGACAGTTCTCATACAAGCCTTAACTGGATTAGAACAGCAAATGGAATGGCAAGGGAATAGAGGAAGTCAGTCATCGAGGTCGAAATGAGGGATAACAAAATTCAAGAGGCTGGCTCCACCAACTTTTGAAGGCTCTACAGATCCCACTAAATCATTAAAATGGCTCAAGAAGATGGAAAAAGCTTTTGCCAATATGAAATGCACTGATTAGGAAAAGGTCTGTTTCATTATTTATCAGTTACGGAAAGAAGCATTTAAATGGTGGGAAGCCATCAAGAAATAGCGAGGGACTAATGGGCCACTCACATGGGACATTTTTCGTTAGGAGTTTATGGATATGTATTTTCCTGAGAGTCTCAAATTCGAGAAGAAAAGTAAATTCACCAGACTGATATAGGAGAATATGATAGTAGCCCAGTATGAAGCTAAATTTACTGAGTTATCCTGCATTGCTTCAGATCTTGTGGCAAATAACAATATCAAGGCTCGGAGATTTGAAAAATGATTGAAGCCTAGAATCTATGCAGGAGTGAGACTGATGCAGTTGGCCACGTACCGAGAGATTGTTAATCTAGCAAAAATTATGGAATAAAAAAATAATAATATTCAATAGAAAAGAGAGCGACGACAGAAAAAGAGATCCAAACTTGGTAGTTATCCTGGAAAATAATCTAAACGTCAAGAAACTCAACAAAAGGATAATCAGTTAAAGAAAGAACCTCGATGTGGTCGATGTGGAGGTATCCATTTGGAGTAGAATTATCGCTGGATTTCTGGAGCCTATTTTAATTATAGTCAACAGGGTCACAGGGCTGTGAACTATCCTTATCCACAAAATCTATTTGTCGATAACCCTTTCAGAATACATCTAGACTACCTGCTTCTAGAGCACCGACCTCTCATCAGGGTCAACCCTCAAGACAAGGAGGACCACCAAAGCCAAAAACCTAAGCTCATGTTTACGCTATAACTCAATAGGATGTAGAGACATCAAATGCCATAGTAGCAGGTATTATCAAAGTTGAAAATGCACATGCTTGTGTCTTATTTGATCCTGGGGCTACTCATTCATTTGTTTCAACTAAATTTGCTAAAAAGATTGACCTTAAGCATGTGCCCTTGGAAGATGAGATGTGTGTCTCTACTTCGAATGGGAGTATCATCGTAGCGGATATGATTTGTCCCTCTTATATTTTGAGCATTGGAGGTCACGATCTTCTGATGATTCTAGAGATGAGGAATTTTGATGTAATCCTAGGGATGGATTGGTGTGCTTCATATCATGCCATGGTGGACTACTTCAGTAAGAAAGTGATCATTCAGATTTCAAGACATGCACCACTTAGTTTTTCTTTCAAAGAAATGAATGTTCCTATAAATATTATATCAGTCATGCAGGCTTGCAAAATGTTAAGAAAAGATTGTATGAAATATTTGGCCAATATTATAGATACTCAACAGGAGGAGATCAAGATAGAAAATATATCTATAGTAAGAAAATTTTCTGATATTTTTTCAAAAGATCTTTTAGGTTTGCCTCCCGATAGAACGATAGAATTTTTAGTTAATTTGGTACCTGATGCTGGACCCATCTCTAAAGCCCCCTATCATATAGCACTAGCTAAGTTAAAAGAGCTCAAGAAGCAACTCCAAGAATTTCTTGATAAAAGCTTTATCAGGCCTACCATCTCTCCATAGGATGCTCCAGTATATTTTGTTAAGAAGAAGGATGGAAGCATGAGATTGTGCATTGATTACCGAGAATTGAACAAGCTGACTATTCGGAATACGTATTCTTTACCAAGGATAGTTGATCTTTTTGATTAGCTTCAGGGTGCTAAGATATTTTCAAAAATTGATCTTCGGTTTGGATATCACCAGTTAAAAATTAAGATAGGTGATATATCCAAAACAGCTTTTCGAACTTGATACAGATATTATGAAATTTTGGTTATGCCATTTGGACTGACGAATGCTCCTGCAGCTTTTATGGACATAATGAATAGAGTATTCAAGCCTTATTTAGATCACTGTATGGTAGTATTTATTGACGATATCTTGGTGTATTCTAAGAGTCTAGTGAAGGAAAATCCTGATTTCTTGGTCCAGGTTCATCCAGATCTGATCAGATCAAGAGATATATTTCAAAATTTTTTCTCTTGATTCCAATCAGATCTTGATATGTTTCAGATCTGATTCTTATTATTTTAATAAATAAAATAAAATAAGATAAATTAAATTTAATTTAATTTACCTGATTTGGATAGTCCTATTATCCTGTAGATGATCCTAATTGCAGCGGAAGGTTCTGGATCTAGCCACGCAAGCGCCTGGCCTCTACCGGTATCTACTTGGGTTGGATCTGGAGATCCTCTTCTTCTCTATCACGTCTCCAAAAATTAGATCTGGATCTGATCTGAAGGATCTTCAAAACTCTTTTGAAGATCTGCAGTCGTCCTTTTGCAGCAGCGCAGCCTTCTTGCTTTTGATCGCCTTTCCTTGATCTGGAATCGCACCAACCAAAGTCCAAAACTACCTTTTGGACGTGGAGAGCAAGGGGAGAAGAAGCTATGGCATGGAGGAGGAGGGGAGAGGCAGCCTTGGGGCGTGGGGTTTCTCAATTGAATTCATTAGAATCTGAGTTGGGCGCAGGGTCTTATTTATAGACTAAGCTGTGATCCAACTCCTCTTCTTCCCAACCAATCACAACCCTTTGTGAAATCAGATCTAAATCTGATTGGTGGGAATAGAGTCCCCTGGATTCCTCCTTAGAGGGTGCCTAAGACCAGTCAAAGTTGGTTCTTAGAAGAACTCTAATTGGAATCCAAAAAGGAGATGGAGTCCTTGTCCAACAAGGACTCCTAGGCGCCTCCAACTTGGGCACACGCCACCCTAGGGTGGCGTGCGCCCTTCTCCTTGCCAGGTTCTGGCAGGGGGACAGGCCCCCACCAGCTCTCCAATAGGTGCATGACATGTGGTCAAAAGTCAAAGTATCAATGGTCAACGTTTGACCAGTCAAAGGTAGACTTTTGACCAAAGTCAAAGAACAAGAAATGGCAGGTGACCAAAAATGGCAGGTAATGTCTTACAAAATAAGACAACCTTTTCTGACTTGGACAACCTCCAGTCAGACCATATGAAGGCCTCTGATTGAGCACAAACTCCTTTGGCTCAGTCAGGACAACTTATTTATGATAGTAAAAGAAGAACGTTAGGTTCAATCGAGTGCTAGCACGATTTTCCTTGAACCTAATTGAATCTCATTCAGATCAATTGAACTAGATCAGTTCAATTGATGATCACCAGATTCAAACCCTTGTTTGTGTGACCCAGTTAGGTTCAGTTCTGTATGGTAATGGGATATGTCATGATCTCTATCATCGACATCATCGAAACTCCTTTCGATGGATCAGAACTCTTCTGATTCGAACAGCTAGAATGATCGATCATCTAAATCATTCTAATTGCTCCCAAAATCCACCAGTGACACCTAGCAGTATATGGTGGCAACCCATCAGAGCTGAATGCGAACCTCTTGGTGCAGCTACCTGTGTGATTAAGTTCTTCTATCTTGAGCCCCGATCAGATTAGGGTTAAGGTGAACTCGTCAAACCCTAGTCTCTGTCATATGATGTAATCATTCGATTCGAGTCCAATGTGAAAATCTAAATAGAAACTCTTTCTATTATTTCACTCTGCCATGGCCATGGGCTTCTGGACTTGATTCTCATGATCATCATAGGGCTGCTCCTCTACCACCGAGGTAGATAGATTCCATCTTGATGCAATCCAGTTCCTACAATGAACATGCTATAGCCAACATACACCTCAGGGTTCCATATGGCTAGGAGACCGAGTAATGGTGTAGTCAAACTATAACACCCTCAAGGTGAACTGCCGATGCATCTCAGGTCAAAGAACCAGACACACTACTGCAGCATCGAGTCAGTCATTGACGAGAAGGTAGACTCCCTAATGACTACTCGAGGTGGTCACGCTCAGTGCCCTCGTTCTCTAACGAGTACCTGTACTCTCGCTCCGGTGTCTCCACACCGTAGACTCAAGACTCATCTACTAAAGAGAAGCGATTCGTACACCAACCTTCCGGATCAATCACCATCCTCGTGATGATCCTATGGTCGGGAGCTATTTATGAGTTAATAATGATTATTCATGTCTTAAATTTTCAACTCTTGGAAATATGAATTATCATTACCATTAACTCAAAGGATGTATTACAGACACTAAATACACAGGTGTGATAGAAAATAACCCATTTTATTAATTATAGTCAAAATTATAATTTTTGTCCCTAGAAGTGTATTACAAGTGTCAGCCAATTCTGGCTTCTAGGGCACATATATCTAACATCTAGAAGATCATAAAAGGCATTTGAGGATAGTATTACAGTCTTTAAGGGAGTAGAAACTATATGCAAAGTTAAAGTAGTATCAGTTTTGGCTAGAAAGTATTTTCTTCCTCAAATACATAATATCTAAAAAGGTATATTGGTGAATCCGACAAAGATAGAGGCAATTATGAACTAAAAATAGCCTACTAGTGTAACAGAAGTTCATAGTTTTCTTAGATAGTAGGATATTGTAGGAGATTTATGGAAGGATTCTCTTCCATAGCATTGCCTTTGATCCGATTGACTCATAAAGGAATAAAATTTGAATGGACAGAGGATTGCGAAAAGAGCTTTCAAAAATTGAAAAGATGTTTGGTATCAGCTCCTATCCTTATCCTACCATCAGAGAAAGATGGGTTTACTATTTTTAGTGATACCTTCGAAAAGGGATTAGGATGTATTCTTATGCAAAATAGAAAAGTGGTAGCTTATACTTTGAGGCAACTTAAATCATATGAGCAGAATTATCCAACCCATGATTTGGAGCTGGCAACAGTAGTTTTTGCTTTAAAGATTTGGAGGCACTATCTGTATGGAGTATCATATAAAATTTTTACAGACCATAAGAGCCTCAAATATATCTTCACTCAAAAGGAGCTAAACTTAAGATAAAGGCAATGGTTAGAGCTGATCAAGGACTATCATTTGACCATCAATTATCATCCTAGAAAAGCAAATGTAGTGGTAAATGCCTTAAGCAGAAAGTCAGTGGATAGTATAGCAATGTTGATCACTTCTCAAGTATACCTTCTACAAGATCTAGAAAGATTGGATGTTGAGATATGGCCACATAAATCTGAAGCCCTGCTCACTGCATTTAGGGTGCAACCTATCTTAATTAATAGAATTAAAGTATCACAAATGGATGATTTGGGACTTTAAAAAATCAGAGATCAAGTGCAATCCAATATGACATCTGAATTCAGAATTCATGAGGATGGAACTTTAAGATTTGATAGTAGGTTATATATTTTAAATAATTTAGAACTAAAAAGAAAAATCATGATGGAAGCTCACAACTCTACCTACACAGTATACCCGAAAAGTACAAAAATGTATAGAGACCTCAAAAAAAAATTTTGATGGACTGGTATGAAAAGAGAAATAGCTCAATATGTAGCTCAATCTTTAACTTATCAATGGGTGAAGGCTGAGCATCAGAGACCTGTAGGACCACTGCAATCTCTTATGGTACCGGTTTGGAAATGAAAATACATAACAATGGATTTTGTTACAGGACTACCAAGGACTCTCTGAGGGTATGATTCTATTTGGGTGATTGTCGATCGATTAACTAAGTCAGCACATTTCTTATCCATTAAAGTCATATTTTCTTTAGAAAGGCTAGCCAAATTGTATATATATGAAATTGTAAGATTACATGGTATTCCAGTATTCATTATGTTTGATCGGGATATGATATTTGTTTCTCGATTTTGAAAAAAATTACATCAAGCCATAAAAACTAAGTTAGAGTTCAGTACAGCTTTTCATCCTCAAATAGATGGATAATTAGAGAAAATAATTCAAACTTTAGAAGATATGTTGAGAGCATGTGTGATAGATTTAAAGAGATCTTGGGATGAACATTTATCATTGGTGGAGTTCACCTATAACAACAGCTATCAAGCTAGCATCCAAATGGCTTCCTTTGAAGCTCTATATGGAAGAAGATATAGGACCTCGATATATTGGGATGATATCTATGAAAGAAGACTTTTGAGATCAGAAATTATTCAACAAACAGTAGATAAAATCCAACTTATTAGAAAGAGGATTCTTTCAGCTCAAAGCCGACTAAAGAGTTATGCTGATAACAGAATGAGAGAACTTAAATTTCAAGTGGGAGATCATGTGTTCCTCAAAGTATCCCATACTAAAGGTGTGATGAAATTTAGAGTTTACGGAAAGCTAAACCCTAGTTATGTAGGTCCCTTTGAAATCTTGGAAAGAGTTGGAATGGTTGCCTATCATCTAGCCTTACCATCCCCTCTTATCGAAGTACATAATATTTTTCATGTTTTCATGTTAAGAAAATATGTGCCAGATCCTAGCTATTTGATAGAGTTTGAACCACTTCAACTCAGAGAGAATTTATCTTATGAAGAGCAGCCAATACGAATCATTAATAGAAAAGATCAAGTTCTAAGATGAGGCATTATTTCTTATGTCAAAATTCAATGGAGCAACCATACAGCATGAGAAGCTACTTGAAAATTGGAAGAAGAGGTGTGAACCAAATACCCCCACTTATTTCTCATTCCAAGTATGTCAAATTTCGAGGATAAAATTTTTTAAGGAGGAAAGAATGTGAAAATCAGTATTGAAGCCAGCATCTAATACCAACTTCATTAAAAAAAAAGAGTTGGGATCGATCGGAATAGGAAATCCTATTCCGAGTTGATCTATGCCAAAAAAAGTTGTATTTGAGAAAAATACGACGGTGAGGCCTCATCCCTCCTTTATTAAAAACCCTAAATCCCTCCCTAATACTCTTACGAAGAACCCTAGATCCTTTCTTAGAAGCCCTAAAGCCCCAATTTCAAAATCCTAACTCACCTGTGGCATGAGATTTCGGGCAGAAGAACAAGGATTTTGGCCACCAGTTGCTGCCATTGCCACCACCATCGCCAGTATTTCTCCTTTCCTTCTCTTTTTTCTCCTTTACCGGCCCTAGGGTAGAGTTTTGGTGGAGCTCTCGGCTAATTGCCATCTTTCGCTTTCTCCATGCCACGATTGGCCATCGGTCCCCTTTCCTTCTCTAGCTACCTATGTGACACCTGAGAGAAGATCGTGGGTTCGGTCTTGGGAGGAAGAAAATAGGGGAAGAAAGAAAACAACAAAGAGAAAGAGAAAGGAAAAAACAGTGAGAAAGAGAGAGAGAGAGAGAATGGATTTAATTAGTTTTGGATGGTTTGATTTGGTTTGGACCCAATTGATTTAGATCTAGATCAAACCAGATCATATGGATCGAATTTAGGAATTGATCTAAACTGGGTTCGGACTAGATTAAAAGAATTTTTCTAGTCATTAATTTTTTTAAAATTAAAAATTAATTAAATTATTTAATTTGCTAGAGCCTTCAATGCTGGAAGAACATTGGATCTAGAGATCAGTCTGAGATAATTGTAGAAATTTTGGATCTGATCAACAGGTAAGTTTTCTTTTATCTTTGAATTTATTTTTATATATATTTATATATTTAAAAATTAAATTCTTGTATATAAAATATTTAAAAATTATTAAATTTTAAAATTAAGAATTTATTTATGAAAAGAGTTTGAAAAAAAATTGGATCAAACATTATCATGGTTACATGTTATAATTTTGAAAGAGAAGATTTTCTGAAAAATTGGATGGTCTTTTCTTAAAATTATATGGTATTTGAAAAGAAAATTATATTTATCCATTGATATAAGAAATTTTGAATGAAAATTATTTTTTATTATTCTTTTGAAATATATAAAGATTAAATTGATATTATTATGAAGCAAGTCTTTCATGAAAAAATAATTTTGACAAAGCATAAGAAAAGATTTCTAGTTAGACTATGATTTGAGTCTAACCAACGGGACTAATCGTTGGCCATATGTCAAAAATATATTTCTCTTGGGCCTAGCCAAATGGGACTGATCACTGGTAGAGTTAGTCCTTATGGGCCTAGCCAGTGGGACTGATCATTGATAGCACGCCAATGAATCAAGTATTTTTCATTCAGAACTAATTTCTTTATCTTGTCAAAGAATGAATCGTGGCCATATGAATTAGAGCTAGTTTTTCTTGTGGATCTAGCCAGTGGGGCTGATCACTGGTAGCATGTCGATGATTCGGATGTTCTTCGTTCAGGGACTAGTCTCTCTTGAATCTTGTCACGGGGCTAATCATTAGCATAGTCAACGAAAACTAAGAGAAGATTTTACTATTGTGCATGCATGGCATATATTTGAAAGAAAATTATCATTATTTATTACTTAATTATTATATTTAAAAAATATTTATCCTTATTTTCTCTGAGATGACTGGTAACTTACTAAGCCAAAAAGCTCACTTCTTATTTCTATTTTTTTTTAGATCCAAAAGATCCATTTGGATTGGGATCCGATCGGTGAAGAGCTTAAGACTAAGATAGATTTTTAGTTTATTTTCTTTCAAAGAATTACTTTATAATTATTATTTAAATCTTTATTTAATTTGTTAGTAGCATTAGAGATATTATTATTGATTTTATTTTTATTTGATAATAAAAAAATTTACTTTCACCATTGCCTGAGTTGAACTTCGATAATTAATCAGTAAAAAGCAAGCTTTGCATACTTAAATGGATTAAATCTTAATAATGTGTAGCCATCTATCATATGTTTGAGTTATTGAATTAAGATATGATATAATCATGATGAATTAATGAAAGAATTTAATATTATTATCATCCTTTTCAATCTACTGTGCTTTTGATTTTTTCTTCTATAAGATTTTTTGCTGTCTCAGTAAAAAGCATTGAAAGCTTATGTCGAAGCTCCATAGGCTCCCGAAACTCCTTCCTGTTTTGCAGTTTCGTGATGCTCGCATCAGTTTGAAGACGTCGTCAATCTCGAGCATGTTCTATAAAAAAAATCGAAATTTGGCAAGCTTTAATCTTTGGGACATTCGTATCGTGCATCCTCAGGAACCATCATCTTTCAGATCTTTTTTATCAAATTTCAGGATAAAGATTCAGAACCTTCCAAATCTGAAAGGGTCTCTGGAAATGAGCACTGAGCGGTACGCGATCCTCATACTGGATCCGGTGTTCTGGATCCCGTGCTCCCGGACCGGTCATGGCTTCCTCGCGTTACATCAGGTTCCCCACTTGGCGAGATCTCGCACGGACTGCAAACGCTGATCGATGACGTGTTATGGGGACCATCAATCGGTGATCTAAGCCATTTTCGTGGCCCCCTTATCCCCTGGGCCCATACACAACCCGTATTGCCGGGGCAGTCCATAGGCGTTACCTTAAGGAGGGGAAATGAGGGAAACAAAAACAAAAATACAACCATCATTCACCTCCACCAGGTGGCGGCGGCCGGTGAAATAATAAAGTGGCTGGTCTCTTCGTTGTTGATATTGATGGCTATAGTTATAATAGTGATGATAATAATTTTATTATTTATATTTATTTAAATTATTATTAAATTAAATAATTATTTTTAATATATTTTTTTAAACATTAATAATCTAAATTCTATCATGAGATACATAGTATGTAAGTGATCGTATTTGATATATGTTGCTCATGCATGCTCACTCACGTACATATAACTACTTTATTATGTCTTTAAAAAGAAATTAACATCCAAATTACTATATATATATATATATATATATATATATATATATATATATATATATATATATATATATATATATATATATATATATATGTATGATGTCAAATATATTACATAATAAATTTAATTTTTATATGAATCATATTTTTAATCTAAAAATTGATATTGATTATAAGATATAAGTGTGATAAATTTAGATTATATTTTTTTTTATACATGCAGATGGTTGCTATATCACCCTAACACGAGAACAGTTAAAGATTCAAAAGAATTTATAAATATATTTTATTCTATCTTTAAATCTGATCATTGAAATATTTCGTTACATATAATATGGTTCAATTTATCATATTATTTATTTTTTAATAAATATATAAAAATAAAAAATAATTTAAATATTATAAAAAAAAGTATAGATTTTAATTATCATTTAAATAGCATAATCATTGAAAATTTTCTCCGTTCATAATCTCCATCCGGCAGAACTGGATACCCGTCCGTAGGTTGCGCGTTCTTCCATTGTCAACAACAAATGCGGCGTATCCGAGAATGACTCATGGCTTTGAGTTATGCGTACGCATAATTAATGGTGTGCATGGATTTGAAATGGTCTTTGTGGACGCAGACATACAATATCACGTATAAAATGTGACATTGACAAACGTAAATAATTGCACCAGAAAAAGGAGCGTTGGAGAGCACCCTGCACCTGTGGAGATGAGGTGCATTTGGAAATGCCCAAGGTGGCCTCGTCCAAAGGTCTTAAAAGTGAAAGAGATACTGAAAAGACTGCTCATCACCTTATCACGAGCATTTCCCCGCTTTGAGATTGGGTCCATGGATTGTGACACCGTACCATATGGATCGTTTGATGCGGCCAATGGCACGGGCGAGCATTTAATCAGGCACATCTCCCGCATTCAGGTGCACTTCCTTGGCTGAATCAAGCTCTTATTAAAAGCATCCAAGAACGGATCAGGACGCAGGCGAAAGCAACAACCAGGATTGTGACACTATTCGACCAAATATTTGCATTTAGCTGCACTTCTTTCACTTAAACAAATACTTATGAGCCGATTTTGATAAAAAAAATAAGGATTGTGACACTGCACCCAATAGGTTATTCTCTAACAAGGATATAACGGTGAGTCTTTAACGAGATGTGGAGAAAAATCTTGCCAATTTAATATCCTTGGCATTCAATTACACTTCCTTCACCAAAGCAGCCACGAAAAGGAATCAAACTATGAACAATAGGGAGGGCTGACTTAAACTTAGATTCTACGTAACCTAAGTTGTTCGAGCCAAGTCTTGGACCAACATTGTACGAGCCCAAACACGCAATCTAAACTAGTCTACCTATTAACTTGCACGTATTAGAAATCATACATGCTCAAATAGTCAAATCGTGCATCAGTGCTTATGAAGTACTTGTTAACCATATCCTATTAAAATTAAAGGTAGCAATTAGGTCCGATTAGATAAGATATGGATAAGATAAGATATAAGTTACATCAAAAATATATTAATCCAAATCCATTCTATTTATTAAATGGATCAAAAATTCAAATCCAAATATAATTATTTTATTATATAATTAATCCAACCCAATGTATGGTGGATTGAATTAAATTAAACCAATTTAATGGATTAGGATGGTGAAACATAAGAATTTTATACATCTGCACTAACAATAACTCAAATCCTTGCTATAATTCATGGGCCTCCACCCAAGCTGATGCATTGCCTTGCAATATGTCCAAATTTAGCACTTTTATCTGTATCTTTCTTTATTAAAAAGAAAAAAAAAAAAAACTTCAAAATTATACTATGTCACGAAAGAGGACCAACAAAACTGTTTTTATCCCCAAAAGCATGGCATGTGCCCATCACTCATGATAACATAGCCACAAGTCTACAACAAACTGGATGAGTGTTTCGAGAGAACAAAACAATGGGATATTACAGTATTGCTATATAGGGGTGGTAATCAGCCAAGTCAAGTTTGGGTCAATATGAGATAAGGTATTAAAGAACACCTATCAACTCAAACCTTTATTAAACCAGCAAGATCATTTAGCGAATAAGCAATCGAACCTACTTGCCAAACCAAGTTGATAAACATGTCAGGATCTAAAATAACCTAATAAATTAGCCGAGACTTCATCTTGAGACTGAAGAGGATGATGGATTTTTATAGATTCACAAGCTACCCAGAAGATTGGCAGTAGGCTTCAACAATGATTGCAAAGCACCCTACATTATAGATCAAGGCCCGATGAATCGAAAGGCAATCTGCCAAAAAGTGGTATGAAAGGGGGTAGACCCTAGAGGTAGGCTAGTAGGACTTCAACATCGACCTTTAGACTGCCATCCTCAAGGTCCGAGAAAGAGCATCAGCACATAAAATAAACAAGTAGGAAGATCGAGAGCAATCTTAGTGCAACCCGACTGTCGATTGAAAAAACTCCGTTAGAGTATCGTTGATCAAGATGGCAAAGGTTGGACTCTCCATGCAATTCATGATCCAACCAATTCACCTATCCTAGAATCCTAACTCCTAGAGGGTCCAATAAATAAAGTACCAACCCATTTGATCATATGCCATTCTATATCCAGCTTGATCGCCATCAAGCTTCAGCGGATCGAAGCACGTTGTGGGTCATGCATAAACTCTTGGATATCGATGATAGATTGGCCATTAACAAAGGCACCCAGCTCCAGCTGATCAAACGAGACATAATCGGCTTCAGCTGCTCGGCCAAGATCCTAGCACACACTATGTAGAGGTTGTTACTGAGGCTAATCTGTCTGAAGTATCTCGAGGAAGATGCATCAGGATGCTTCGGGATGAGAGTAATCAAAGCTTTGTTCCACTACTCTAGAATTTCTCTAGAGTTGAAGACCAACTGCATAGCCTCCACCACCTTCTCTGACTATAAGAAATCAGACTATTAGTGATGGTGAAATGCCATCGCTAATAGTCCATCCGCCGTTGCTAATACTGATGCCATCCTTAATAGCATCGTAAAAGTCAAGCTGAAAAATTCTTGTCGCTAATTAGGACCATTAGCTATGAAAGAAAATATCGTTGCTAATAATAGAATTAGTGATAGCTTTAGAGACGAAACAAATCCATCTCTAATTAATTTTTAAAAAAAAATTTAAAAAATTTTAAAAAATATTAGCGATGGTAGTTGCAGTCGCTAATACTAACGGTAACACTTAATTTAATTTTTTAAAAAATAATAATAATATTTTTTAAAATCTATTTTAATTAATTATAATAAATTATGGTTCCTAATACCTATTATAATTAAAATCTAAAGATAATATGATAATCAAAATGATGGGAGACAAGGTGGCGGGAAGGATCACGAGCTAAGAAGTCACTCCGGATTAGGATAAAAAAAAAATAATTATAAAATTTCTTCCACAAAATAAATGAAGGTTGGCGTAAAGAGGAATGAGAGAGAAGTTAGAAAAGTTCATCCTAGAGGAGACAAGGAAAAAGAAGTTGAAAAAATCCATTCCAAAGGTGAGCAGCATAGGACTTGCTGGGGTTGAGAAGAACAGCACAAGACTTGCCGAGGTGGAAGAAAGGAAGAAATCTAAAAAATGATAGAAGAGAACCTAAGTTCTTTACTTCAAAAATTTAATTTTTCTTTTTTTTTATTTAGATTTATGACCTTATTTATAGGCCTCTAATAACCCTCTAACCATCCTAACAAATTCTCAACATACTAACAAATTCCTAACAAACTACAACTTCCTAATTAATTTCTAACAAGTTAACAGATTCCAACCTCCTAACAAATTTTTAATAAAATAATAAATAAAATTCTAACAAACTAACTATCTAATAAATTAATCCACCTCATGCTTTAAGATACAAGCATAAGCTGAAAACAAGAAGATAAACCCATTCTCTATATACCCATACATATATATAGGTAAAATATAAAAATAAAATATATATAAATCTACATCGACAATAGTGTGGGGTGATGTCCTGATCAATTTTTCTTGGGATGGAAAAACTCGATCTCGTCAAGTCTGAGTTGATTCCAAAATTGATGCAGCTCGAACTGAAAATCAATAGAAGGATGGGGATCTACTTTGAGGAGCGTGCAAAATTCTTTAGTGCTGAGATGGTGGAGGGTGTGATGGAGGTGGGAAAAATCGTCGAGGGTGTTACCGGAAGTGGGCCACCAAAGTCATTGCAAAATAAGTTGCAATGAAGAAAATGCTGGAAAAGATGACATGGAGTAATGGCGGATGGTGCAGGGCGGCATGACGATGGAGGTGGATAGGCACAAAAGTGAGCAGGTGCTGAGAAAGTCAAAGCAGCAGATAAAAAGCTTATGAAGGTTGGCGATGAAGGTGGGGAGGAAAGTTTGAAGTAGAAAAAGGATTTGAAAATTAGGGCCTTAGGAGCTTGGAGCTTGATTTTTTTTTTTAAAACATCCTAATCCAAAATTGATATGGGACAAGATGGCGAAAAGGATCGTAAGTGAGCTAAGAAATCACTCTGGATTAGGATAAAAAAAAGATGATAACTATGTGATTTCTTTCACAAAATAAATGAGGATTGGGGTAAAGAGAAAAGAGGAAGAAGTTGAAAAAATTCATCCTAGAGAAAATGAGAAAAAAATTAAAAAAATCTATTCCAGATGTGAGCAGCACAGGACTTGTTGCAATTGAGAAGAACGACACGGAACTTGCCGAGATGGAAGAAAAGAAGAAATTCAAGAAAGAATAGAAGAAAACCTAAGTTCTTCACTCCAAAAATTATACTTTTTTTTTATTTAGGTTTATGGCCATATTTATAGGCCTCTAACAACCCTCTAACCATCCTAACAAATTCTCAACCTACTAATAAATTTCTAACAAACTTCAACTTTCTAACTAATTCCTAACAAATTAATAGATTCCAATCTCCTAACAAATTTTTAATAAAATAACAAACAAAATTCTAACAAGCTAACTATCTAACAAACTAATCCATCTCATACTTTAAGATGCATGCATGAGCTGGAAATAAGAAAATACACATATTCCCTATACACCCATACATACACCCAAGTAAAATATAAAAATAAAATACATATAAATCTGCTTCAATAATAGTGCTGGATAAATATCCTCATCACAAAAATTAAAAATTAATTATATTATATTAAAATTAAAAATTATATATTTTTTATAAGTAATATAAAAAAGTAATACATAAGCAAAAAAAATCAGATTCGATCCTCATCATTATTAGTCTCCTCCTACTACTCTTCTTCAGAAGCTGGTGGATGAGAGCTGGATGTCCCAGCATCCTATAATAAAAAAATAAAATAATATTAATAAATTTCAATACGGAGGCGTATCTTTCGATACATTCTTTTGATTCTAAAATAGATTATTTCTACACATTTTATTCAATGATATGGAGCTATAGACACCTCCAGCCCATCGATTGAACAGTTAGATTAAATTTTTAGTTCGTAGATCTTCTTCTCAGACTTAAATCTAAATATACAAAGTTTTTAAAAATAAAAATTTAAAATAATTTAATAATATATATATTTGATATGATGGCTAGAATGATGAATCCAGCTGGTTGCGTAGCTGTGGGTTCCGAAGAAGCTCTACGATCGTATCGCGGATGGCATCTAGGAGACTCTGAGGTCACTGACTCAAAAATCTCTGCACGACTTTCTCCACGCGCGCATCGCTCCAGGTCTGGGACGTCGAGACCTGTGATGATGTCGAAGGATATAGAGGCAATGGAGGGTCGAAGTTGTGGCCTTATCCTATGACCCGGCTCCTACTTATTTCCTGGTGGCACTGAGCCATCCCTCAAGGTCAAGAAGATCTAAGAAGATGGCTCATCACCGTACCTCTCAGCAATATACTCTGCATAATGCATCTGCACAGTTAAGAAATATATTAGTTATAATATAAAAAATAGATTCTAAAATAACTTAATTAGTAAATAAAGTTTAAAATTCTTACCGCGATCCATCATAATGTAGAATCTAAATAGTCACCAGTCCTCCTAGACTAGTGTGTGGCCTACCACAACTACAGTTGGTCTGATGGATGACCCAGCTACCATGCCTACGATAAGTAAGTAATAAAATTAAATTAATTAAAATATGCATATAAGAGTTTTTATAGTTCTAGTGAAGAGCTTTGATATTGATTTCTTATCAGTCTGTCGGCTACAACATGTATGCTGACCATGCCACTCGTATGTCTGATCGAATCCTGCCAGATGGTTCGATTCTATCAGACCCTTTGTCGCCTACTAAAATACTTTTTACTGCTCTACTGGTCGTAGAGGGCCTGCCAAATATTCATCCACATACAATGATCCGTGAAGGATCTTCAGTCCAATGGTGACTAAGAACCAGAGTGCTGGATGGCAGATTGCTTGAGGCTATAGAGGCTATCTCGAAGCCTCTATGTGGCCACCTCCTCGAAGATCTGATGGTCAGCCTCCTCATCCTGGGGAGTCTTGGTAGTCTTGCAAGATAGAAGCAAACATGTATTTATATGTAATTAAAATATCAATGTATCAAAAATTTATAAATTAAACTAGTTTTGACTTACCGAAAACATCCCCCAAGCTGCATCATGTGTTCCAGATGGCCAGTTGAAAAACTCATTTATCGGCCCCAACATCAAGCATCGGATGATGTCGATAACCACACGAGATACTCCAGACTCTCTAAACGTACTATAAAATTAATTTTGAATAATAAATATTAACTCTAAAATTATTAAATTAAAAATATATTAATTAAAGTTGTAGTACTTACGAGCGATTCTAAAGGTGGATGAGCTGTCTATCCTCCAATCGAGTTAGAGATGCCATGAGCCAGGCAGGTCCTTGACCACGACTCTGTGTCTATGAGTTGGTCGCTACTGTATATGACTGTGGGATCATTGTTAACCTCCTATCATCCGATATGAGATATGTGAAATCATGTGAGCTGGCTGCATGATCGCTCTCTCCTCAAAAGCTCTATCCTTAGTTGGAACAGTTTTGACCTCTAGAAGACATGATGTATAATATCTGAAAATAAAAATAAAAATCAAAGCAAGTAGATGAACTAAAAATTGGTTCAAATAAAATATCTATTAAAACATAATAAGACGATCAAAATTTAACTCATGTATAATAAAGATTATTAGTAAGCATCTGTAATGTATCAATAGCCCAATGTTTCTCATCCAATAATATATGGTAATGTATTGGTCTGCTGATCCCTTGATTTAAGTATTCTCTGATTCTCATCTAGTAGTACATGATAATCTCAATACATGAAAATGTGAAGAAGGCTCACATCTCGCATTAAAAAATAAGGCATTGCACATTCCTCTACACCTTTAACCATGAGGTGGCTACAAGCGATTATCTACGATATAACGGACCATTCAAGCTTGCCCTGCATTGCAAGTTCTTTTACATCAAAGTATGGTGAGATGGATGCAAGCAGTTGTCTGCAATGGAACTGACCATCCAAGCTTGATAATACAACAATAAGAATAGAATGCATCACCTCCATTTAGGTGCATCTCGCATAGGCAGTCATCATAGCCTCTACCTCCAAGCCCCTAGTCGCCTCCTCAAGCTGCAAATCAAAAATATAAATTTTATTAAAAAAATAAAATAATAATTTAAAAATAAAATTTATATGCTCGAATGGCCTAATCATCTGGCAAGCTCCAAGTTTAAACTACAAGCATTGGTACCTACATAGAAAGATGTGGAAGACAATATGTGCGGACGGAAAGCTCTACTTGTCTAATATATTTACTGATGTGCAAGAGCTTAACGATGATAGGATTGAGCATATGATTAGCAAATTTGGTGGATTTGATCTGATTATTAGTGAAAGCCTATATAATAATTTTTCAGATAGTAACTACCATAGTCATGATGGACTATAAGGATTGCTATAATTTATAGTCTTACTTAACCTCTAGGGGGTAGCAACCATATAGATAGGGTAAGCATAACTACAACCATAGCAATCTTGTCCATTATGACTATGGCGGTTGCTATCTGAAAGATTATTACATAGACTTCTACTAATAATTAGATCAAATCCACCAAATATACTAATCACATGCTCGAGCCTATCACCATTAAGCTTTTTGATAAACACTTAATTTACGCCACCTAAAAGCATCAAATTATATTATTTATGATGAATTTGATATTTTTTCTTATGTTTTACAAGAAAGATGATTGTCGATACAAAGAGTTTTATTCACAGATCAAAAGAACTCAAATTTGGAGTAAATTGGACTTAAAATAGAATTAAAATAAAAGAAGGATGCATACGGTATTACAGAAAATGAAGATATTATGCAAGAAACAAAAAGGATATATGCATCATTATAAAAAAATAAAAGTTTTTTTTTGGTAAAATGACTAAAAGAATGGTTGGTGGGTCCATAGTGTTAATGGGTTCGCGAAATTTTTTTTATGGGCACTCTGCTTCGTGGGGTAGCGGGTTCGTGAGGTTGCTGTTTGCGGGCATACATGGCATGGCGGGTTTGTGGTAGGATTTTCGTAGATGAATGCTATGGCGAGCAGACGGACGTGGCAACATAGCTCACAACAGACGAGTTTGAAATTTTAAAAAATATATTTAAAAATATTTTAAGAGAAAAATTTATATCTGCTTTTGATCCTTCAATCTCATCCATTTATCTTTTAGTTCTTATTATTATTTTTAGTCCTACATCTGAAAACCATATAAAACTCTTCTCTCTTATTACCTATAATAAGGCTCTTATACTCCCACTTGAGAATCATCCTAGAAATCCTTCTAGAGCCTTGCATAGAAGGAGAGAAAGGGATTACTCCATGAGCAGCTAAGCTAGCAGTCTCGGAAAGGAAAAAAAATTTTGTAATGACACAGAGCGGATTCTATTATTCTAAACTTTCTTATATTTTTTTTATTTATAATAAAGATTATGCTTTTTATTTAAAATTATCATAAGTTCTTTATTCGCTCTTTTATATGCTTTTATTTATGCTTTCCAATTAGATTAATATTAGGAACAACTTTTACTTTTCAAAGACGCACCATAATTTATGGGTACGGAGCATGCCAAATAAAGAAGAGTTATTTATTTAATACTTTCTAGAGACGCGCTGTGATTTACGGATGCGGGGCATGCCGAGAAAAGATAGGTATTTTTTCTAGGATTAATCATAACTATTTAAAAAAAAAGAGATACAACTCTATTAGTACAAAATTAATTCAAAACTTTTGAGATTTTTATTTTCTAATTACATCAATTTTAGGATAGTTTATTTTTAAATTAAAATATTTTTTTTTTATTTTGCAATCTCAACTTAGCCCAAGGTTTCTAAGAATACAATCTCAACTTATCCTACCTACATAATGAGTAGGGTTAATTTTGGTGCTATCAATGACTATGCATCAAATTTTGACACCGTTAACAGAGACCTTGGCATGATTGATTTTTAAAAAAAATTAATTTTTTTAAAAAAAGCTTTTTATTTTTATTTCTTGCTTTAATTTTTTGCTTTCTAGCTAGATTACCTTATTTTGCATAACTAATTTATTGCTTTTTAATCTTAGAGATTTTCTGGTTTTTATAGTTTAGATTAATTTACTGCTTTTATAAGCCTAGTGATTTATTACTTTTTAGACTTAATCACTTAAATTTATTTTCTTATAAAATCAAAAAAATATCAAAAAAATATAAAAATATAAAACTATAAATCCCAAAAAAAAGCCTCTGATATTTCATAACACTTAATTAAAATAGCATAACCTTAAATATAAAAATTTCTTACTTGATTGGAGATCTTATTTCTGTGCATTGCATCTTCATAACTAACTTTAAGGGTACAATCCATTAACTAAGATAAGATAGGAATTTGATCATCCTTCCTTAGTCCATAAATTACTTTCTTGCATCTGCATAACCTAGATCTTAATATAAAATTAATTAGATGTTGACCCTAAGAATTTTGAGCTCAATAGGACAAGTGATCCTAAGTGTTAGACCGAATTAGACTTGGTCAGCTAGCTGGTGTCTAGGTAAGTGGTTTATGAAATTATTGGGCTCGAAGGAAGATTTATAATTAATTCCATTCGCTATTCTGGTCAATTTAATTGGTGTCTAAGAAAAGCAATGGGAGGACTCTTACTGATCTTACACTTACCTGACCAGTTAGTTGATCAAGCTCTGACTTGGAGGGCTTGAAGGCTAACTTGAAACCGTTAAAAGCTATCTAGAATTAGGGTAACCTTAGGATAGAGAGTCCTCTATGTGCTAACTTGATTGTAATTAACATCAAACTCTAATTAAATTCTCTTCTTTCTTTTCTTAGCTTCAGGATTCCTTAGGTTCTCTTCTTTAGAACTCTTTATTCTCCTCTTCTCTTCTTTTTAAAAATATAAATATAAATAATAAATAAATAAACTTGAACAAAGGCTTGTTTTGAATTATAACTGTAAGGGTGTATGCTTGGTCGTAGATCATTATGACCTGAAATCCAACTTTTAGACCCTAAAATAGAACGAACCATCAGAACTATCTGAGCTAGAATCACGGACTGCAATCGTGAGACTGATCCACCATGCCAATTGAGTAAGTACTTTACTCCATCATGTAGCTACTCCCCGTGTATCTAAGTACCTCTTATAGAAGCAACTGAATACGAGATTAAGTCTAGTGTCAGTTACCATCATTCTATGAACTTAGTAACGAGGACCCATACAAATATCTAGATGAATTTCTTGAGATATGTTCTACCATCAAAATTCAAAATCTCTCTGATGAGGCTCTTAGGTTAAAATTATTTTTTTTTTCGTCTAAATACAAAGCCAAATACTGGTTACATTCATTAGATTCCATGAGTATTTCAACCTAGGATGAATTACAAAGAGAATTTCTCAAAAAATATTTTCTAATTAGGAAAACAAACCAAATTAGAAAAGTCAAAATTAGTTTTTCCCAATTAGAGGGAGAAATGTTCTACAAAACTTGGGAAAGACTTAAAAATCTCATCCGCAAGTGTCCATACCATGCCATACCCAAATGGCAATTGGTCCAATGCTTTTACGATAGATTATCAGACAAACATAGATAAATGGTTGATTCTTCCTATAGTGGGACATTCATGCTTAAAAGTGAGCAGGAGACTTGGCAGTTATTTGATATCCTAGGCAAAAATTTTTTACATTATATGTCTGCCACATCTAGAGAAGCTCATAGATTAGGATCCAAAAGAGGTGGAATATATGAGGTAAGCCACCCTGTAGACATCCACAGCAAGGTGGATGCACTATCCCTGAAGCTCGATCGACTACTGCAAGTTGGTCAGACCTCTTCTCCATCTATATAGTCATAAGATATTTATATAATCTGCTCAAGTCCTACTCACACTATTGATGATTGCGAAGCAGCCCATCAGTTTTTTGAGCTTGTACAGGAGCAAGCCCATCAAGCCCAAACTCATACTGTTCCTAGATCAGAAAATGATCCATATTCCAACACGTATAATCTCGACTAGAGGAATCACCCAAATTTCTCTTGAAAATCATAATCTATGGTCAACCCAGCTTTCCATAGATCTAATTACTAGGGGATGCGGTTTAAGAACACAGCATACCCTCAGTATCAGGATGCCCATCAACCTTCTCCTAGCAACTATAGTTCTAATTTTGAAGAGAAGGTTCTACAACTTTTATCAGGGATAAAAATCCACTTCTAGACTCATCATTCTTACATGCAATTGATAGCAAAGCTAGAGATCCAAATAGGTCAATTAGCAACAACATTCAATAAGAGGAAGGAGGAAAAACTATCCAGTCAATCCAAGATTAATCCTAGAGGTCAACATAAGGCTGAGAATTTTAATGCCCATGAAACTTTTTTCGAACAAGCTAAATCTATTATGACCCTCAGGATTGGTAAGGTCATAGAACAACCTAGTAAAATTGAAAAGACCAAAACCAATAAAAAATCAACGGAGTCTGAACCAACCAAAAAGAAGGAGGACCTTAGGGCAATGGATGAATTAATATCTATAGCATCACCTAAATTACCTAGAGCTCCATTTCCGAGTGCATTAGAATCTCCTATGCCATTTAACAAGAAGGGTAAATTAGATGAAATGTTAAAGATATTTAAACAAGTTCAAATCAATCTTTTCCTTCTTGATGCAATAAAACTGGTCCCGACCTATGCTAAGTTCTTGAAAGATTTGTACGTACAAAAATAAAAATCTAAAACATAAATTCCAAAAAAAGTTCGTCTTACTAAACAGGCCAGTTTAGTCTTCCAACATGCTACCCCTTCCAAACTTAAGGATCTAGGTGCCTCTATCATCTCTTATATCATAGAGAACCTACATATTGAGAAAGCTTTGTTAGATCTAGGGACCAGTGTGAATATTTTACCTAGTTCAGTATATGATCTCTTTGAATTTGATGACTTAAAACTTACTTCGATAATCTTGCAGTTAGCTGATAGATCCATTAAGATACCATGTGGGATAATGGAGGGTATTTTAGTTAAGATTGAAGAATTTTACTTTCTAGTTGATTTTTTGATTTAGAGATGGAGCATTCTGGTGATCCAAAGTAAATTTCTATAATTTTTTGATGATCCTTCCTAGCTATAGCCAATGCATATATTAATTATAATACAGGAGTCATGGATGTCTCATTTAGGAACAGAAAGTTGATGTTAAATGTATTTCAGGCTTCGCATGGATCACAAACCACTATTTGTTTCGAAATAGATGTGGTAGAAGAGATAATAGAGGAAACTACCCCTAAAAGTATTTCTCAAGACCTAGTGCATACATGTTGGGATTCTTTTGGAGTGAATGATTTTGACCTAGATAGATATATTGAAAATATGAACATATTACTAAAGCCAACCAATTTTAACACCACTCCTCCATAGACTGAGAAATATAATCCTTTTCCTACAATACCTGCTTCAATACCTTCCTCTTTAGAATCACTATTGATCCCAGAACTGAAACCACTCTCGATCACACCTAAGTATATATGTATAGGACCTTATGACAAGCATCAGTGCATCAGATCCAACTCTGAATTTGAAAACCCAATTTAGAAGTATGTTAAAAGAATAAATAGAAGAAATCCTTAATAAACCAAGGGTTGTGAGAGGGAGTGCAAACCATCTTCTTGAAACTGATAATAAAGAAATAATAAAATTTATGAATAATGTGATTGCAAGTTATTTTTTTAAATTTGAAGGTAAAAGATCATGATATTTTTTTAATTCAGTAGATAGGTGAGAAAATTGATTGGTTTGACTGAAGACGTTAAACTTAGCGCTTATTAGGAGGCAATCTAATAACTTTATTTTTTGTTTATTGCAACTATAGGAACTTAGAATAAGAGCCTCCTAATCAATGAAAATATCTTCAACTTCCGAAACAAAATTACCCCAGGTGCACTCTCTCATTTACTTTTCTTTGCTTACTTTTATTTTCTTACTCCATTGAGGACAACGTCGATTAAGTTGGAGGGAAAGAAAACTAATTTAATCAAGCCCTTGAGTATGGTCAGAAATAATTAGTTTTATGTATCCAAATTTTATTTTGATTTGATTAGACATCCTAATTAATGAATGATTAATGGTTTAGATAATTTTAGAGGTACTGAGGGATAAATTATAAAGAAAATCCAATGAATGGTAGAGTTTAGACCAGATTAAATTTTAGAATGACTACGGCGCTCTCTTTTTATCGATCTCGATAAAAAATCTGCTTCATGGGAGTTGGACGAAAAGATCGAGGTATGCAAAAAAAAATTTAAAATTTTTTTTTAAAAAAAAATATTGGTTTTCCACTAAGTAACCGGGCTCCTTCGCTTAAGTAAGCATTGTGATTCACATCAAAAGGTAGGCAATATAAAAAAAAAAGTTTTTAGCATTTTCACTGAGTAACTGGGCCCCTTCGCCTAAGAAAGCATCGTAGTTCATGTCAAAAGATGGGAATACAAGAAACTGACTAAAAAAAAAGAGAAGAAAAAAAAGATAATAAGAGGGATCAAATTGCAAGATGACAGTAAACCCGGCTCATATCTAGTTAGTAGATTTAAAGAGTAAAGTGAGAAGTTGGTGAAAGAAGAGCTCTTAAAATTTTTATGGCTAATACTCAACCACTAACTGGGTTGAATTAATAATTTAATGAAGTATCTCTTTAATGATCTGACCGGATATCATTTACTTTTAGGAATGCCTAACCTAACTTGTTATTCAAGATCGAGTCAATATAGAATGCTAATATATCTATTTTACCCAAAGACGAGTAAAGTTTAAGTCGGAGGGTGTGATAAACACTTAATTTATGCCACCTAAAAGCACTAAATTATATTATTTATGAAGAATTTGAAGCTTTTTCTTATGTTTTATAGAAAAGATGATTGTTGATACAAAGAACCCGATTCATAGATCAAAAAAACTCAAATTTAGAGCAAATTAGACTTAAAATGAAATTAAAATAAAAGAAGGATGCATACGATATTACAAAAAATAAAGATACTATACAAGAAATCCAAAAAGGATATATGCATCATTATAAAGAAATAAATTTTTTTTTGGTAAAATGGCTGAAAGAATGGCGTTGCCTCTCTTTTTCACGTGGTTGGCAGGTCCGTAGTGTTAACGGGTCCGTGATATTTCTTTTGCGGGTGCTACTTTGTCGGGTAGAGGGTTTGTGAGGTTGCTGTTAGCGGGCATGCTGGCATGGCGGGTTCGTGGCAGGATTTTCATAGATGGATGCCGTGGTGAGATGGACACAGCAACATAGCTCACAACGGACGAGTTTGAGATTTAAAAAAATAATAATAATTTTTGAAAATATTTTAAGATAAAAATTTGTATCTGCTTTTGATCCTCCAATCTCATCCATCTATCTTTTAGCCCTTATTATTTATTTTAGTCCTACATCTGAAAACCATGTAAAACACTTTCCTCTTATCACCTATAAAAATGCTCTTGTACTCCTATTTGAGAATCATCCCAGGAATCCTTTTAGAGCCTTGCATAGAAAAAGAGGAAGGAATTGCTGCATGAGCAGTTAGGCTAGCAGTCTAGGAAGAGAGAAGAAATTTTGTAACGACACAGAGTGGATTCTATTATTCTCAATTTTCTTATATTTTTTTTATTTACAATAAAAATTATGCTTCTAATTTAAAATTATCATGAGTTCTTTATTTTCTCTTTTATATGCTTTTATTTATGCTTTTCTATTAGATTAATATTAGAAACAACTTTTACTTTTTGGAGACACATTGTAATCTACGAGTATGAAGTGTGCCAAGAAAAGAAGAGTTATTTACCTAATACATTTCGAAAATGTGCTGTGATCTATGCGTACGGGGTATGCCGAGGAAAGATAGATATTTTTTTAAGATTAATTATAATAATTTAAAAAAAAGCGATACAACTCTATTAGTATAAAATTAATTCAAAACTTCTGAGATCTTTATTTTCTAATTATATCAATTTTAAAATAGTTTATTTTTTAAATCCAAAAAAATCTTTGCTCTTTTATTTTGTAATCTCAACTTAGTCCAATGCCCCTAAGGATATGATCTTGACTCACCCTACCTATGTAGTTGGTAGAGTTAATTTTGATGCTATCAACGACTACGCATCATTCTTGCACATGAGTAAGATCTTGGACAGGTAGAGCCTCTGAAATCCTTGCAATTGTCTCCCATAAATTAATCCCCAAACAAGTACCAACACTTGTAATTTAGCATAAATCCACGTCTCGGGTCCTTATTTGCAATGCAGCCCAAATCTTCCCTCAGTTCGAGTGCTCTACATGTCGAGATCGAAGCATGTAGGGCACATCTCAAGCCTATATTTGCAATGTGATTTGAATCTTTTCTCAATTCGAGTGCTCTGCATGTCAAGACCAAAGCATGTAGGGCACGTCTCGACCTCTTGTTTGCAGCCCAAACATTTTCTCGATTCGAGCGCTCTACATGTTGAGATCGAAGCGTGCTGGGCATGTCTCGAGCATGTGTTTGCAATATAGCCCGAACCTTCCCTCAGCTTGAGCGCTCTGCATGCCAAAATCAGAGCATGTAGGGCACGTTTTGGGCCAATGTTTGCAATACAATCTGAATCTTTCCTCAATTCGAGTACTCTGTATGCCGAGATGAGAGCATGCAGGATACGTCTCGGACCGATGTTTGCAATGCTGTCCAAATCTTTTCTCGATTCGAGCAAGCTATATGCCGAGATCAAAGCACGCAGGACACGTCTTGGCCTCATATTTGTAGCTCAAATATTTTTGAGTTTAAGTGCTTTGCATGCCAAGATCGGAGCATGTAGGGCACATCTCGGACTGGTATTTACAATGTAGCCCGAATCTTTTCTGGGTTCGAGGCTCTACATGCTAAGATCTGAGCATGCAGGACACGTCTCGGATCGGTGTTTACAATGCAGCCCGAACCTTTTCTCAGTTCAAGCTCGTTGCATGCTGAGACTAGAGCGTGCAAGGCACGTCTCGAGTCGGTATTTGCAATGTTGTCCAAATCTTTCCTCGATTCAAGCGCACTGCATGGCGAGATCGAATCTTGCAGGGCATGTCTCAATCTTATGTTTAATTTTTAATATCTAATTATACTTAATTAATATAATTTAAATAAAAAAATAATTTTTAGTGATGGTATTAATTATCGCTAACATCAATGCTATTATTTATAATAGAATAATGCTACCGTACAGGACTAAGGCATGGCCTGGCACATAAGAATTGAGGCATGAGGAGGCACAAGCGAGCAGGAATTGAGTCTCGGGGATGCGACTATGAATGGAAGCTTGAAAAGGCTAGGAGTTTGCACGTGGGGGCTCGGGTGATGTAAATCGTGTAGGATTCAAGGCATGCTTTCTGAAACTTTTCAAAATAAACATGCAGCAAAAGCTAAAATTAATCTAATATTAATTTAAGGCATGCTATAATCAAATCATATAACCCTACACATGGATATAAACATGTATAGGATTATATGATCTGATCATAGCATGTCTTAAATTAATATTGGATTAATTATAGCTTCCGCTGCATGTTTATTTCAAAAAAGTTTCAAAAAGCATGTCTTGAACCCTGCATGATTTTCATCAGTGATATCAGAGCAAGGGTTGCTTAACATGTTTATATGTTAATTAAAAAAATTAAATGTTAGCATACATGATATCACTACTAGAAAAAAAGACTACGATAGTGATTCGTAACTGCTATCGTAATCCAAAAAATCGCTGCCATTGGCTATGACAGCGATTTTCTAACCACTGCTACTGCGGTCGTCGTTGTAGCTCTATAGCAGCGGTTGTTGCAGTGGTTGTTTAAACTACTGCCATAGATAGCCTATTGTAGTGGTTTATAAATTGCTGTAATAAATTAACCTATAGCAATAGTTATGTAACCGCTGCCATAGTTAATCTATAGTAGCGGTTACAAAATCACTGCCATAGTAATCTATAGCAGCAGTTTTTTAATCGCTGCCATAGGTCTAACGCAGCGGTTGGCACCATTTGCATCAGAAATCTATAGCAGCGGTTGGCACGGATATGGCAGCGATTATAAAATCGCTATCATAGATCTTGAATAATTTAAAAAAATATTTTTTTTATTTTTTTATATATTTTATCTGATAAATATAGATATATAATATAAAAAAATATAATAAATATAAAAATTATTCTAAAATACTAAAATTTTATTATCGAATAAAATTTACTATAATATTTTTTAAAAAAAATAAAATACATCAAAAGTCTCCTAAATCTACATCATGATCGTCATCACCGAGAGTCGGAGCCGGAGCCAAAGCTGGAGCTGGAGCCAGAGCTGGAATTGGAGCCAGAGCTAGAGCTAGAATGCAGGTCAATATATCCTCAAAGTCTGTGACTCTAAAATACGCACTGAGCATCGACATCATGTCTCTCATGATGTCCTCCAAATGAGATGCACGCTTCTCAGCTTGATCTACCCGCATTGTTGCATGATCTATCAGTGCCAATGCCTTCTCAAGCTTCTTCTAGCTGACGACACCAAAAGTCTATGAGGAGACGCTCACCTCGGACGAGTAGCTCGTCGGTGTGTATCCTGACTTGCATCGGATCCTCCTAGAGTGCTCAGGCGCCAAGACCCGAGATAGATGGTCATGGAGCTCTCGCGAGCACATCTAACTGATCCTATAATTATAAATTAAAATAAAATTTTATAAAAAATGCTATAATACTAATCGTATATACTAATATATTTAATACTTACAGAAATACGCTCGATCGCGATGTTCATCGATCTGCCCGTCTTATCCGTGCGGCTAGATCGGAAGATCTCGCTACAGCTGGGCATCACTCCATCTCTCATCAGCTATAACAAAGAATAAATTTATCAGAAAGATGATAAAAAATATGAATTTAATTTATCTAGTAAGATTTAGAATTAATTACCTCTCTATGCACACGACTGACCATAGACTCGCAGCCTAGAGTGTGCATATACTCCTGAGCTACACGGTTCTTTCGATTCTGACGAAAAATAGCCTAACAAATATTCAAATAAATAATAAATATTTAAAAATATTTAATTAAAATTTTAAGCATATTAAAAAATTTAAAAATTAAAAATTTTATCTCGAACTTCTGGCTCCTCCAGTGTCTAACTATCCTCTCCTACTGACTCGAATGACAGTCCTGTATCCAAAGAATAAGCTCTTTCAGAGTGTCTCATCAGTGCTCGAGCCATCCTCTATAGAGCTTGACCTTGTAACCTCGGTACAACTCTTCGATCTTCTTCAGTCGAGCATCTCGAGTCCTCTCATGATCGGAGAAGTCATACCTCATCTGTACAAATTTATCAAAAATTAGTTATAAAATTATTCTAATCAAACATATATAGTATAAATATATAAAATACATAAATATAACTAAGATGCGCATATTTACCCATATCTTCTTCCATATTCGATTCCTAATGGCAACATCCATCAAATGCCAGTCTCTGAAATCTATGGGAATGATGTCCGATCGTCTCACAAGCACTCCAAAAAAGGAATGCACCTTTCGCACGGTCTCTCTTATCGATCTCCCCTCCGCATCGTAATAGACCATATCTGATGCTGGCGGTTCCACACATGTTCTATACGTGTGGGATCATAAAATATCTGACTGGATGATGCACCTATAATGTAAATATATTATATAAATATATAAGTATATAAATACTATATAAAAAATAAAATTATACTAATATAATAAAAATATATACTCAGATGCCTATGTAGTAGCATGTGCCTCAGATATGGATGACGGTAGAGGCTCAGCTGCAGGTGGAGTAGATGCCGTCAGTGGAGTTGATGCCATCGGTGGAGTATATGCTGACGATGGAGGTCTTTGAGCAGTCGATGCTAAGATGGATGGAGTATGCTCCGACTGCTCCTCGAATACTGAACTATGCGTACCCACCGAGGGGCAGAGGTGAAAGCTAGATGGGGTTTAGGTGCCATCATGACCTGCAACGTTAATGAACATCAATCAATATAACATCATGATATATTAAATTCTATTCGCTTGGAAGCCAAGCCGGCTCCATGCTTGAGACATCTGCTAGGGTCCTCCCCCAGTCGGCTCGATCACGGTCCGAGCTGGCTCGATTGCGTATCCAAGCTGGCTCGATTGTGTGCCATCCTCTCGATCACACTCTCTCTCCCTCTCTCGATCTCTCTTGTCAGCGAGGTCGACGAGGCCGAATCTCTTCCTCCCAGCTTTTTCATCTCTCGATCTTCCTCTCTCCCTCTCTCGATCTTCCTCGTCGGTGAGGCCGAATCCCATCCCTCCCTGTCTTACTCTCTCGATCTTCCTCGTCGGCAAGGCCGAACCCCATCCCTCTCAATGATGCCGGTGAGGCCGGACCCCCTCCCTCTCTCTCTTGCTCTCTCGATCTTCCACTCTCCCTCTCTCGATCTCCCTCATCGATGAGGTCGGACCCCCTCCCTCCCAATGATGGCGGCGAGGCCGGACCCCCTCCCTCCCAATGATGGTGGCGAGACCGAATCCCTCCCTTTCTCTCTCAAGTATAGACCCATTGGATATTCGGATTTGGATTCGGTATCAGTAATTAAAATTAAATTTGGATCTGAATATCCAGATTCTGATTTGAACCCAATCTATTGATAGATCTAGTCCACAGTCACCGACATGGCACGACCAAAGGCTACCGCCACGGTACGGCCCAAAAACTACAGCATACAAAAAATTATAATATTTATAATAAATATTTATAATATTTATTATAAATATTTTATAAATTATTATAAATATATATGATTAATAAATAATACTATAAAATTAAAAAAAAATTATACCTATGGCTATAGAGAGTGAGTCGCATCGAAAGCTTCGAGGGTCGCCGACGACGATGCTAGAGAAGAACGACGGTACTGGAGGTAACCTACGAAACAAAAGCAAGATAGTGAGATAGAGAAGAGAGAAAAAAGAGAAAAGAGAGAGAGAGAGCAGGGGTGGTCGGGGATTGGGGGTCAGGAGAAGGGGGCACAGTGACGAGGAGGCCGAAGGAGGCCTCGCACTCGATCGAGGAAGGGTCGGAATGGTGGTGGTGGTGGGGGTGGGGTTTCGTGGGGGCCAAAGGAGGGTGGAGGGGGGCTCGCCAAATGATGGATTTGGTTTTGCACCAGGGCTGGAGGAGGATAGAGTGTCGGGGAAGGGTTTCACGGGGGGCCGATGGAGGGTCGAGGGTGGATAGGGGTTCGTCAGAGGAGAGTTTCACAGGGGGCCGAGGGAGACTCGAATGGGGGTTCGTCGAAGGGGGGGTTCGTTGGGGACCGAGGGAGGGTCGAATGGAGGGATGGGGGGCCGAGTGAGGGTGGAGGCAGATTCATCGGAGGTGGCGGGGTTTCGTAGGGGGCCGAGGGAGGGTCGGATGGGGGTTCGTCGGAGGGGGCTTTCGCTGGGGACCATGGAAGGATCGGATGGAGGGGTAGGGGGCTGGGTGGCGGGTGGCGGGAATGGGGGGCCGAAGGGGGAGGGGATGGAGGGGCGGCGTCGATCGGGAGGGGAAGGAGGGGCAACGCCGACCGAGGGGAGGAGGGGTGACGCCAATCGGAGGGGAAGGAGCTTCACCGGCAACGAAGAAAAGGAGGGGAGAGAGAGAGAGAGATCGAGCATGCAAGAAAGAAAAGAAAAAATTTGAAAATTTTTAACCTAACCTATGGCAGCAGTTATTGAACCGCTGTCATAGATCTATGGCAGTGATTATCGAACTGCTACCATAAGTTTATGATAGCGGTTATCTAAAACTACTGTCATAGATCTACGATAGCGGTTCTATAACCACTGCTATAGATCTATAGTAGTGATTTTTGATAACCGCTACCATAGGTTGAAAATAATTTTTTCTTATTTTTTTCTAAATATTATATAATTTTAAAATTTAATGCCCATCTTCACCATTCATTATCTAAATAATTATCACTAGATTGTCGTCAAGCTCACCTCGATCCGATGGCCCTAGCTTCATCGATCAAAAAAATTTAATTTCGATGATTGCAAATGATGATGCAATGATCTAATAGATAGAGACCTTCGATAGGTCCAAAAATTTACAATGATGATCTCGATGATGTTTGTAGCCTACTATCAAAGTTTTACTTCAATTGAATATCGTTATCATGATCAATTTAGTACGGATTAATTTTGACTGTTAAATTAGAAACAAGCGATCAAAGGATTAAACGACGTCCGATTATGAGATAATTTTTTAGTTAAATAATCTATATTATAATTTTAAATATTTTATATAGTGATGATAGTAAAATTTAAATCATTTTTGTATAAACTATTCATGTTAAACAGATATTGCAAAAGCACGAGCATAACAACCAGTGAAGTTTCAGAATGGTTATCAAAAGATGTATAGTTTTAGATCGTTATTCATCTCACGAGTTGAATTTTATAATCACCATCATAAAAAATAATTAAAGTAGTAGTCAAGATCATTTATAAAAAAAATTATCTCATAATCGGATACCATTTGGTCCTTTGATCACTCGTTTATCATTTAACAATCGAAACTAACCTATACTAAATTGACCAAAATAATGATATCCGATTGAAGTGAAACTTTGATAGTACGCTACAAACAACACCAAGATCATCGTTGTAGATTTTTGAATCCATCGAAGGTCTTCATCTATCAGATCATTATATCATCGTTCGTGGTCGTTGAAATCGAATTTTTCTGATCGACGAAGCTAGGACCATCGGATCGAGACGATCTTTTGTGACAATACTCTAATGATAATTCTTTAGATAATGAATGATGAAGATGAATATTAAATTTTAAAATTATATAATATTTAAAAAAATAAAAAAAAATATGACAGCGGTTATAATTAACCGCTGTTATAAATCAGATTATAGCAGTGGTTCCTACTAACCGCTGCTATAGCTCTGACTTATGATAGTGGTTAAATGAACCGCTGCTATAGATCGACTTATGGCAGTAATTTTTTGTAACTGCTGCTATAGGTCTAACCTACGGTAGCAGTTTTCTGTAACCACTACTATATGTTAGACCTATAATAGTAATTATAAAAATCGCTACCATAGGTCTGACCTATAGCAGTGGTTAATAAAAATTGCTGCCATAGTAGGCACTACCATAGGCCATTTTTATAGTAGTATATGTTTTGATCTAGATAACTTAGTAATCAAGGATAAATGAGCCACCAAGCCATCCAATCGTAAGGGATAAGCATGATTTAAAGGCCTTCTCCTCCCATTCAGTAGGGATCCCTTATGGCAGTAAAGGTGCCACCATAAATTCATTCATTAAGATGAATAGTCAAAAAAAAATTATTATTAAAATTATTTTAATATAAAAATTAAACATGAATAAGTTTAGATTAAATCTAAAAGGATTCATGGTTTAATTATGCTTTATTTTTTGTTATAAAACTAGCAATAGGTTGCTATTTATGAAATGAGCCGACCTATTTCTGAAATGAGTCGACCCATTTAATGAACAAAAAATTAAAAAAAATCTTTTAAAATTTAAAAATTATTTTTAAAATGCTGAACCCCAATCCATCAGTCTAAAAATTTAATTAAAAGAATTAAGTATTACCTAGTAGGATCTAGAATTATGAATTAAAGATCCTAAGATAAAAGCATAAAACTATGGATTAAAGAATTAGATGAATTAGGTTCATTAATTGGGTTAGACCTAAGATTAGTTAAATAATGGACTTAACTAGAGTAATTAATCAAATCTAACCAAACATTGAATTAGATTAGGTTAAGGACACTCTAGATTCAACTTTAATAGTTGTAGTTGGACAAGTCCATGTCTTTAATAAGGATCAAGATGGACTTGATTCATGGCTAAACGGTCCAGCCCGAAATTATTAGGTTGATCAGATGAACCTAATTAATCGATTGATGTCTAAGATAAGTTTGACAGTCTAGACTAATGATTCTTAATTGAAAGCTACTTACATTAATTCGATTTTTGATAAGTTAATGGCATATCTCTTCCACTGATTTCACTTACCTGGCTGACATGATCGATTAGGATTTAATTAGATCACTTGATGATTCAAGCTAACCCATGTCATTAGAAATTAATTTGACTGATTTCAATCAGTAAGACTGAATTAGATGTCCATGAATCAAAATTGATCCTAATCCTCATCTATTGACTTGGTGAAGTCAGTAGGAGGATTTGACTTAGTAAAGTCAGTGGGAGCAAGTTGGTCCATATCTTTTTTATCCTTTAAAATCATATGTAACTTAAATTTTTTAAATTATTAGATCCTTAAAAATGATAAAATTATGGATATAACTAAGTCATAGCTTCCTATTAAGGTGAATAGTAATGAGTCCAATTTTCTATGTGGACATTAGAGGTGCCTTACACCTGATGTTCATTTGGATATTTGAATTACCATCCATCAAATGATGATTAGATCGCACTCTTTGAATGATGATCAAGTTGGCCAGAGCTTTCCTTGGACCTATTTTTTGTTCATTTGATTAACTGAACTGAATCATCTTAATGGTTGGACCTAACCAGACTATTTCAATGGAGGCCATAGTCTACTGAATTAGCTTCTGGGCAAAATAAAATTACTAAAAATTATTTGAAGAAGCAATTGATTATGAACCTACCTGTAGATGTACACGGATTGGCCAGAGCTTTCCTCGAGCCTGTTTGTAGTCTATGTGGATTGCAGTACTCACTAAGGAGTTAGTGTAATTTCTCAAATTGGAGGTAGAGACTATCAATTCATAAAATAGTGGAAAGATCTTTAGACTAAAATTCAAATCTTTAGGATTAAATAATTTAAGTACTAATATGGCCTTGTGTTTTTCTTTCAGTTGAATAGAATGGCTGGTGTAAGTCCACTTCGTTCACTATTGGATAGTGACAAGCATTTAGGATCTAAATACGACAAGTCTATTGTTGACCCTAATTAGGCAGACCTGAAGAGGAATTATCCCCTTAACTTGAATAGGCTGAATAGCGAAAACCAGTAAGACGTTGCTGGGCAAGGATGTTATATGATAACACCTTGCAATTTTACTAATTGTGATACAACTATGTGGGTATTAGATATCAAAAGTTTAGTTTATATATTTAATTCATTGCATGAACTTCAAATTGGTAGAAAGTTTGAAAATGGCGATAGGTTCCTGAATGTTGAGGATGGAAGAAATATTCTAGTCCTAGCATTAGAAACTCTTGAGCTTATTTTTAAAATAAATAATATCATTTTAAATGACTGTCATTATTGTCCATCCTTTATAATGAACATAATATCTGTAGGACTTTTAGCCCAACATGGTTATTGTTTATCGATAAAAAAATTATTATGATATCATTATGAATGATATTATAATAATATAAAAATAATTAAAAAATAATATTTATATTTTATCATAGTCTATTAGTGTAATGTACACATCAAATAAATATCTGAAACTAGATAATATCATCGATGCCTATCTTTGGCACTGTCGGCTCGATCATATAAATAAGAATAGGATTAACAGATTAGTCAAGGAGCATATCCTTGACATTGATGATCGTAAATCATTGACTATCTATGAGTCCTGCCTTCTTAGTTAGATGACCAAATCATCTTTTACTATAAAGGATGTACGAGCCACTAAACTTTTGGATCTAGAACATACAGATGTATATGGACCTATGAACACATATGCTAGAGGTGGGTTCTACTACTTCATTATATTTACTAATGACCTATCTAGGTATAAGTACATCTATCTTATGAAGAGTAAATTTAATTTTTTTGAAATATTCAAACAATGTTGAAATTATTATAACATCACCATGGCATCACCATGGACTTAAGGAGAACTTTGATATTTTTTTAAGATAACAGACTATCGATCCTTCTAATCTGGATCTGTGATAGAGCACCTCCCTTCTTGGGCTTAAGGGAGGCACCCCCTTTTGGGACGGCAACCCTAAAGAGAAGAGAGAAGAGAGATTGAGGGAGAAAAGATCTATATTCCAATCCATGTTATAAAATCTTAATATAACCTATGTATTTATGATATAGTCTGAGGGATTCATATCCACAGACGAGTCTAAGATATGCAGGCTTCAAAGATCCATTTATGAATTGAGGCGGATATCTTGAAGTTGGAATATACATTTTGATAAGGTGATCAAAATGTATGGCTTCATTAAGAATGAAGAAAAGCTATATATATAAATGGGCTAATGGTTCTATAGTTATATTTCTTATTTTGTATATGGATGATATTCTCTTAATCGAAAATGACATCCCTACATTATAGAGAATAAAGGTTTGGCCGTCGTCTTAATTCTCCACGAAGAACTTGGGAGAAGCTTCCTACATCCTAAGGATGAAGATCTATAGGGATAGATCAAAAAGATTGCTTGAGTTATTCCAATCCACGTACATCGATATCGTGCTGAAGCGGTTTAACATGGCAAATTTTAAGAAAGACTATCTTCTGAAAGGCCATGAAATTTTTCTCTTGAAGAGGAATTATCTGATAATTCCTCAAGAAAGAGAGCGTATGAGTAGAATACCATATACTTCGATAATAAATTTTATTATATACACCATGACGTGTACGAGATCAGACGTGTTATACTCACTAGGGATAGTGAATAGATACTAGTCTGATCCAAATAAGAATCACTGAAAGATTGTAAAGACAATCCTAAAATATTTGAAAAATACTAAGGATCAGTGACTCATTTATGAAGATGCTGACTTAAAATTTGTGCAATATATTGATTTCAATTTTCAGTCAGATCATGATGACAGTAAGAGTGTGTCAAGTTATGTGTTTACCCTAAATGGTGGAGCAGTCTGCTGAAAAGTTTCAAATAGCACACTATGGTTGATTCTATGTGTGAGGTGGAGTATGTTGTAGCATTCAATGCTACAAAAAAAGCTGTGTGGCTGCGAAAGTTTATTGATGAGCTGGGAGTGGCACCCTTTTTGGATGGTCTGGTTCTACTTTACTGTGATAGCACTAGAGCCATAGCTCAAGTGAAGAAGTCGAAGGTACATCAGCACACCAAATATATTCTACGTCACTACCACTTTATATGAGAGATTGTGGAATGAGATGATATCGATCTTCAGAAGATTGACAAAAAGGAGAACATGGCCAATCCATTAACTAAAGCCATCAAAATCAAAGAGTTCGATAATCACAAATGAAAGATGCGTATTCGATACTGTTCTGATTGGCTTTAGTCTAAGTGAAAGTTTATTGGATATTGTATCCTAAAATCAATCATCTAGGTTATAGTTGGTTGTGCTGATTGTAAAATTATACATAAATTATAAATGAATAAAATTATTATTCTGATATTTTATCATATTTTTGCATCTTCCTATAATAAACTCTTCTGTGATGAATTTCTTAGGACTATTGAGACTCGACAAAGAAGAATTTATCATTTAGTTCTTAAACTTATTTACGATCAAATGATATATTGTTATCTAGAACAATAATATTTATCGAGTGTAGATCGCTGCATACCATATAGATTGATTATCCTCTTAATCAAAGAGTATAGAAATACTGGTATGGTATGCAGGTAAAATGTAGGAGTATATTTTACTGATCGTGACTTAACTGTAGATCTCTCTACTATCAAGAGTTGTTCGAGAAGGATTTGGGTATAAGTGTCCCTTAGACCTAAGATCATCATGGTGACTTGCAAGCAACTCACTACACTTTGATATTGAACTACCTGAATTTTTAATTCAGTGACAGAATGCTATTGGGTGTAGTTATGTACTTATTTAGTTGGTGCATGAGTCAAGATGGAATTGACCTCTACAAGTGTTGGAGAAAGTGCATCACTGTATTTTTAATTTATCAAAATCTTGACTAGGATAGTCCATACGATGGATGCTGAAATTTTGAATGTAGATAATTTTTTAGGATTGCCAGTTAAACTCTAGGTCATCTTTTGAGCATTGAGATTAAGGGGATACATTATATGGTAACCATATGCCACAGGTTCATCAATGTTGCATTGCGATTATTTGACTTATTCGGACGTCGAGTATCATTGCTAGATGATCACATCGATTGATAAAGAAAATTAGTTCTTATGCTATCAGCTTAGGATTTAAACCTATGGGATAACACACTATAGGAGTTCATACCTGATCTAATGGCTGATCAAGAGTTCCAATGGTCTGAGATGCTGTGGTCAAGAGTTTCACTAGATTGGGACTCTATGATCTGGAGTCCCACTGGAATGGAACTCTATCTTCGTGAGTTCCACTAGACTGAAACTCAGGATTCTACTTATCTAGAATTTTATAATCAAGAGTTTTACTAGTTTGGAACTCTATAATCATGAGTTTGAGATACTTCAATCAAGAGTTTCACTAATTTGGGACTCTTCGATCAAAAATTTCATGTAAATGGGATTCTATTGCCCAGACACCCATCCAATTGGGACTATGATATTATTAAAAGATTAATTAGTAATTTTATTATCAATTAGCTTAATTTGATTGAGCGATGAGGATTTGATTAAATCTGGTTGAATTTGATTCGATTGGATTTGATCCGATTAGATCATGAGATGACCTAATCACTAAGAAAGATTCGATCCTGATTTGATCAAGATCTGAATCTAATTAATTTTAATTTAATTATAATTTATTGGGTTGGGTTAAGCAAAATTTGATTAGATTTGACTTAATCTAATTGGGTCTGGAAAAATTAGTTTGGTTGAAACCAATTTGGACCAATTCAAAGCTTGTTTGAATTTTGAACTCCTTGAACCACCTTTGACTTTTCCACACCCTCTCTCACACATACTTTAGATTTTGCATGAGAGTTTCTCACACCCAGAAGGTATCTGTGCCCCCTCTCATTTCTGCCTTTGACCAGGTCCAAATGTTGGATTAGTTCAAAGCAAGTTGCATTTTTAGATCAACTTGAATTTGTTAGAAGTTGCAACCCCCTATCCTTATCTGCTTCCTGCGCCCCCTAGTGAATTCATGTAAATATTTTTTTGCATTTCTAAGTGTGGATGAATAGAAGGAGAGTCTTTCTACCCATCAATCACTCTGGTGAGCACTGGAATGGGATAAGAAGTCTACTTGAATTTTGAATTTAAGTGGATTGTTAAAACTCCCTAACCTCTCTTAGCTTATCCTTTCTCATGCGCTATTCCCATCACTTGCATGCCATTTTAAAATGTGACTTTTTTTCTTGTGCGTGCAAGAGAGAGTGTAAGATGTGCATGAGGGAGTTCTTGGAGAGAAAAAACTAGAGTGGAGCACTTGTCCTGGGCATGGAAAAGTCTAGTGGGAGAGAAAGGATTTCCTATGCTAACTTTTGCTTCATGCCACTTGTTTAATTTTTCTTCCTTTTGGCCAACCACTTTAGATAGGATCTGAGTGAGGATTGTGTAGAGAGGAGAGTCCTCTATCCGTAAAAATTTGTTTCATGAAAAAATTTCATAAAGAGTGGGCGTGAGAGCATTTTCGGGCATCAAGATTTTTGAGTGTGTGCAACCCTAAGGTTTTAACCCAAGGTTCAGGTGGTATGTACGAGAGCTGTGAGTGTCAGATCACCACTGATTTTTCATCACCACCTCATCATCCTCCATAGATTGTTCTCTGATTTTCTGGAGCATCCAAGAGATTAGAAAAAAATCATCAATTAGATCAATGAAGATCAACCATCAAAGGCCTGGCGAGAAGCTAGCATTTTGGTGGAGCTGGTCGGGATCAGAAGCTCCGTGTGGACCATCTGTAGAGATTGGATAAATGTGCAACTACATCATGACGCAAGGAGGCTTCTTTCCACTATTGTCAGATTGCAAAGTTCAACTATCTATGCATAGGTATTGTGTTCCAAATACAAATCAGTCAGAAAATGTGATTTACTGATCGAATACATTTAATTTTTCATTGCATATATACATATCTAGATCTATGTGCATGATTATATGATCTGATCATAGCATATCTTAAATTAATATTAGATTAATTTTAGTTTTCGTTGCATGTTTATTTCGAAAAAGTTTTCAAAAGCATGTCTTGAACCCTACACGGTGTCGATCATCGAGGAGGCGAGAGGCGGCCAAGGGTTCGGAGAGGTCGGTCGGGTGCAGCTGGGGGGAGACGGCCAGGGGAGAGAGGGGGTGGTGGGTGAACCGAATGGTCAAGGGTTTGGGGAAGGAGATAGGAGGCGGCCGAGAGAGAGAGGGGATAGCAGGTGAACCAAAAGGCAGGGGGTTCGGAGAGACAAGAGGTGGTCGGGAGGGAGGCGGTTGGAGGTTTGGAAAGATAGGTCGGGTGCAGCCCGAGGGAAGCTGCCGGTCGGGGGAGAGAGGAAGTGGCAAGAGAATCGAAGAACCGGGGGTTCGAAAAGATAGGAGGCGGCCGAGGGCTTAGGAAGGTGAGCCAAGTGCAGCTAGGAGGATCGAGATAGTCGGGGGCTCAGAGTGGTGGGAGATGGTCAGGGGCTCGGAGAGGTGGAAAATGATCGGAGGCTCGAAAAGATGGGCCGAGTGCAGCCAGGAGGAGGACGCCAGTCGGGAGAGAGAGGGGGTGCGGGGTAACCGGAGGGTCGAGGGTTTGGAAAGGTAGGAGGTGGTCGGGGACTTGAGGAGGCAGGCTAGGGGATCAAGATGGCTGAGAGCTTGGAGAGGCGAAAGGCAGTCGGTGGCTTAAAAAAGCGAGCCGGTGTAGCCAAGGGGAGGTCACCGATCGGGGAAGAGAACGAGTGGCAGGAGAACCAAAGGGCTAGGGTTTGCGGAGATAGGAGGTGGCCGAAAGCTCGAGGAGGCGAGAGGCAATCGGAGGCTCGGGAAGGTGGGCTAGGTACAGTCGAGGGAAGGTCGTCGGTCGGGGGAGAGAGGGGGTGGCAGGAGGACCGAAGGGTAGGGGGAGAGGAAGGTGGCAGTGGGGGATAAAAATGTTGGAGGGCAGGGCATGGTGGGAAAACGAGGACCCAGTAGAGGATAGGGTAGGAAAAAACAAGGGGGCGGTGGGCAATGGCATGGAAAAAAATGAGAGCACACAACGAGGAGAGAGAAAATGAGGTGAAAAGATTATTAGCGATGGTAGATATCATCACTAATAATCATTTTTCATCACTAATATGCAAAAAATTATTAACAATGAAAGTGGCCATCGGTAATATTTTTTTTATTACTAATAATTATATATTTAAAATAATATTTTTAAATTATTACTGATGGTATTCTTGCCGTGGCTAAAGCCATCGCTAATACAAATTTTTTTATCTTAACTTTTTATCCTCCTAAGTCATTTTTTGGATGGTTAAAAATTAATATTTAATTTTATTAAATTTTTAAACTAAATTAATTTATAAATTAAGTTCTAATCGATTTAAATTAGATTTAATTTAATTAGACTTGACATAATTTGAGGCTAATTGGATTTTAATATTTTAAGTAAAACTTGGAATCAAAATCTAATTGAATTAGGTTAGACACGATTTCGAACTAGATTCGAATCGAACCAAAATTAAAAATTATTTTTTTATAATTAATTTAAATTATATAAAATTTAATTAGATTTGATTTAATTTAAATATAACTAGATTTTATAATCTAATTAGGACTTAGATTCAAAGTCCAATTGAATTAGGATAGACAGAATTTTGAATTGAATTCGAATCAAGTTCTAATTATATTTAGATTGAACCTAAATTAAAAATTATTTTTTTTTAATTGATTATAATTAGATTTAATTTAATTAGGCTTCACTTAATATTAAAGTAATTAGATTTTATTATCCATATAGGATCTAGATTTTAAAGTCTAATTGAATTAGAATTGACAGGTAATCTAACTAGATTCGAATTAAACCTAAATTAAAAATTATTTTTTTAATTAATTTAAAATAATTTTAATTTAATTAATCTTAACTTAATTTAAGATCAATTGAGTTTTATAATTCATGTTGGATTTAGATTCGAAACCTAATTGAATTATATTTGATAGAATTTTGAATTAGATTCGAATCGAGTTCAAATTGAATTCAAATCAAATCCAACTTGAAAATTATTTTCTCTTAATAATTTAAATCAGCTTAAATTTAATTAGACTCAACTTAAATTAAAAGTAATTAGATTTTACTATCCAAGTAGGATTTGAATTAAAAGTCTAATTGAATTAGAATTAATAAGATTTTAAATTGGATTCGAATTGCACCTAAATTAAACACCAATTTCTCTTAATTGATTTAAATTAGATTTAATTTAATAAATTTTAATTTAATTTAAGGTTAATTAAATTTTATAATCTATGTAGGACTTAGATTCAAAGCTTAATTAAATTTGGTTTGGTAGAATTTTAAATTAAATTTGAATTGGATTTGAACTAGGATCGGACCAATTATAGATTATTAGCGATGACATACCAATAATTTTTAAAATATTTTTTTTAAAAAATTATTAGCGATGATAAATTTTCATCGCTAATATTCAAAAATGTCATCACTAATTTTTATTTTATATTTAAATATTATAAAAAAAATTTAAATAATTTTAGTGGCTGCACATGTCATCGCTAATAATAATAACACCATCGCTAATAGTTTGATATTAACGACGATAATATTTTTATCGCTAATAATCCAAATTTGCCATCGACAATAATTTTTTTATTTGAATATTTTAAAATAATTTTTTATATTTTTAGAGGTGGTTTTTATCATCACTAATAATTTACTTGCCGTCACTAATATTATTAGTGATGGCTTTATTTTTTGTCAGTATTGCGGTGGCAAAAAGCTTTATTAGTGATAGAATTTATTGCCGTCGCTAATACCATTGCTAAAATCTAATTTTCTTATAGTGTCCCAGATAATAGACCTATAATGGCGGACAAAGAGTAGGAGAAACCCATCTAGCCCCGGGGCCTTGTCTTTTTTGAGAAACCAAAGGGCCCTCCGCACCTCCTCAATATACATCGGACGAGAAAGTGCCTGATTCTCCTGGTTAGAGATACAGGTCACAAGTAGGGATCCTTAGATGAGGGTATCCTCATCTAGAGGAGACGTCTAGTGTGTTCTAAAAAGCTGAAAGATCTACTCCCTAATCTCCTCGCTATCATCCACCACTCTATCATCGCTCTTCCTTCACTATCTGATGTGATTGGTAAACCTTTGGATCATGGTGGACTAATGAAAGAATCTAGTATTCTTGTCACCCTTCCTAATCCATTGCATCTTTGATTTTTGCTTCTATAAGATTTTCTACTGTCTCAGTAAAGAATGATGCACTGAAAGCTTACGTTGAAGCTTCCTTAAGTTAGGCTCTTGAAAGCCTCCCTCCAACTCCTCCCTATTTGGCAGCTCCATGATGTTCGCATCCACTCCTTCCATCAGTCTGAAGATGTCACCAACCTTAAGCCCATTCTACCAAAGAAGTCTATGTTTGGCAAGCTCTAATCTCCGGGATATCTGGTATCGTGCATCTCCATGAACCATTATCTTTCAAATTTTTTTTATCAAATTTTAGGATAAAGATGTTATAACATTATATGTTATGAATATCGGATATAGTTTAAAAAAACTAATAAAATTTTAAATAATTAAAATTATAAACTTATAAAGGATCGCTAACCAAAATTTCAAAAGGTCCAAAAGCATGCGCAGCACTATCTTAAGATGTATTTCTATCCCTCATGCAGGAAATACCTAGAAACACCATCCCAAGATACGATCGGTATTTCTCTTCCTATGAGCACAATTATGATGGAGGTTGATAAAGGTTCTTTTAGCACCCAGAACAAAAAAAATTGCAAAGAAAAAATATCATGGAGAAGATGGAAGAATCAGCAAAGAAAAGGAGAATGGGTTTCGATTTTTCCTGCTGGGTTAAGAACTCAAGAGTTCCTTTTTATAGCCAGCAAATTCTAAACGTGGGGCCAGCCTAACGGTCAGAAATTGAACAGCCCAATTAAAGGCCCCAACATTCAAACGATTAATAGCCCAATTAAAATCCAAATATTTAGAAAATTATAATGTTAAATGCTTAGAAAATTAGAACCCAATGTTTAAAATATTAAAATAGTAATTAAAATTTTTAATAAAAAATAATAATAATAATTAAAAATAATATTTTTGGGTTGGCATGGTGCTGCACCCACACCCACATATTATTCCGACCCAACCCGGCCTAGCCTGATTTGGTTTGGTTCGCATGCGCGCATTAAAGGTTTTCCTTCAAACCTCCTCAAACACCCGTAAGGGCTAAACCAAACCCTTTTCTCATATAAATGACTCAAGAAAAATTTTTATTTTCGATATGGGACTAAAACATCTCAAAAAGATTGAAAAAAAATTGGAGGAAGAAATTTTGAAAAATTTTGAGTTTTTAATTTTTAACTTTTCATCAATAATCTCCCATAAAACTCAAAATTTTTTAAAAAATAATAATATAAATTTTTGGATGCTTATACTATGCAATGGATAAGGTAACTTAATCTTACTTAGTATGAATAGTCTTCATCTAAAGAAATCGAAGTAAACCCGATCTTGAACTTTGTTTCTTTGAATCAGACTTCAATTACCACACACATAGTACAGAGTTTCTTCATCGCTAGTCTGTGCATTAGTGGTCCTATACAAGTATATTGTTTTTTCATAAGAGTTACTAGAGATAATCCAAATCCCATATCCGTAGCCATGTATGGATACTCTTATATAGGTGAGCCCCTCCAAAGATGTGTGTAGTGTCACATCTCAAGAAATATCTCTCGAGTCTTATTTAGAGATAAATTCTTCCTAACCACTATATAAGAGTACTAATCACCATAGGAATGGGATGGAGTCCGTGACTTTTATATCAAATAAATTACATATGCTCCTTGACCAATCAATTAGCTTGTTGTTACTACATTGAACCTTCTTCAAGGGATCTCCTATCATAGATATTGGATTCTCATGCACTATTGGAAGGTCCATTATAGATAAAGCCTCATCCCCCTTGATGACATAAGGACCTTAGTTCTATTTAAGCCTTTAGTAAGGCAATCTGCAAGATTTTGATCAGATTTTATAAAATTTAATACAATAATATCTTGCTTTTGTTTCTATCTAATTTTATATTATTTTATATTAATTTTATATGTCTATTAGTTTTAGAATTTATGAGTTTTTTTTACAGAAATCAATCGCAGCTCTAAGATCATAATGAATAGATATAGGAAGAATGGGTATTTGAATTAGCGGAATAGATGACCATAAATTTTTTAGCCCCTCAGCTTCTAAGGATATGATATCAAGAGCTATTAATTTTGCCTTTATAATACTTCTAGCTATTATTATTTATTTTATAGATTACTAAGAAATAACACTACCACCAAGAGTATAAACATATCCAGAGGTAGATTTAATATCTAAAGAATTAGATATCCAGTTGGCATCACTATAACCCTCAAGTACAGCTGGATAGCCAATAAATCTAAGTTCAAAAGAAATGATACCTTTAAGATACCGAAAAACTCTTTCTAGAGCAGTCCAATATGACATTCTAGGATTACTGGTATATCTACTTAATCAGGAAACAGCATAAACAATATCAGGTCTAGTTCTATTAGCTAAATTTAAGAGTGATCCAATGATTTGAGCATATTTTTTTTGATTTAAAGGCTTATCAGTATTCTTTTCTAATTAAATACTAGGATCACAAGGTGTAAATAAAGGAGAAAGACTAGAGTATCCAAACTTGTCTAAGATTATTTGAGTATAATGAAATTTAGTTAGATAATACGAGTTAAAAGATGTATTAATTTTCATACCTAAGATTACATCAGCTTTGCCAAGATCTTTCATATCAAAGTGATTTGATAGCAAAATTTTGGTATCATTAATTAAATCAATGTCTGGTGCTAATATAAGAATATTATCAATATATAGACAGAGAAGAACACATCAATCATCAAACCTCTTAAAATATAAATAGTTTTCAAAGTCATTGATTTGGAAACCACTAGAGATAATAACATTATCAAATTTCTCGTGCCATTGTTTAGGTACTTGCTTTAGTCCATATAAGAACTTAACTAGCTTGCAAACTTTATTTTCTTGACTAGGCACAGAAAAACCTTCAAGTTGATTCATATAAATTTCTTCTTCTAAATCACCATGAAGGAAGGCAGTTTTGACATCCATCTAATGAACAAGAAGTTTGTGAATGGAAGCCAAAGCAAAAGGAACATGAATAGTGAAGATATGAGAAACAGAAGAATAAGTGTCAAAGAAGTCAAAGCCAGTCTTTTGTCCAAAATTTTAAGCTACAAAACGAGCCTTGTACCTTTCTACAGATCCATCTACCCTAAGTTTTCTTCTTAAATATCCACTTACATCCTAGAGCTTTACTTCCAGGAGGTAAATCAGTAAGAATCTAATTGTCATTTCCAATGATTGATTCAATCTTACTGTTTATAGCCTCCTTCTAGAAGGGAGCTTCAGGAGAGCTCATAGTTTCTTTATATGTTGTTGGTGTTTCTTCAATCATGAATGTTATGAACTTTTCACCAAAACTCTTAGCAGTTCTAGCTCTCTTACTCCTTCTAAGTTCAAGGTGAAGATTTGGTTCTAAAAGGTTGTGATCAAGTTAAGATGTAGAAGGATAATCTGAAGAAGAACCAATAGCAGGAGATATTAAACAATGATCAAAAATTTGATTAGAAATTCGAGTTTTGAAAGAAAAGATATTTTCAAAGAAGATTGCATCTCTAGATTTAATAATAATATCATTTGAAATTCCAAAAACTTCAAAATTAATTACTAGAAATCTTTGTGTTACGATCAAGAGAATATCCTACAAAGATAGCATCTATAGTTTTAGGTCCAATCTTTTTTCTTTTGGGTTCAGAGATTCTGACCTTTGCTAAACATCCCCATACTCGAAAGTAACTTAGCTTAGGTACATGTCCCTTCCAAATTTCATAAGAAGTTCTTTTATTATCTTTAGATGGAATTCTATTTAGAATGTGACAGATTTATATCATAGGTTCTAAGGTACACCAGAACTTATAATCATGACATTGATAATGTCTAGTAGGGTCAGTTCTTGCGCTCAGCTATACCATTAGCTTGAAGTGAGTATAGAGCTGTGACTTCATGAACTATTCCATGCTCTTCATAGAACAAAGCAAACTCATTTGAAGTATACTCACCTCCTCTATCAGATCTTATTATCTTAATCTTTTTCTCTTGTTGGTTTTCAGCTTCAGCTTTATAAACTCTAAATTTGTTAAGAACTTCATCTTTGATTTTTAAAACATAAGTCAAATAGAATTTGGAAAAATCATCTATAAAAGTCATAAAATATCGATTTCATTCTCTGGTTAGTCCCTTATTTAAGTCACATATATCACTATGAATAAGTTCTAACTTTTGAGTATTCCTAGTTGTGATTGATTTAAAAGATTTTCTTGGTTGCTTGGATTGTGCACAGATTTCACATTTACTATGATCGATTTTGATTTTGAGAATTAAGTTTAAATTTGATATTTTCATGATTGACCTATGATTTACATGTCCTAGCCTACCATGCCATATATCATAAGATTCAGTATTCAACACATGAGATTGATTAGAGGATAAAAAAGAGTTATTATTAATTAAAAAAGATAGTATATTAATTTTGAAAAGACCCTCGATACAAAATCTTTTTCAATAAATATTTCTTCTTTAGAGATTACAAATTTATTTGATTCTAACATAACTTTATAACTAATTATACTAGCAAAGACCCACTAATTAAATTTCTATGAATCTCGGGAACATGCTGGACACCATGTAGAGTTAGAGTTTTTCCGATTGTTAGCTTTAGTTTGATAGTTCCAACTCCAGTATGTTGATAAATGTCACATCTCCTACAGTTATACTTCCTCCACTTGAGTCCTAATAGGAACAATACCAAGTCCTATCAGTATAAACATGAATATTTGCACCAAAATCTAGCCACCAATCTTGGTTTGAAAAAGTAAAGTTTATAGTAGGTACAAAAATTACTGACCTAAAGGTAGAATTTAAAGGTCCAGCCTCTATAATGTTGACTTAAGATTTTGGCTGATTTTGTTAACCCTTTTTGAAGGTGGTGATCTTTTCTTTCTTTCTATAAAAATACTCTATGGTAAGATGGTTGTCCCGTCCACAAACAAAATAGAACCTTCCATCATTTTTCTTCTTATTCCCTTTTGGTTGATTGGATTTAGAATTACCTTTAGGACCTTTACCATTAGGTTTAAAGTTTTTAAAATTTTAAACTTAGATTTATAGTTTCGATTTTGAAATTGTCTAGATTGATTGTCTTTAGAGTTTTGATTCTTATTTGAGAATCAACCTCTCTTAAATTTATCTTGGTTTGTAATTGATTTTCATTAGCCTTCCTAAGATGATGTTGGTCTTCAATTTTAATAGATTGAATAATAGATCTAAGACTTAAGGTTCCTTAAGTTCTTCTAAGTTTTTAGGCAAATTTAGATCAGGAAGGCGACAGTTTATCAATTAAGTAAGATACTTAGTAATTTTCATCTAACATATAGAACTACCCTTATGAATTTCATGGATAAAATTTTGAAATTGATGGATCTGATCATTGATAGGAATAATATCTATCATTTTATAATTATCAAAGTCTATTATAGTAAATCTTTGAATACCTTCATTATCTCTAATGTAGACTTCTTTTAAGACATACCAGAGTTCTTTAGCAACCTTATATTTTCTGTAGGTTTCATATAATTTATCAAAAAGGAAACTAAGAATTCTAAACCTATAATGAAACTTTATTTTCTTTGGAGATTTGTCTACTATAGGTTTAGAGTCAGAAGAAGAAGAAGATTCTTTTGAAGGATAAGGGAGATCTTTTCCTATAGCAGATATAAGATCTAAAGTTATAAGCTAGGCTTTTAGATGTTTTTGCCATCTAGCCAATCCTGAGCCATGAAACTTTTCAAACTTGAGACTAGATGCATCATCACTACCCATTCTTAAAGATTTCATAAAAGAAATCAGAGAAGAGAAGATGAGGTATAGAAGCTGCAAAAAAAATTTAAAAATTCTATTTAATATTTCCATGATTCTGAACAACCTTTCAGAATTGGTTTAATATTTTTTATAACTACTTGATTAAATCCAACAAAAGGATGAAAAATAACTAATATATCTAAAGTATTTATGCAGATTTTCAAGAACAAAGTAAGATGATTATGTTTAAAGAATGCTAATCCAATTTTAGTTTAGCAAATTAACAAAATAGTAGTGGACTAGCATATTATTAGTTTCTTAAACATAATCCGGAGAAATACACCTTAGAATGTTATAACATTATATGTTATGTATACCGGATATAATTTAAGAAAACTAATAGAATTTTAAATAATTAAAATTATAAACTTATAAAGAATCACTAACCAAAACTTTAAAAGATCCAAAAGCATGCGCAGCACTATCCTAAGATGTATTTCTATCCCTCATGCAGGAAATATCCGAAAACACCACCCAAGATATGACCAGTATTCCTCCTCCTACGAGCACGACCGTGGTAGAGGTTGATAAAGGCTCATTCAGCAACCAAAAGAAAAAAAAAATTGCAAAGAGAAAATGTCATACAGGAGATGGAAGAATCAGCAAAGAAAATGAGAATGGGCTTGAATTTTTCCTGCCGGGTTAAGGACTCAAGAGTCCCTTTTGATAGCTAGCAAATTCTAAACGTTGGGCCAGCCTAACATTCAGAAATTGAATAGCCCAATTAAAGGCCCCAATGTTCAAATGATTAATAGCCCAATTAAAATCTAAACTTTTAGAAAATTAAAATGTTAAATGATTAAAAAAATTAAAACCCAACATTTAAAATATTAAAATAATAATTAAAATTTTTAATAAAAAATAATAATAAAATTTTTGGATTGACAAGGTGGTGCATCCACACCAGCACCCATGCTCCCAACTCGATTTGGTTCGATTCGGTTTGCGTGCGCGTATGAAAGGTTTTTCTTCGAACCTTCTCAAACATCCGTAAGAGCTAAGTCAAATCTTTTTCTTATATAAATATCTCAAGAAAAATTTTCATTTCCAATATGAAATTAAAACATCTCAAAAAAATTTTAAAAAATTTTAAAAAATAAAAAATTTTGAGTTTTTAAGTTTTAATTTTTTGTTAACAAAAAGTTTAGAACTTTGAAAGAGTCCCTAAGCATGAGTATATCACTAATGGAAATGAGCACAGAGTAGCATGCGATCCGCATACTGGATTCGGTGTTTTGGATCTCATGCTCCTAGATCCGATCATTGCTTCCTCGTGTTACATCAGGTTCCCCACTTGGCCAAAATCTCGCACGAACTGCAAACACTGATCAATGACATTTTGTGGGGACCATCAATCAGTGATCTAAGCCATTTTCATGGGAGGTAATACTTTCTACACCATCTTGGTATAAAAATTCAAACATGGAGCACACCATCTATTCTCATTGGTCCACCTGGCACTTTCATAGTGTGACGTGATATATATCATTTTTCATCCAAATAGGCATCTGAAGGCTATAGAAAAAGAAAGTGGGATGCTGTTTCATCACTGAATATATTTAATGTACATCATATTCTATTTTTCAACTATAACCTGATGAAAATGCCCTTTCCCTCTAAGATGGGGTATTTTTATTATTTGGCAATCAGGCTAAATATTTTAAATACTACTCTTCTCTCTTTTTTTCTTATTTTGTTGAGCTTCTGCTTAAGTATCTAGATGTCCGAGATTTAGTCTGCAGCAAGAAAGATGCATTCGAGTTTGTTGGCTAGTATCTAAATAATATTATCCATCCAAGCAACATATTTCATTCATCAGGTAAAATTTCATCTGTAGATTCATTATGATATCTATAGATAAAATATCTTCTAAATATATTTTTTAATATTCTTATGATATTTTTATATCAAAAATTATGATATTTAAAATTAAAATTTTAACATCTTGCATATAAAATATCTTTTAAAAATAGTTTTGATAATATTATAACATACTAGATCACAACTATGATATTATATATTAATATTATGACATCTTGTAGGTAAAATATCTTTTAAATATATTTTTTAATATTTTTATAGTATTTCTATATCAAAAATATAACATCCTATCACTACTACAAAAAAGAACTATGGCAACGATTTGTAGCCACTGTCATAGGCTATGACAACGGTTCTTTAACCGCTGCTACTATAGTCGTCGTCGTAGCGGTTGTTGTAACAGTTGTTTGAACCACTACCATAGATAGCTTATTACAGTAATTTATAAATCACTGTAATAGATCAACCTCTAGCAGTAGTTATGTAACCACTGCCATAGGTTATCTATAGCAACGGTTACATAATCGCTGCTATAAATAATCTATAGCAGCAATTTCTTAATCGCTGCCATAAGTCTAATGTAGTGGTTGACATCATTTGCACCAGGAACCTATGGTAGCAGTTGGCAAGGATATGATAGTGGTTATAAAATCACTGCCATGGATCTTGAATAATTAAAAAATTAAAATTTTTATTTTTTTATATATTTTACCTAATAAATATAGATATATAACATAAAAAAATATAATAAATACAAAAATTATTCTAAAATACTAAAATTTTATTATCAAATAAAATTTATTATAATATTTTTTTAAAAAATAAAATACATCAAAAATTTTCTAAATCTACATCATCGTCGTCGTCGTCGGGAGCCAAAGTTGGAGCTAGAGTCGGAGCCAAAGTCGGAGCTGGTGCTGCAATCGAAGCCGAAGCTAGAGCTAAAATATGGGCCAACATATCTTCGAAGCCCATGACTCTAAAATGCGTGCTGAGCATCGACATCATATCTCTCATGATGCCCTCTAGATGAGATGCACGCTTCTCGGCCCGATCTGCCTGCATCGTTGCATGATCTGCCCGTGCCAATGCCTCCTTAAGCTCCTTCTGACTGACAGAATCAAAAGTCTATGAGAAAATGCTCGCCTCGGACCAGTAGCTCATTGGCGTATGTCTGGGCCTGCATCGAATCCTCCTAGAGTGCTTAGGCCCTAAGACCTGAAATAGTTGGTCATGGGGCCTAGAGGTGTCCGAGCCATTGTGACCTACAACGTTAATAAACATTAATCAATATAATATGTTGAACAATAATATTAGTTTAGCATCAATAAATAGTCTCTAATATGTACACTAATCAATTGACGGGTCTATCATTATGCAATACAATAAATAAAAGTAACAAGATATAAACATCCAAAAAATATTATGCAATAAATTCTACAATATGAATTACATTCATAAATAATTAAGGATGAGGAACAGTCGTAGATCTGATCTCTTATGTGAATCTTGGTGTTAATCCAGAAACCTAAAAGAAGAACAAAATAGATGATTGTGGCACCTTAGGGCTTAAAGTTGGAACCTTAGAGAGACATATCAAATTCTATTCGCTCAGAAGTTGAGCCAACTTCGTGCCTGAGACAGTCGGCTCTATGCCTAAGACATCCAACTCGGATCCTCTCCCAGCCAGCTCGATCATGGCCCGAGCCAGCTCGATCATGGCCCGAGCCAGCTCGACTGCATATCCGAGTCGGCTCGACTATGTGCCATCCCCTTGATCACTTCCTCTCTCCCTCTCTCGATCTCTCTCACCGAGAATGACAGAAAGGCTGAACCCCCCTCCCAGCTTTTTCATCTCTCGATCTTCCTCTCTTCCTCTCTCGATCTTTCTCGCCGACGAGGTCGGACCCCTCCCTTCTCTCCCACTCTCTCGATCTTCCTTGCCAGCAAGGCCGGACCCCATCCACCCAGTGATGCCGGCAAGGTTGGATCCCCTCCCTCCCTCTCTCGCTCTCTCGATCTTCCACTCTCCCTCTCTCGATCTCCCTCATCGATAAGGCCGAACCCCCTCCCTCCCAATGATAGCGGCGAGACTGGATCCCTTTCTTTCTCTCTCCTTCTTTCAATCACCCTCACCGATGATGGTGGTGAGATCGGACCCCCTCCCTCCCTCCTACTCTCAATCTCCCTTATCGATGATCGACGAGCGACCGGCCCTCTCTCTCTCAATCTATCGATCTCCCTCTTAGTCTCTTCATTTTTTAGTTTTCGATTCCAAAATTGGGTCCAGCCTTTCGAGTCCATTAGGATCCGAGTCTGGTACTTCAAGTACAAATTCATTGGATATTCAGATTTGGATCAGGTACCGATAATTAAAATTAAATTCAAATCTGAATATCCAGATTTCGATCCAAATTCAACCCATTGATAGATCTAGTCCACAGCCATCGATATGGTACAGCCCACGGCTACCACCATAACATGGCTCAAAAACTATGGCATGTAGATAATTATAATATTTATAATAAATATTAATAATATTTATTATAAATATTCTATAAATTATTATAAATATACATATTTAATAAATAATACTATAAAATTAAAAAAAATTATACTTGCAGCTATAGAGAGCGGGTCACACCGAAAGCTTCGAGGGTCGCCGACGATGATGCTAGAGGAGGAGGATGGCACTAGAGGTAACCTATGAAATAAAAGCAAGATAGGAAGATAGAGAAGAGAAAGAAAGAGGAAAGAGAGAGAAAGAGAGAGAGTAGGGGCGATTAGGGATGGAGGGCCAGGGAGAGGGGGCACAGTGATGAGGAGGCCTAGGAGGCACAGTGATAGGAAGATCAATGATCGAGAGGAAGAGTGTGGGGGTGGTGGGGAGGGGCCGTCGGGATGGGGGGCTCAGGGATGGGGGGTGGCAGTGTGGTGGGGAGGGGCGACTGGGGATGGGAGTGAAGGAGGGGCGATTGAGGGGAGGGTGGGGGGTGGCAGGGAGGGGTAGCCGAGGATGGGGAAGGAGGGTAGGTCGGGAGGGTGGGGTGGGGGTCGGGTGGGGGTGGCGGGAGGAGCTGCGGGGATGGGGAAGGAGGGTGGTGGAGGAGGGTGGGGAGGCGGGTAGGGGTGGCAAGGAGGGCGGTCGGAGATGGAGGGCTGGGGGTGGCAGAGAGGGCGGTTAGGGATGGGGGAAGGAGGGGCAATCGAGGGAGGGTGGGGGTGGGAGGTGGCGGGTGGCGAGGAGGAGCGACCGAGATGGGGAAGGAGGGATGGCCGGGGGGAGGGTGGGGGTGGGGCAGGCGGGTGGGGGTGGCTGGTGGTGGGGAGGGGCAGTTAGGGATAGGGGTCGGAGGGGAAGAGGGAAGGAGGGGCGACATCGGTCGAGGGGGAAGGAGGAGCGGCACCGATCAAGGGGGGAAGAAGCCTCACCATCGACGGAGAGGAGGGGGAGAGGCAGAGAGAGATCGAGCACATACGAAAGGAAAGCAAGAAAAATTTGAAAATTTTTAACCTAACCTATGGCAGTAGTTATCGAATCGCTGCCATAGATCTACGATAGTGGTTACCCAAAATCACTGTCATAGATCTATGGCAGTGATTCTATAACCACTGTTGTAGAACTATAGCAGCGATTTCTAATAACCACTGCTGTAGGTTGAAAATTATTTTTTTTATTTTTTTTTAAATATTATATAATTTTAAAATTTAATATCCATCTTCATCGTTCATTATCTAAATAATTATCATTAGAGTATCATTGCAAAAGATCGCCTCGATCCAATGGCCCTAGCTTCATCGATTAAAAAAATGTGATTTCGACGATCATGAATGACGATGCGATGATCTGATAGATGGAGACCTTCAATGGGTTCAAAAATATGCAATGATGATCTCGATGATGTTTGTATCATACTGTCAAAGTTTCACTTCAATCGAATATCGTTATCATGATCAATTTAGTATGAAATGATTTCAACCGTTAAATTAGAAACAAGCGATCAAAGGATTAAGCGGCGTTCGATTATGAGATAATTTTTTAGTTAAATAATTTTTATTATAATTTTAAATATTTTATACGATGATGATAGTAAAATTTAAATTATTTTTATATAAATTATTCATGTTAAGCAGACATTGCAAAAGCACGAGCATAACAACCAGTGAAGTTCAGAATGATTATCAGGAGATGTATAGTTTTAGATCATTCTTCATCTCATGAGTTGAATTTTATAATCACCACCATAAAAAATGATTAAAGAAGTAGCCAAGATCATTTATAAAAATATTATCTCATAATCAGACACCATTTGGTCCTTTGATCACTCTTTTATCATTTAACGACCGAAACTAATCTATACTAAATTGACCAAGATGATGATATCTGATTGAAGTGAAACTTTAATAGTATGCTACAAATATCATTGAGATCATTGTTGCAGATTTTTAAATCAATTGGAGGTCTCTATCTATCAGATCATCGCATCATCATTCGTAGTCGTCGAAATCAAATTTTTCTGATCGACGAAGCTAGAGCCATCGAATCGAGGCAGTCTTTTACGACGATACTCTAATGATAATTATTTAGATAATGAATGATGAAGATGGATATTAAATTTTAAAATTATATAATATTTTAAAAAATATATATATGGCAGTGGTTAATTATAACTGCTGTCATAAATAAGCTTATAGAAGCAGTTCCTACTAACTGCTGCTATAGATCTGACTTATGGCAGCGATTTCACTAACCGCTGCTATAGTTCTGACCTACAGCAGTGGTTATAATGAACCGCTGCTATATGTCGATCTATGGCAGTGGCTTTTTGTAATCGTTGCTATAGGTCCGACCTACGATAGTGGTTTTCGTTAACCGCTGCTATATGTCGGACCTATAGCAGCGGTTACAATAATCACTGCCATAGGTCCGACCTATAGCAATAGTTAATGAAAATCGCTATCATAGACCATTTTTATTATAGTGTGTAGGTAAAATGAGTACTTTATATTTTTTTATATACATTTTTTGACTTCAAATATTCTGACATTATAGGTTAATATTGTGACATGTTGTAGATATGATATCTTAAAATGGATACTTTATGTTTTTTATATGTATTTTTTGACTTCAAATAACCTTCTATACATCTTCTATAAAGATTTTTGCAATGATCAACTAGATGAGGCTTCATGAAATGGTTGTTTTGAGAATCCACGTTTTTTAGTGCACCATATATAGATAATAATTTATAGCAAGAAGAGTAGCACAGGAGAAATGCAAGAGGAGATTGTCAAGTATGAAATGTTATGAATTTCTTATTGTATTTTATAATTTCTATATCAAATATTTTAATTTCATCAAAATATAAAATATATTATAGCAGATGTTTGAAAGAATTATTATTTTAATAAAATATTATTTTAAATTTTTATAAATATTATATTCAAAGATATTTCTATTTTAGGATGTCATAATTTTGATTCTTAATATTATAATTTTGATATAGAATGTCATAATTCTATATTTAAAAATATTTTTATTCCAGGATGTCATAATTTTGATCCTTAATATCATAATTTTGATGCAAAATATCATAATTCTGCATTCAGAGATGTTTTCATTCCAAGATGTCATAATTTTAATTTTTAATATCATAATTTTGATAAAAGATGTTATAGGATATCATAATTCTGTGTTTGAAAATATTTTTATTCTAGGATGTCATAATTTTATGTTTGAAAATATTTCTGTTCTAAGATATCATAATTTTAATCTTTAATATCATAATTTTAATACAGTATATCATAATTCTAAGTTCAAGAATATTTTTATTTTAGGATGTCATAATTCTATATTCAAAAATATTTTTATTCTAGAATGTCATAATTTTGATCCTTAATATCATAATTTTAACACAGAATGTCATAATTCTACGTTTGAAAATATTTTTATTTTAAGATATCATAATTTGACATAAAATATTATAGAATGTCATAATTCTACATTCGAAGATTTTTCTATTCTATGATATCATAATTTTGATCCTTAATATCATAATTTTAACATAGGATGTCATAATTCTTCATTCGAATATATTTTTATTCTAGGATGTCATAATTTTGATTTTTAATGTCATAATCTTGACATATCATATCATAATTCTGCATTCGGAGATGTTTCTATTCTAAGATATCATAATTTTAATCCTTAATATTATAATTTTGACATAGGATATCAAAAAATATCATAATTCTACGTTCGGAGATATTTCTGCTCCAGGATATTATAATTTTAATCCTTAATATAATAAGTTTGATATAGGATATCATAGGATGTCATAATTCTACGTTCGATGATATTTTTGTTCTAGGATGTCATAATTTTGATCCTTAATATCATAATTTTAATATAGGATATCATAATTTTGCATTAAGAGATGTTTTTGCTATAGGATGTCATAATTTTGATCCTTAATATCATAATCTTGATATATTATATCATAATTCTATGTTTGAAGATATTTTTATTTTAGGATATCATAATTTTGATCCTTAATATCATAATTTTGATATAAAATATCATAGGATATCATAATTCTGTGTTCGGAGATATTTCTGCTCCATGATATCATAATTTTTATCCTTAATGGCATAATTTTGATACATGATATCATAATTCTATGTTCGAAAATATTTCTATTTTAAGATGTCATAATTTTGACTCTTAAGAATCAAAATTATGATATTAAGGATAAAAATTATGATATCCTATAATAGAAACATCTTTCGAATGTAAAATTATGATATCTTGTGACATTCTATATCAAAATTATGATATCCTAGAATAAAAATATTTTTAAACGTAGAATTATGATATTCTATGTTAAAATTATGGCATTAAGAATTAAAATTATTATATTCTAAAATAAAAATATTTTTGAATATAAAATTAAGACATCTTACGTTAAAATTATGTCATTAAGGATCAAAATTATGACATCCTAGAATAGAAATATTTTCAAACATGGAATTATTATACCTTGTGATATCCTGTGTTAAAATTATGATATTAAGAATCAAAATTATAATATCCTAAAATAGAAATATCCTTGTACGTAATATTTATAAAAATTTAAGATGATATTTTATTAAAATAATAGTTCTTTGAAACATCTATTATAACATATTTTATATTTTAATAAAATTAAAATATTTAATTTATAAATTATAATAAGTAATAAAAAATTTATAATATTTCATCTTTGACAATCTCCTCCCTCATTCTTTCTATGCTTTTCTTGTTGCTATAAATTATTATCTATATATGGTATACTAAAAGAATGTGGATTATCAAGATAACTACCTCATGAAGCCTCATCCAATTGGTCATTTATAAAAATCTCTGTAGAAGATGTATAAAAGATTATTTAAAATCAAAAAATAAATATAAAAAATATAAAATATCCATTTTAAGATATCATATCCATAATATGTCATAATATTAACCTATAATATTATAATATTTAAAGTTAAAAAATAAATATAAAAAATATAAAGTATTCATTTTAAGATATCATATCTACAATATGTCATAATATTAACCTATAATATCATAATATTTGAAGTCAAAAAAATAAATATAGAAAATATAAAGTACCCATTTTACCTATAGGATGCCATATTTTTTACATAGAAATACTATAAAAATATTAAAAAATATATTTAAAAAATATTTTACTTATAAGATATCATAATATTAATATATAATATCATAGTTGCGATCTAGTATATTATAGTATTATCAAAACTATCTTTAAAAAATATTTTATATGTAAGATATCATAATTTTGATTTTAAATATCATAATTTTAATATTAAATATTATAAAAATAATGAAAGATATATTTAAGAGATATTTTATCTATAGAATGTCATATTTTTGATATAAAAATACTATAAAAATTTAAAAAATATATTTAAAAGATATTTTACCTAATAAGATGTTATAATATTTATATATAATATCATAGTTGTGATCTAGAATGTTATAGTATTATGAAAATTATCTTCAAAAGATGTTTTACATGCTGGATGTCATAATTTTGACTTTAAATATCATAATTTTGATATTAAATATCATAAAAATATTGAAAGATATATTTGAGAGATATTTTACTTATAGGATACCATATTTTTGATATAAAATTACTATAAAAATATCAAAAAATATATTTAGAAGATATTTTACCTATAAAATATTATAATATTAATAAATAATATCATAGTTGTGATTTAATATGTTATAGTATTATCAAAACTATCTTCAAAAATTATTTTATATGTAGGATATCATATTTTTAATTTTAAATATCATAATTTTAACTTTAAATATCATAATTTTGATATTAGATATCATAAAAATACTAAAAAATATATTTAAGATGTATTTTACCTACAGGATATCATATGTCATAAAAATAATGGAAGATATATTTAAAAGATATTTTACCTATGGGATGTTATATTTTTGATATAGAAATACTATAAAAATATTAAAAAATATATTTAAAAGATATTTTATCTATAAGATGTCATAATATTAATATATAATATCATAGTTGTGATTTAATAAATTATAATATTATCAAAACTATCTTTAAATGATGTTTTGCATGCAAGATACCATAATTTTAACTTTAAATATCATAATTTTGATTTTAAATATTATAATTTTGGCATTAGATATCATAAAAATACTAAAAAATATATTTAAAAGATATTTTACCTATAGAATATCATATTTTTGATATAAAAATATCAAAAAATATATTTAAAAAATATTTTATGTATAAAAAATAATAATATTAATATATAATATTATAGTTATAATCTAGTATGTTATAGTTTTGTCAAAACTATCTTCAAAAAATATTTTATATATAGGATATCATAATTTTAATTTTAAATATCATAATTTTGACATTAGATGTCATAAAAATATTGAAAGATATATTTAAAAGATGTTTTACTTATAAAATATCATATTTTTGATATAAAAATATCAAAAATATATTTGAAAAGTTTTTTACCTACAAGATGTTATAATATTAATATATAATATTATAGTTATGATATAGTATGTTATAATATTATCAAAACTACCTTCAAAGGACGTTTTAAATACATGTCATAATTTTGACTTTAAATATCATAATTTTAATTTTAAATATCATAATTTTGATATTAGATATCATAAAAATACTAGAAGATATATTTGAGAGGTGTCTTATCTACAAGATATCATATTTTTTATATAAAAATTTTATAAAAATATTAAAAAATATATTTGAAAGATGTTTTACCTATTATATCATAATATTAACATATAATATCATAGTTGTGATCTAGTATGTTATAATATTATCAAAACTATCTTCAAAAGATATTTTATATACAAGATGTCATAATTTTAATTTTAAATATCATAATTTTAACTTTAAATATCATAATTTTGATATTACATATCATAAAAATGCTAGAAGATATATTTAAGAAATATTTTACTTACAGGATGGTATATTTTTTACATAAAATTACTATAAAAATATTTTTAAAAATATATTTAAAAAATATTTTACCTATAAGATATTATAGTATTAATATATAATATTATAGTTATGATCTAGTATGTTAGTATTATCAAAACTACCTTCAAAAGATGTATTTTATATGTAGGATGTCATAATTTTGACTTTAAATATCATAATTTTAACATTAAATATTATAAAAATGCAGAAAGATATATTTGAGAGGTATTTTACCTATAGAATACCATATTTTTGATATAAAAATGCTATAAAAATATTATAAAATATATTTGAAAGATATTTTACCTACAAGATATCATAATATTAACATATAATATTATAGTTATGATCTAGTATGTTATAATATTATCAAAACTACCTTCAAAAAATATTTTACATGCGGATATCATAATTTTAACTTTAAATATTATTTTTTTAACTTTAAATATTATAATTTTGATATTAGATATTATAAAAATATTGAAAGATATATTTAAGAGATGTTTTACCTATAGGATGCTATATTTTTGACATAGGAATGCTATAAAAATATCAAAAAAATATATTTAGAAGATATTTTACCTATAAGATATCATAATATTAATATATAATGTCATAGTTGTGATCTAGTATATTATAATATTGATAAAACTATCTTCAAAAAATATTTTACATGTAGAATATCATAAATTTAATTTTAAATATTATAATTTTGATATTAGATATCATAAAAATACTGAAAGATATATTTGAGAGATGTTTTACCTATATGATGTTATATTTTTGACATAAAAATATTATAAAAATATTAAAAAAAATTATTTGAGAGGTATTTTATCTATAGATATCATAATAATGGATCTACAGATGGTATTTTACCTGATGAATGGAATATATTCTTTGGATGGATAATATTATTTGGATGCTAGCTAATAAACTCGAATGCATCGTTCTCATTACAAACTAAATCTCAGACATCCAGACGCTTAAGCAGAAGCTCAACAAAATAAGAAAAGAGCGAGAAAAGTTACATTTAAAATATTCAGCCTGACTGCCAAATAGTAAAATTATCCTATCTTAGAGGAAAAGGATATTTTTGTCATGTTATACTTGAAAAGTAGGATATAACGTGCATTAAATGTATTCAGTGATGGAATATCACCCCACTTTCATTTTCTTTAGTCTTCAGATATCTATCTAGATGAAAAATGACATGTATCACGTCATGTCATGAAAGTGCCAAGTGGAATAATGAAATTAGATGGTGCGCTCTATGTCTAAATTTTTATATCGCAGGCGGTGTAGAAAGTATTACCCTTTTCGTAGCCCCCTTATCCCCTTCTCGCTGGGCCATACATAACCCCCATTGCCGAGAGAGTCTATGAGCGTCACCTTAAGGCCCGTTCTTTTGTGGATAAAATATTTACATGAGAAATTATATTTTTTTAAATAAATATTTATTAGATAATATTTAAATAAAAAATAATTTATTTATATTCTTTTATGCATAGATAAGTTATTCTGAAATTTATTACTCATGTTCTTTTATATTACTATTTTTCTAAGTTATTAAAATTTATTCATATTTTTTATAATATTCTTTATGCTTTTTAGATTTCAAGAAAATAAATGGTTGAATTACTAAGCATTCAATGATGAAAATATTAAAAATATTGATGGGGTATTTTAGGTATAAAATTAAATATCTACTTTACTGACTCATGAAAAAATAATTTAGCCATCTCCTAGGTAGGTAAATTTTTTTCTATTTTATGGATAAATACTATTCATAAAAAAGTAATTTTTTCATCTTGAAAAATATAAGAACAATGATAAATTGATTAATAAAAAAATAGATTAATTTTTTATAATATTTATTTATAAAAGAATAGATCTTAAGAAGTAAAAATAAGAAAATAAAAATAAAAATACTTCACCTCCACCAGATGGTGGCCGGTGAAATAATCACGCCTAGATGGACTGGCGCAAATGTTAAAACATGTGCATAGTGGATAACGTGCAACGGAGAATTCGTGAAATACAAAGATTAATGTAGGCGTGTTATCCACCGTGGGATTTGGCTGGTCCACGTAGGAGTGGTCCAGGTAAGAATTTCTCAATAAAGTGGTTGGGCTCTTCGTTGTTGGCGTTGGTGGCGATAATTGTGGTGGTGGTGAGAGCGCCGACGGTGACAACGATTTAATTATTTGTATCCCTTTAAATTAATATTAAATTAAATAATTATTTTTGATATATTTTTTTGAACATTAGTAATCCAAGTCCTAATAGTATGTAGGTGATCATATTTGGCACGTGTTGCTCATGCATGGACATCTGTACGCAAAGAAAAAGACATGTACATATATCTACTTTGTTATCTACTTCGAAAAAATTGACATCTAAAAATTACTATCGAATGTATATGCATGACGCCAAACGTATTGCATATATGAACATAATATATTTAATTTTTATATAAATAATATTTTTGATCAAAAAAATGATTAACTATGAAATGTAAGTGAGATAAATTTTGGTTGCATTTTTTTTTTTATACATGTAGATGATTATATCATTCTTATATGAGAATAGCCTCTAAAATCAAAGCATAAACCATTCGGAGGAACCGATGGATATATTTCATTCTATTTTCAAATCTAATCATCAAAATATTCTATAATCTATCATATTATTCATCTCTCGATAAATATACTAAACCTATCATATTATATAAAAATAAAAATTAATTTAAATATTATGGAGAAATGAATAGATTTTTAATTACCATCCAAATAGCATAATTATTGAAAAATTTTTTCATCCATAATTTCTATCCAGCAAAATTGATATCTGTCCGTAGGTTGCATTTTCTTCTATTATTGTCGACAAATGCAGGATATCCGAGAATGACTCATGGCTTTGGGTTATGCGTATGCATATTTAATTATGTGCATGGATTTGAATTGATAAATATAGACATACAACATCAAGTATAAAATATGACATTGAAAAATATAAATAATTATATAAAAAAAATTGTTAGAGACATTGCAGCTCTGGTGGAGGTGAGATCCATTTCGGTCTTCTTAAAAAAAAAAAAAAATAGATGGACCTATTCTATCATAGATAAAATTAATAAAAAAAATTATATATTAATTATTTTTTATTAATTACTAATCTAAATTAATTATAATTAATTATGAAGTAATTAAAATTTATAAATATTTTATTTATAATAGCACGGATCTATCTAATAATTTTTCGTTCAAAAATTTTAAAAGCGGAAGGGCTACTGAAACACTGCTCACCACATCATTTCCCTATTTTATGATTTGGTTCCATGGATTGCGCCATCGTACCGTATGAATCGTTTGATGAGGCCGCTGACACGGGCGGGCATTTAATCAGGCACATCTCCCGCAGTCAAGGGCACTTCCTTGGCTGAAGCAAGCGCTTATGATTGGATCAGGACGCAGGCAATCAGGATTGTGGCACCATACCTCTGTGGTACAGCGGTGGTGAGTTTTATTAGGTATATCCCATTCGACAAAGATTTGCATTTAGTTGCACTTAAACAAATACTTATGAACAGATTTTGATAAAAAAAAAAAAAAAAAGGTAAGGATTGTGACACTGCACTCAATAGATTATTCTCTAACATGGATATAATGCTGAGTCTTTAACGAGATGTGGAGGAAAATCTAGCCAATTGAATATTTTTGGCATTCAATTACACTTCCTTCACCAAAGCAGCCACAATAGGGAGGGCTGACTCCAAGTAACCTCAGTTCGGCCCAAGTCTTGGCCCAGCATTGTACAAGTCCATCTAAGCCAGTCTACCCGTTAACTTGCATATCTTAGAGATCATGCATGCTCAAATAGTCAAATTGTGCATTAGTGCTTACGAAGTACTTGTTTACCATATCCTATTAAAATTAAGGGTAGCAATTGGGTCCGGACATGGATCAGATAGGATACAAGCTACATCAAAAATATATTAACCCAAATTTGTTCTATTTATTAAATAAATCAAAAATTCAAATATAAATGTAATCATTTTATTATATGGGTAATCAAACGCAATGTACCATATATTGAATTAAGTTAAACCGATTAAATGGGTTAGGATTGCGAAACATATGAATTTTAAATATCTGCACTAGCATGAACTCAAATCCTTGCTATAATTCATGGGCGGGCCTCCACCCAAGTTGATGCATTGCCCTGCCATAGTCCAAATTTAGCACTTTTATTTATATCTTTCTTTATTAAAAAGAAAAGGAAAAAAAAATATATATATATATACTCCAAAATTCTACGATGTCATGAAAGAGGACCAACAAAACTGTTTTAATTCATCCCCATATGCATGGCATGTGCCCATCACTCATAATAACACAAACTGGATGAGTATTTTGACAGAACAAAACAATGGGATATTACACTTTTGCTACATAGGGGCGGTAATCGGCCAAGTCAAGTTTGGGTTGATAAGGTATTAGAGAACGCCCATCGCTCAAACCTTTATTAAACAAGCCAGTTCGTTTAGCGATTAAGCAATCGAACCTATATGCCTAACCAATTTGATAAACATGTCGGATGGTGTTCGGTAACGTATTAAACTAACTGGGTTTATAAAAAACAACCTGTTAAACTAACAAAAACAAGTCAAAGAGTCTTAAATAGCTAGGTTAACAAGTTAAACAAGTTAGGATGGAATCATCAGACTCGGTTATTAAATATATTGGAACAAGTCAGATAAATGGACTCGAAACATGAATCCGATTCATCTAATAGATATGTCACCTAAGATGACTCATTTACAACTCAACCTCAACCTGAACCCATTGATCACAGATCGGTTATAGGTCAGACGATGGATTAATATTATCTAATGGTGCGAAGGAAGCAAACAGGCATGCATATCTCCAAAAGACTTGCACAGCTAGCCTATGGTCATCAACTTCCACTTCACGTTGGACAAGAAATTAAGAGGAGTTGGCAGACCTTTCTCATCATGAACTGGAGACCAGGAAAAGCTCTTCATTAAACGATCAAGCCCCAATCAGTTCGGTCTCCTCCATCCACCCCTGGCCAGTGAAGAAGATACACATTGTCCTTTTCCACAATTTAACAAGATGGTAACTCAAGTTATTGCCACCTTTTTGCTGAGATGCCCTGCTTCCAAGCTTCTGTGCTTTCTTCTCTCGAGCAGGTTTTTTCCCATTCTACAGCCTTGGTACGCCGATTCTGTAGTTTTCCCTGTTAGCTTTTGTTATAACAGTGCTGCTCTCCTTACCAACAGGAAAAAAAAGAAACGGAGCTGCTCTGGTGCTCAGTGCCCTGCAGCTTGCTAGTTCCGTAGCCATTTATATAACTCTTCGAATTTTTTACTTCTTACTTACTAATGGAATCCGGGTGGAAATCTTTTCCTCCCTTATCATCAGAAGAAAAAGAAAAAGAACATAGAAAACTTGATATATGAGAAGTTTTCTATCATAGAATCCATAAGAAGGAAAAAAAATTAAATAGTGGATTTCTTTATATTCCAATTTTCTTAATCATTGACGCAAAAATCTCCTTCATTGGAAAATTTCTTCTTTTTTTTTTTTTTTCCCCCATCGTTTACGATTCATGGCATAGTCTCCGATAGCTTAGCAGGGCGTCCAAACCGGCCTTTATTAGTAGTTCAATGGGCGCAGCCTAAGTTAGTCTGTCAGACACTTGGATTGGCAGCAGAACAAGTCCGAGTCCAGCCCGAGAGGGAAAAATTTCAACGTGAAAGTCACATGCAACATGAGAGGGAAAACTTCAAGTTGCATGGTTCAATGAGAATCATCAACTTAGTGGATGTTTCAAGTAATATCCCTAGGAGTTGGGATCGAATTGGATTGGATTCGATTGTATATAGATTCGGTTGGTTCCAGGATAGATTAAAAATTTATCGGCTAGAATCTAATCCATTAATTAAATAAGTCAAATATCAAGACTTGAATCTGATTATTTTATTAAATATATAATTTAATTCAATCTGCAAGGGGTTCAAATAAGTTAAATGAATTAAATAGTTAAGCATGTCTCAATTTACCACATTCCCATGCTGCTTCCAAGAAATAAAAAAACACACTTGAGAACACCCTGTACCATGTCAACTGATTCTGACATTACTTTTTGAAAAGTCTGGCTCACCACAAGTGGCCTAAATGAAGATGAACAAAATCTTAAGGTTTATACAATTATGGTTCTTGAAGTGATAAAGGTGGATGAATAAATATTAATTTCCATTTGAAACCTTGCAAGTGAACACTTTTTTGCGGATCATCGTTATATATGACACACAATATTCGAAGCAACCTTTTTGCTTCCTTACGGTAGGTTACCACTGCACCCTGCATTCCTATTTACTGAGTAATAATAGCTATTAATCTCAGTGTTAGGATCCTAAACATGATGTTTTAACAACAAATTAATGTACGCTTGCTTGCTTGCTTCAAGACCCATCTATTTATGTTCAAGTAGACTGCCTCTTTGCTCCCTCATTGTTGTGCCATTACCTGATAACTACTCCATACCCGCATCCAATATGATAAACTTAAATTATCCCAACCCTGCTGCGTGCCCCTGTCTTCATGCTTTGATGCGCCTGAGAGCAAGATATGCCAAAAGCCTGTATCCCACGAACATGGCCACCAATGCCACAATGCACGCCACCGAACTGATTTGCCCCCCCAACTCCTCTTCTACCGCCACCCTTCTATTCCCATGGCGAGACAAACCTAGAAAAGTAGCCAATTCACTTCCTCTATACTGCACATTGATGAGCAACCTGTAGCAGTAGAAGGTGAAGGAGGTGTACTTCATCCAGGTCATGCAGCTCGGCACATTTTGAACATAAAACCCCCCGGTGAGAAGGAATGCTAGCATGACTACTGTGACCACAGTGGAAGCCTGCTTCGCATCCACCATGGCTGCACCCAGGGCCAGACCAAGTCCTTGTGCCACCAGAACATAGCCAAGCAGCACAACCAGTGTCAGCATGAATGCTCCCGGCTCCGGCCTGAGCCCGGCCATCCAATATAGTATCAGTGCAAAGACGGTGGGGAGGATAAGCTCCATGGGGAGGTCACCAGCCATTCGAGCCATGAAATAGGAGGACAGAGTGTACATGCCCGAGGACCTCTCCTTGATGAAGATTGCGCGCTCCTGAGGGAAAGTGAAGACGGCATTGAAGGATGGGAAGACCCCCCAGAAAATAGAGATGAAGAAAAGGAGGCCGAGCCGGTCGCGAACATCATGGATGTTGGAGTGCCACCACATGGATCCTGCTAGAATGGCTGCAGCCATGACTTGGAAGACTCTTAGGGAGTTGAAGGTCTCATGCCTCCTTTCCTTGAGGCTTCGGCGGAGGAGGATGCTGAACTGGCCGAACCAGCTGATGCTGCTGCAGTTTCTCTCCTTCCTCTTGGTGGAACTTTCGCTACCTGCTTTAATTATAACAAGAGTTCAAAGAGACCTGTTTTAGAATCTCATTGACTACAGTTGTAATTTGATGCGTATGGTAGAGGCTAAATTAATTGCTGTTCTTTCATTCTTTTGATGCTATTAGCTCCATGTCTACTCCATATATATTGATGTGTTTGATTATATTTTTCTAAATTTCTATTGGATGACATTTATTCTCAAGCACGGATTCTCCGTTGTGCACACATGATGCACTACACAATGCGGCACCATCCACCGTACGATGGATGATTGCGCACGGCCGGATGTGGTATGCATGATCCGCTACCGTATGCAGCCATTCATCATATGATGGACGGTATGTTCGTGCGCAGCAGAGAATTCACTCGTTATTATCTTCCTTCTTTTCCCACCTATTCACCTCTCTTATAGAATATTACGATCTCTCCTCGTGAGCAACGCTATAGGACTTGAGTCTTAAAATGAACTAGAATGAGCTATTAGCACACTTGTGTATTGATTGTGCTTTCTTGACATGCTTTCGTCAAGGACGGTGGTGGTTACCAGTTTCTGCAGCATCTCCAGCAACGGCAGCAGCAATGCAGGCTTTGACCTTTGGAGCTAACACGCTGTTGTAGGAGGTGATAAGGGATTGCTTGACGTCGGACTTATCTGCATCACCTTGATAGTCTATCTGAGCAACCCCTGCAATTAAATTAATACATCCATTCAGCACGAAGCTCTTACATAAACAAGCACTTAAAGTTTAACTTCATCGATCCTACGTTGCTATCTTCTTTATATCCAAAGTAATAGTGTCTGATGAATTAAAAACTGCCGTCACACCATTTAACCTAACTGCAAATAAATCCTCAAATACTTTACCATAGGAGTGCTCTTGAGAACAAAGGTTCTACTAACAGGAGCTAGAAGACATCGGTAGCAGACTAGTTTGACCATGTTAATTAAGCTCTATTTTCACCATGGTGTTGTTCCCTATTCTCGGTGGTCCAAGCTGATTTATATATCACACCTTAGGAAACATGTCCTTGAATTAAGAAATATTTCTTTTTCGACTTTTCAGACAAACCAAAGGACGTCAAATAAGCAATGGTGCAGAAAATATGTGGACTGTCAACAGGACAATAATGTCAACCCACCTTTATAGGAATGAGACTTTTTCTTTCTTTCCTCTTCTTTTTTCTGATGGAAGGGGAGGCAGGGAATGAGAATTTATAAAGAACAGAGAGGGGACGACCTAGATGCTGCGACCGCCAGGTTAAGTATTACAGGATAGGATAGTGGAGAACATAGGTGGATGGATTACCTATGGTGATAGACTGATGTGCCCTTTCTCCTCACGTCATAAAAAGGAATAAAATTATAAAAGGAACGCGGTGGGATAACAGTAACGGGGGAGTAATAAAATTATAAAAGGAACACGGTGGGATAACAGTAACAGGGCGGGGGAGTGGATTATATATATATATATATATATATATCGAGGAGGATGGGGCCGAGCATGGTCCCTGTGACAAAGAGCATGCCAAAAGGAGAAAAGGTGACCTTCTCCAGTCCACCGAAGGGTTACCAGACACGTGCCAGTCACTGAGAATAACATTATTCCTTTCCACCAACCGTTACACGCGTCCGGTGGGTGATATCGCAGCACCCAAATCTTAGCAGACCAGGCGGAAATACGTTAGCGCACTCACTCTTAGATAACGCACCACCTTTCTCCACTGAAAAAAAGGTGGCATATGGAACGGGGTGCTGGGACGCGGAGCTAGGAAAAGGAGAATCCGCAGAACCAATGGATATCACGGCAGTCACGGCATCTCAAATTTGATACAGGGAATCATAACGAAATACGCAACTATATTTATGCATTTTTCTTTTTTTGGTAGAAACTATAAAGACTATATGAATATAAAGTGGGAGGATGCGTGACACGAGACAAGAATTTCGCCATTCCAATATTTTGACTCTTTAAGTAAAAGGAAGGAGACTAAAAGACTCCGGAAATTTCGTTATGCACAGGAGTATTATATAATTAATGAGCATCATTAGAACATGGATAATTATCATTAACGACATGCCGTATATGCCATGTAAGATTGCGCTGTACAATAGTTTGCAGTGCATGGTGCTAATCATGCCCCGCACAGAATTTGTGCCTAAAATTTTTGTTACATATATATGCGTGCATGTATAACTGTGCGTGATGAGCTCAAATTTTTATAGGAAGAGTATGAATATTATCCTTTCAATGGACAAGGAATAGAGGAATGATAGACCTATCTTAGATCCCGTCCGCCAATCAAGCAAAGAAAAAGTATATTTATGTCAACTTTGAATCAGATATCCTTTTTTTATTCTAATGTATTATTCATTCTAATCTATTCAAACCAATAGTATATTTTGTTAGAAATTCTGGGAGCTCCACTTGCACTTACCGTTAGCGAGGTCGAGCATGAAGTCGGCCGGGTTGACGTGGAACCGGGGAGCGAACCCGACAGAACCGAAATAATCCATGGCCTCCCTCCCTCGCCCGAAATACAAGCAGTTCCCCTCGGAAAGCAAAAGAACCGAGTCGAACATCTGGTAGACCCGGCTCGACGGTTGGTGGATCGAGGTCACGATGGCCCGGCCCATGCGGGCGATCCCGGCCAGGGTGGCCACGAGCCGGTAGGCCGCAGTCGAGTCCAGACCGGACGTCGGCTCGTCGAGAACCAGTATACTCGGGTTCACCAGCATCTCGTGGCCGATGCTCACCCGCTTCCGCTCGCCGCCGGAGATCCCCCTCACGAAGGCGTTCCCCACCACCGTGTCGGCGCACTTCCCCAGCCCCAGCTCCGCCACCACCGCCTCCGCCGCCGCCACCTTCTCCGCGTTCGTCACCGTCCGAGGCAGCCGGAGCATCGCGCAGAAAACCAACGTCTCCCTCACGGTCAAGTGAGGATAGAGCACGTCATCCTGGGCCACGTACCCGGTTCGCCGTAGAACAGGTTTGGTAAGCGGGCGGCCGTTGGCAAGCACGGCGCCGGAGTGCTTCCCCTGGAGCCGGCCTGCGATTACACTTAGTAGCGTGGACTTGCCGCTCCCCGACGGGCCAAGGACCGCGAGGATCTCGCCAGGCGAGACGACCCCACCGATGCCATTCAGGATGGTTCGCTCTTTGGGGACCGCCGCCGGGGAATTCGCCGCGCCGGCATGCAATATTCTCTTGATTCCGGTCCCTGCGGCGGCCGCCTTTGGGTCCAGCTTGATGCAATACGTAATATCCACGAACTACGTACACCAGCGAATATAATTAAGGAGGAGTACATGATAGTGAATTGTTATGAATGGGAGCAGTAGTAGTACCTGGAGAGTGATGGGATAGCAGGAGTTGGAGATGAAAGAATCCATGCGTCGGTCGGCGACTTCATTCTGATCACATTCCTTGCTATTGGGAGGCATTTTGTACTGCGTGTTGCTTCGGGGAGGTTGGAGAACGTAAAGCCACAAAGCAGTGAGTTTTGTGGTGAGAGAGAAGGAGCACACTGAGAGGAAGGGCCGAGCGAGGGGGAGTGGTATATAAGGGGCGCCTGGGGTGGCGGGGAAGTGGGTGCGGGCCACGTCAAGGGAAACAGCCACAGGAGAAAGAGGGTACGTGGCAGGCTGTGGAGGGAATCTTGGAGAACAGCTGGCCACCTCCACTCTTTTGATGGGAAGTTCGGGGAAGGTACGAAAGAAACAAACTAGCGTGTCCGACTCTAATGGCTTGGTTCCATTCTCTTCGTCTCTCTCTCTCTACATTGGTGGACGAGAATCGAAGGATAGGTGCATGCATGAGGAGCTTGGGATTGGCCTTGTTAGTCGTTTAGCTTAAAGTTATTAAATGGTTCCTTAGGGTGCATCAGACAGGCCACCCGGTCAAAGCGTTGGCCCTTGCTGTCTTTGTTTTGAACATTGTGTGCAATGTCTAGATTTTGAGTGAGGGAGCTCATGATAATGGTTGCTCCATACGTGTCGTGTTTCCGACCCAAAAATAAAGTCGAAATAAAGTAAGGTGAAAGGTGGTGGAAAAAGAGATGCTGCATGAATAGCTCTTTGCAAAAAGACTAAAAGATGGGCTCACTGGGTCTGGGGTGAGCTGTACAACAATTTAATTAGGTGATTTGTGCAACAAGTTTAGCATGGCTAATTTATGGAGTCTATTGATTATTTGGAGAGCGTGGGATCGATCGATGTTGCTAATTAACCATGCGGCTATTCAACTTTAATTAGAGAGATTAAATGTTGATATCTTTGTCAGATCTTATTTTTAGAAAACATTTTGGCTTTTAACCCGGCCTACTGTTATTACCATGTTGGCTCCCTGTAATTTTATTACAACGGCTACCCATGACAAGGAATTTTTGTCATCAATAAAGATATTTCATCCTTTGTTTAGTAGTGTGTTTATTCAGCCTTAAAATTAGGTTTATTCCTTGCAATCTTGTTGCAAGATCCACCACTCCAAATTTTCTCACTGCTTGAAATAGTGGAGAAAAAACTTTTTTTTTTTTTTTTATGAAAAGAAAATAGGCAACAACTTTATGTGGGAAACCTCTCCCTTATGCTAGGAAATTGGCAAAGGATCATACTTTGGTCGGATAGATGTCTGGATCAGTCTCCATTGGCTATCCTCTTTTTGGGTTTGCTCTTTTTGGTTACGAATCAATCTATTTCTTTAGTATCAGATTGGGTCTCAGTCCAAAGCTTCACTTGGATCATCACTTTTAGAGGGTTGGCTTCAAGATGATCTTCTCAAATAAGATTAATTGGAGAAATAGAGCTCCTTCTCTCTCATCTTTTTGGGGTGGTTGGAGGGTCGTGAGCTCATCTCCTCAAGTTTTTGGTCCATTCAGTGCGATTTTTTTTCCGTCTGTCCAAAACTTGACATGTGTCGATCACTAATTGAACCGGTATAAAAATTATATGATGGATTTAGTTCGATCAATAATTTTTCTAAAAAAATAAAGAAAAAGCATAGAATAGGATGGGATATTTTATAATTTGGAAAAGAGATATAGGCCTTATCCTTCTTCATGGGCGTTATGTTGTGACAAAAAATAAGCAACTTTTCACTTGTTACTCTGAGCAAGTTTCCGAGTACTTCAGAAATAAGGCTGAAGAGAGAGGCAATTCCTTATTTTTCATATTTTTGGGGTGGTTAGAAGGACTGGGCTTTGTCTATGGTCCATGGATGATAAGTACCAAAGAGATATTATTTTTAGTAAAATCGTTGTTATCTTGAGCTTGTTTTTTATTAAACTTCCGTATTTGAATTTTATGATATTAATAAAATTCAGATAGGCCCAGTTGGAATCCCATTTTTCCTTTAAAAAAAAAATTTCTGGATAAAAAGGTAAGTCCCAATGGATAGAAGTAGGTAAGCAATTAAACCTACCAGATATGAAGTAGATGGAATAATATATAACTGATTTCATATGTCGAATAGAAGATTCACTGCTAATGTCAAAAACAGCAAATGATCAAATGAAAATTCTTCTTAAAATGAATTTTAAATATTTAGTGCAGTCAATTTGGAGGATCATTGAAATGAATGAAAGAAAAAAATATGAAGTAGGTAAGAACATGACATTTGGGCTTCTCAAATAAACAACACATGCTTGATTAATAGGTGTCTTTCTCCAATGAACTCGAAATTGTTAACACATATTTTACGCAAGAAAAGCTGATACGCTGGAAGTAGGTGCATATTGACCATATCTTGGGTTTCTAGTCCTTTTCAAAAATTATGGTTTTCTAGCCGGAAAGAATGCATAACTAATGGAGGATTTTATTTCTTTCATTTTTTTTTTTTAATGCAAACTAGAGAGTCATTTTTAATTAAGGTTAAAATCGCATTGGATATCGTTATATTAATATCTATATTTATTTTTATCATGGATATAGATGTTAATCAGATGCGAAACCTATATCTATATTTATTTTAAATAAATATTGATATAAATTCAATGCTAAAAATATAGATATAAATATTGATAAAAATAAAATAATTAAACTTTATGACGTATGATTATTTTTAAAAAAAAATTATAAATACTATATAAATTAAATATAATTATTGGATTTTTAGATATGGATTAAATATCTGTATATATATATATATAGACTGGGCTTCGCTCGATCATATCCCAATCCATATTTGGTCAGATCTTCGATCATTGGATCAGCATGCATCTCCAAGAATAGGTATCTAAAAAAGCATGCCTTCAGAACTGAAAAAAATATGGGTCTGCACCTGAAAAAAAAAAAAAAAGAAAAGGTATTTTTTCAGGTGCTGAAGGTCCTATTTTTTTTCAATTTTTATTTTTCAACCCTGAAGGCGCCTTCAGGGTTGAAAAAAGCTGAAAAAAAATGCCATCTTAAAAAAAAAAATTTCAAGATGCCTTTTTTTTTCAGTCCTAAAAATGTCTTTCAGACTGAAAAAACTAAAAAAATATTTTTTTTTTTTTTCAAGCGCAAGCACGTGCCTGTTTTTTTTCAATCCTAAAGGCACACCTTTTCAAGCATCTATTTTTGAAAATGTGCGCTGATCCAACAGCTGGGGATTCGATCAGATATAGACCAAGATCCGATCGAACAGAGTCCAGTCTATCTCTCTCTCTATATAATTTATTTATTTATATATATTTATATGAATATGGATATAAATGTTGATATTAGTTAAATACTCAAATTTTGATTCATATTTAATAAATTTGGATATAAAAAAAAATTTAAATAGATATTATCTGATTTATTTTTATTTTACTCAAAATTTAATTACCTAAATTATATTCATAATTATATCCATATTTCTAGTATCCAAATTATATCCGTATTCATTTAAAATAAATATGAATATAAATTTTTACATTCAAATAATATTCATAATTATATCTATATTCATCAGATAAAATAAATATAAATATAAATATATAAGTATTTAATTTGATTTTAATTTTAAGATTTTTTATTATAATCTAAGATGAAATATTATAAATGGAAGCTTTGAACGTCCGCGCAGCTTGGCTCACATTATGTGCGAGGACCACGTGAACTGAGCCCGGGAGAAAAGAGCCGCAAAGAGAGACCACCTGGTGGGTCCGGCGATCGTGCTGCTTTGTGAGTCTGCCGCGTCACCAAGGGCACTTTCTTTTCGACGTGGGGCCCAAGGAGCACTGCCACCGTTATCCACCACATGTCCCATGGTGGTGGGGACGCTAGCGTGAGCTAGGAACGTGCCACCCACTTCCCATCGCGACAGAGGGAAAAAAAAAAAAAAAAATCATAAAATAAAAATAAAAATAATATTATAAAAAAAAAAAAAAAATCTCTATCTTCATTTTTATGTATGAAAAATAGGAAACAACAAATAAAAATGATGACAAAATAGATCTTTACTCCAGCTCCTTTTTTTTTTTTTGGTGAAAGGTGCATGGAAGCACCTAAAAGGTTTCGATTCCACTTAGCAACCCTAAGTTTGACAAATGGTAATGGAGCTTTAAATATGCGGATATCCTTCTCAAGTGGTGGTGGTAAGAGTTTCGTTGAGAAGCTTTTTCTTTCTCCTAAGATTTTAAAATCAGAAGGCTCTTTGGAGGATAAATGATAGGACATGATGCTGTAACCATCACAAAAAGCATCTGCAATATTTTATTTTCGATTTTAAATTTTAATATTCGAATGGCCTTCTTTCTCTTGTTTAGTTATCAATTAGATAAATACCCACCCTCCTTTTGCCTGATATACAGACGATGCGGAGAATTTTCTTATTGTAGAAGTTGTGATGGACTCAAGAATTGGTTCCAATATACAAATTTCCCCTTCCTAGAAATATTCCGCATGTGCCAGTGATGCAGTACACACGCGCATGATGCATCGGGATAAAGAGAAAGTGTACGTACATGTGATGCAGCAAGAAAACATGCACTACTGGATGATGCATCAAACTACGATCGAGATGCACCCAATCTTGCATGCAATAATTGACATGTGGGTCACTAAATATGGTTCCCGTATTTTGGGAATAGCGTGTAATAGGAAAAATTATAGCAAGTACGTGCATGCCACCAATCATATATAGAGATACATTCCTACGAGCCAATGTAGGGAATAATTGGGTGGCACTGTGTTCAACCTCAAGGCCAGGAGAGACGTCATTTGCTTGTGATAGGTTTGGTGATAGATTTGGTGGGGAAGGTTTCAAATTCATTGCAACTCGCGATGACCTTGTTTTGATAGAGGAATAATTTAGGGATTGGTAACTCAAAATTGTCAACAGAGTTGTAGGACAACCTCAAGGAGAGTAACATGCTTGTTTGTTAGGTTGACGTGGCAGAAATTAATTGGTCTATGACTTGGAGGAAAGGTCTGCAATCTCTTGCGGATTACCTTCTTTTCATGTAGAAAGAACGTTCAGATTAGCACGTAGAGTTGAATTCCCTTGTATCTTTCTTGCCTGATTTTTTCCTTTCTTCTTTCTTCTTTTTTTTATTTATTATATATATATATATATATATAAAAAGAAACCATACTAAGATTTTGTAGCTTTGTTTAAGGTATATATCTACGTACTAGATTTTTAAACAACACCCAGACCCACACCATCTTACACTCTTGAGGTCGGATTAGTGATGGAAAATATCGTTGGATGTCTCGAGTGGTGGGTGTACAAAATCTTTATCTAGTCCAGTCCACCATAAGCTGACATTGCACACAGGTGGAATATCTCAGACCTTACAAAGAGCTTGGAATAAAATTATGACTGAGCCACTACTGAGATATCTTTTCGATCCTTCACCATTTGTCACTCTATGATGATGGTGAGCTTCCACTAGGTAGGCAATCAACCAAGCTAAATTAACCTCACTACCACACGTCGATCCCCTTGAGGCACAACCATGATAGATACCTTGATTTCCACTAAAAATCCATCTACCAATGATCTTGCTTCTTCTTCTTCTTCTTTTCATTTGTTTTTCTCTTAAGTAACCCAATCCCAACTTCATCAAATGTGATAGATCTAGCTAGTAGCATCGCAAGGGTTCATTTGGTTGGAGTTAAGTTGGTATGGAAAAATAAATCTCATATCAAATTATCATATTTGATATAAAAAATGAAAGAAAGAGATAATAAAAAAATTGATGGATCTATATTTATTTTTCGAAGAGAAAAGATAAAATAAAAATGATAGAAGTTTTATATTTAATAAATTTACGAGCAATGATAATTCATACTTAATAAAAATATTCTCAATAAAAGATATATGTAATCATTAAACCTATTATGATGCAAATTTATTTGATAACGAGTTTTTATAAAAAAATTAAAATACAGGTGTTATTATGCAAAGAGATACGTGATTATAGACGTCATTATATAAAAATTGATTGAAAATGATAATACTATTTTGATATTAAAAAATTATTTTATATTGATGAATATATTTATAAATTTGATCATATTAGGTTATCTTCAATCAACTATAATATTTTTTTAATATTATATTTTAAAATAATTTTTATATCTATAAAAATTATTTTTTTTAAATAACAAGAACCGATCAGACGGATCAAAGGTATGCCTTATTAAGCTCGCTTTTCATCAACCAATGGACGTTCGGGGGCGGGGCGGTGCATAACGCTGCAAGTAGAATATATTATATATTAGAGCATCCAGGCTACGTGTGAAGTGTTAAATGGCTTCAGCATTGAAATGTAGGTCAATCGGGACGTGGAAAGATCCCTCGTCGAAGACCAACCAATGGGGTATTAATCTTTTCTTCACCATCATGAATCATGGGTACGGCCATACGAATAAAAAAAATGTGAATGATGCTTGGCAAACAAATGTAGGACACATGTCAAGCCAGTTTCAAAACAAGTGGTAGGGTGATGGGACCACGCTAAAGTTGGAAATTGAACGCGAGGATTTGGACTTAACAAGGCATGTGCACCATTTCCATCAAAGGACCACCCTTGTATCATCTCCTCACTTTCATTGTGGGATTTCCTGTACAACAAAAAGGCCTCATTGCCTTGATCGGGTTCGTGCATGTTCAATGACTTGGAGTGTCCTGACGTCGTAAGTTCATTCTCTCTCTCTCTCTCTCTCATACTCTCCCTATACATACATACATACATACATACATATATATCCATGTGTTCATGCATGTTCAATGGCTCAAGTGTCTCAACGTCATAAATTCATTCTCTAGTTCTCTCACATACTACACACGCATGCATGCATATATATATATATATATATATATATATATATATATATATATATATATATATATATATATATATATATATATATATAAAAGGAAGGAAGAAGGGAGAGAGAGAGTAGGATACGATTCGATGGACCTCTACTCAAATTCATTCAAATTATGATTGGATAATAAAGATCTGGTTAGGATGATATGAGCTATTAGATATGATCTGTTATTTTTAAACTATTTATATACGAAAAATGATTAGTTTGAAATGATATAAAGATTCTAAGTTCATGCATCAAATGATCAAAATGATTAGTTTGAATAAAATATAATAATATATATTTTTTATCACTTGATGTATAAATTAGGACTCTAAATTATATAATTTTTAGTATTTAAGTAATTTGGATATAGTAGATTATATCTAATAGCATGTATAATTATTATTCATCATCATTGTTCAATCACGATCTAATTGGATTTGAGTGGACTAGATTATGTATGTATATTTTTGTATGTATGTATTTATGTGTATATATCTTATTAAAATTTTCCAGCTAGCAGCACATGTCCATATTTAACGAATGAAAATATAGGGATGATCATTTAGAACCATCTCATTAGCCATTTGTGAAACCAGCATATTGTGATGCATCTCGTAGGAAGGCTGCGGATGAAAAAAAAGGTTGCATAACAAAGCATATATATACATACATACAAACATGTAAATATATAACCATCAACTTAAGATTTTGCTTTAAAAAAGCCCTATCAATTTAAGGAATATGATATTTTAGATTACTAATCAACTCAATCTCTTGCATGACTTGTAATTGTATGGCTATCAATGAGCTAGGGCATCTTGTTTGTTTTAGAGTGAGAATTGATTAATAGACTATCATTTTCGATATATTTGTGATGTCATTTTTGTGCCATGCACTATCCAAAGATACTCAAGAATTTCAATTGTGAGATTAAGATTCTTTCCATTTTTATAGACAATTAATTCAAAAAAAATCACTAGATTCAATATGAACAACTGTAGTGATCACTACAAAATGGACTAAAAGAGTCCAAAAGCATGATCTACTATATTAAAAAATTAAGCTATAATTTGGTCATACAAAAAAAAATAGATAATCTTTTGAGCTCTACGGCATAGCCACCCCTTGAAAGGTGCAGTGCATCGGATGATCAGAACCAAATTTTATTGTTTAGACTTTGAAATAAATAGATCAAATCATTTTTTATTTTTTAAATTTTGATCCGATGTATCTCTTAATTCATGAAGAATTAGGCAAAATATCTAAAAGCAAAAATAATGTAGGAATTGTAATCTGTCTCCTAGAAGATTTTAACCTTCTTTTCTTGATTATTTTCATAAGCCATGTCAATTTTGAGAAAGTTATATTATCTTTTTATCTAGAAGAAGAATCCATCTTATATTTGCGAGAATAGGCTTTACTACGATAAATAGAAGTTATATATCTCAATTTATTATTCATGAATGAAAAGAAAAGAGAAGCTATGCTCTAGATTCGTCAAATTCTTTATTTATTTATAAATTTCTTTTAAGGCATTCAAGTTGAATAGATTGAGAAACTTACTTTCTCCATCCATCCAGCTGATCGGATAAAAAAATGCTTTTGACCATTGCGCCGTCATTTACTTTTAAAAGTACCACAATGGATTCCCCGTCAAGATCTCTCCTGCGATTGACCAGCTTGTGACACCAAGTATCTAATGCAACAGCTTTCTTGGATGTTAGGATGGAGGATGATATTGCTTGTTAATTGTTGAGGACGAAAAATACCTTTGCCTTTGTTGCATCTAATCTAAATGGCGGTTTTCGGTATCATCATAGTGCGAATATTCTTTTCAACCTTGCCTTCACCATCACATCTAGTGGGGCTACACTCAAATTATACCTTTTGCTAGTGGATTAAGTAAAAAAGAGCCCCTCCCTTCCAAGGACCACCATTTGTAGGAGAAGATGGGCTTAAAGATCTTTCCATTCCGCATGTAATCCTCCTTGTGGTCATTACGTGCTAAACTAAAAAGCCTACCAAAAGAAAGAGTGGCCTTTCAAACAAATCTAAGGAATCTAAGGAAGAAGATTGGGGCAAGTGGTGCGTCATAGGCTCAATCTACCTATTTATATAGGAGCGATCTTTAATTTTATTTTTTGATGTAAAATGGTGCATTAGAATTTTTAAATGCGCGTGTGCATGCTTGGTGATCTCATATGCATGTCGGGAGGCAGCCGAAGAACTCGAGATAATGGATGTTATATTGGATTGAACCAAATCAACCACAAATTAAGGGAGCAATCAACAACATGTCACTTTGGAGTACACACGGACGATGCCATGTGTCATGCTTTTTCCTTGATCGCTTAGTTGATTTGGATCCAACTCATTTGATAGACCAACTCAAATGCATTAGACATGGCACACTACTGCATCCATTAGTTGTTTGAATTGAAATCCCCACCTAAGTTTATTATGGGGCTAAAAAAGGAGCCGTTATAAACCATGCCACCTCGCCCATGCTCATGTCAGTGGGTGGAAAGATGGAAGCATGCCTAAGTTATGTCCCAAGATCCGATTGGGTGGATTTCCCGCCACTTGGCTATCGAGCCATGACCACTTCGACAGCTTTGAGTGCATCAACTCCAGACGAGATAGATTCAGTGTAATTGTCAAGTGTCTCAAAGATTGTTCTAGGATTAGAGTTTAAAGATCCTATTCACTTTCTAGGTGGGCAATGGTGGAAGAATCTTTTGCGTTGCTTCAACAATCCGATGGTGGTTTCTTGTCGGCATGGAAAACACTAATTCCGTCGCTAGTGAGACTTTACGTGCGCCGGTTAATGTTTATATTTTCAAATATAAATATTTTTATTATTGTTTAACCATCGCAATAAGGTAGGCTAGTAGTTAGAAAGTGATATCTTTTCTTTAATTAAAGTTGACTATTGTCGAAGATCTCTTTTACAGACATTTCAAAGGAAAAAAGAAGCCACTCTTAGACTTAATCACATCAACAAAATAAAAACAAAAAGAAGAAAAAAGAAAAAAGAGAGCATCTTGCTCAAATTTAATCATGTTTCTTGCTTCAAGAAGTGGCATGGGAAACCTATCATAATCCAATTTTATTGTTGGGAATAAATTTATCTTCCGCCGAAGTTCAGTCTGATGCTTAGCCTAATGTAGTTGGTAATCACGGAAGAGCTTCGATCGAAAATTCTCTCCCCAGCGGTCGAACCCCATCCGATCTCCTCCAACGGTCGAACTCATCCAGTGGCTGAACTCCTCCAGCTAAACTTTGAACCCAATCGAACTTTTCCAGCGGCCGAACTCTTTCTGGATTCCTCCTTCAGTCGGACTTCTACGGGAGCCGAACTCCTTCTGGACTCCTCCAGCAGTCGAGCTTCTACGGGAGCTGAACTTCTTCAGGATTCCTCCTTCAGTCGGACTTCTACGGGAGCCGAACTCCTTCCGAATTCCTTCAGCAGTCAGATTTCTATGAGAGCCAAACTCCTTCCAGATTCCTCCAGTAGTCGGGCTTGTACGGGAGCCGAACTCCTTCTGGATTCTTTCTTCAGTCGGACTTCTATGGGAGCCAAACTCCTTCAGGATTCCTCCTTCAGTCGAACTTTTATGGAAGCCGAATTTCTTCCGGACTCCTCCAGCAATTGGGCTTCTACGGGAGCCGAACTTCTTCAAGATTTCTCTTTCAATCGGACTTCTACGGGAGCCGAACTCCTTTCGGACTCCTCCAATAGTCAGACTTTTATGGGAGCCGAACTTCTTCTAGATTTCTCCAGCAGTCGGACTTCTACGGGAGCCGAACTCCTTCCGAACTCCTCCAGCAGTCGAACTTCTATAGGAGCCAAACTCCTTTCGGATTCCTCCAGCAGTCGGGCTTCTACGAGAGCCGAACTTCTTTCGAATTCCTTCAGCAGTCGAATTCCTCCAAGAGCCGAACTTCTTTCGGATTCCTCCTTCAGTCAGGCTTCTATGGGAGCCGAACTCCTTCTGAATTTCTCCAGCGGTCAGACTTCTATGGGAGCCAAATTTCTTCGGACTACTCCAGCAGTCAGATTCCTCCAAGAGCTAGACTCCTTTCAAACTCCTCCAGCAGTCGGATTTCTTCAGGAGCCGAACTCCTTTCGGACTCCTCCAGCAGTCGAATTTCTTCAGGAGCCGAACTCCTTCTGGACTTCAGTAGTCGGATTCCTATAGGAGCTGAACTTCTTTTGAACTGTTCTTTCAAACAGATTCCTACAGACGATCCCACTATTGAATAGTTACAATTGGTATTTATCAGGACAATTACGATTGTCATTTATCAGAATGATTACGATTGTCATTTATCAGGACGATTATGATTGGCATTTATCAGGATGGTTACGACAGTCATTTATCAAGACAGTTACAACAAGCTTCGTCTATAAAAAAGGGATCTTTCAGATATGTTTTCTCTAGACTCTTCTTTTCTTTTCGAAACTCTATCGAACTCGTCTCTAAGCACTCTATTTCTGTTGGCCAAAAGAGCTAACTTGACCGTCGGAGGATCCTACCGGAGCCACCACCTAACTTCAGACGAAACTTTATTTTGCAGGTCACCGACGGCGACCTCGTCTTTCTCGACTCCAGCTCGATCCGACATCAACCAAATTATGCACCAACAGAATTGGCGCTAGAGGAAGGAACCTCTGTTCTTGAGGTTTCGTTGATCCTAAAGGAGTGCTCAGTAGTGATCTCTCATTTTTCTCTTTAGAGTTCTTTCTAAAAAAATGCCTCTTAGGAAAGCTTCGACCCGGCGATCAACGTCCTCTGCAGCCAGATCCCATCAACATATATCTACTTTAGCTCTGATAACTCGAGCTCCACCTGCAGCTATGGTGGATGCGGAACAGTTCAACCTACTGATCCAGTAGGTTCGTGGTCTCGCAGAAGCGATGTAGGCCATACATCGACAAGCTCCGGTACCAGATCAATTAGAACAGGCTTCTTCAGAGCCCCGTGGTCCAATCTGAGAACGATCGATCTCGGCTATCCAGCTTTTGATCTCTAGAAAGGGGAAGCAGAGGATGGAGGACCCTTGCTCAGACCATGACTCGATCCAGGGGAAAGCTTCGCATCCGTTCCATCAGAAAATCCTGGAGATCAATGATCGTGAAGATCTCCTGGATCAAAGGCTCCTAGAAATGAGCCGATGAATCAAAGAGCTCCATCATACTCCCTCCTCATATGGTAATGATATTCGCACTGACCCTCCTTTTTCTCAGAGGATCATGTAGGAACCAATTCTGCCAAACATCAAGCTCCCACAGTTCGAGAGTTACGATGGAACCACTAATCTGGTCGATCACCTGGAGGCCTTTCGGATAATGATGTTACTCCACGGTGCATCAGACACTATTTTATGTCGAACTTCCATCCATCCTCAAGAGAGCCATCAGAAACTGGTACTCGACACTTAGTCGGATACCATCTTTTTCTTTGATCAAATGAGCCATCAGTTCGTGGCTTACTTCGTCAGCAGCCAACATCCGCACCGAGGTTTTAATTTTTTGATGAACATCAAGCAGGAGGGAGAATCCATCTGGGCTTATATTATCTGGTCTAATGCCGCTGCATTGAAGATCCAAAATCTGGACCAATCAGTTATAATGGCCGCACTCAAGGATGGCCTCCAGAAGAATGATTTGCTGTTCTTCCTGAAGAAGAAGTACCCTAGGAACTTTGCCGATCTGCTAGCTCAAGCTAAAGGTTACGCCCAAGCTGAAGAGGCCTTCAAGGCCAAGGATGATGAAGCCTTTGGTAAGCGACAAATTGACGAGCCGGGCAGGCCTACCGAGGAAGAAAAGTCGAGTGAAGCTCGACCGTACTCCCAAACTTTTTTTGAACGAAAGCGAGTCCGAACTCCTCTCCGGGCTTGAAGGTAAGGAAGCTCGGACAAAAGAGAAGATTTCACAACTATGCCCCTCTCAATGCTTCAAAAATTCAAGTGTTGATGAAAATCAAAGAGTAACTACCGAGATCGGAAAGGATGCGCTCTCATCCCAGCAAGTGCAATCCTAACAAGTTCTGTCTTTATCATCGTGATCATGGTCACGACACTGAGAAGTGTATCCAACTCCAAGATGAGATCAAGGAGCTCATCGGGTGAGGCAGACTAAGTCAATTCTTATGGTGACGGCCTGAAGGATGGAAAGATCGATCGAGAGCATTGCCGTAGCCTGAGCCACCAAAGAGGAGGATCAACAAGAAGATGAGCCATCTCTCGGCATCATCAATACGATCTCAAGGGGACTTCAGCAAGGAGAGGCCGATGGATCTGAGGGATCAGTGAAGAGACGGAGAACTAGAGAACCCATAAACTTCATAGAGGTAGATGCTTCGGGGGTCCAGTTTCCGCATAATGATGCGGTTGTAATCTCTTTAAACATTGCCGACTATGATGTACGTCGCATTTTGGTAGATAATGGAAGCTCAACTAACGTATTATTTTATGATGCTTTCTCAAAAATATCCTTACTCAATAACCACTTGGGGCCTATAAACTTTCCGTTGATAGGTTTCACTGGTGATGCCGTACCAGTCGAGGGCATAATAACTTTGGCTATGACTGTAGGGCAACGCCTGAAGCTGGCAAAGACACAGATCGATTTTTTAGTCATAAGGACTCCATCCGCCTATAATGCTATTCTCGATCGATCTGGTTTAAATGTACTTCGGACAGTGGTATCAACTTATTATTTGAAGATAAAGTTTTCGACGAGTTACGGGATCGAAGAGGTCAGGAGAGATCAAGCTCTGGCAAGGCACTGCTACTCAATTATCTTGCATAAGAAAGAACAGTCCGATCCTTATCCTGTTGATGGGTTGAATGTCTGCGACGATCTTATCGAAGAGCGGGGCGAGCCTATGGAGGACCTCATATCTGTGCCCTTGAACAACAGAAATGTGGAGCACGCTGTACAGATCGACTCCAACTTAGAGGATGAGGTTCGAGAGCAACTCGTCACCTTCCTCAGAAAGAATGTGGACATCTTCGCCTGGGCCCCAGCGGATATGCCAGAAATTGATGCCGAAGTTATGGAACATCGATTGGCCATTGATCCAAAGTATCGGTCGATAAAAGAAAAATTGCGCAGCCATGCTCCGGATAGGCAGAAAGTAATTACGGAAGAAGTAGGCAAGCTCCTCAAAGCTGAGTTCATCCAAAAAATTAACTATCCGATCTGGATCTTAAACGTGATCCTCGTCAAAAAGACAAACAACAAGTGGAAGATGTGTATAGACTTCAAAACACTGAACAAAGCCTATCCAAAGGATAGCTACCCTCTTCTCAAGATTGATCAACTGGTAGACGCAACCTCGGACCATGAGCTCCTTACTTTCATGGACACCTTCTCCGACTATAATCAGATACGGATGGCACCAAAGGACGAGAAAAAAAACTACTTTTATTACTGACCGTGGTCTTTACTGTTACAGGGTTATGCCCTTTGGGCTTAAAAATGCAGAGACAATGTACCAATGCCTGGTCAACAAATCTTCAAGAAGCAGATCGATCGTAATATGGAGGTGTATGTGGATGACATGCTCATCAAAAGCTGAGCTTCTATAAACTACATTGTCGATCTTGATAAGACTTTCAGTGCACTCAAAAAGTATAAGATGAAGCTGAATCCAATCAAGTGCGCCTTTGGTGTGATCTCTGAGAAGTTTCTAGGGTTTATGATATCGAGATGCGGGATTGAAGCAATTCCAAAAAAAATTTGAGCCATTCAAGAGATGACCGCTCTAAAGACAATCAAAGAAGTTCAGCGCTTGACTGAAAAAGTGGCATCCCTAAATCACTTTGTCTTGAGATCGGTCGAGAGATACATACCCTTCTTCCAAGTTCTCAAGCAACCAAAGAATTTTTGCTGGATGACGGAATGCCAACGGACGTTTGAGAAGCTCAAAAACTACCTCGACTCACCCCCACTTCTAGAAAAGCTCGAACCTGGAGAAGAATTATTCTTATACCTAGCGATCTTTCCGACAGCCTTGGCAGCAGTCCTAGTCAAGGAGGAAGTGAAGATACAGTGATCGATCTACTACATAAGTCGGATCCTAAGAGATGTAAAGATCAGATATTCTAAGCTAGAAAAATTGGCTTACTCTCTTCTAATTACTGTCAGGAGGCTCCGACCTTACTTTCAGAGGCACACCATAATGGTCCTCATGGATCAACCAATAAAAGCAGTCCTTCAGCGAATGGACGCTTCCGAAAGAATCGTAAAATGGATAATCGAGCTCACGAAATTCGATATCAATTATCGATCCCGATCATCAATCAAAGTTCAGATATTAGTAGATTTTATAATAGAGTGTACCATTTTTGATGATGCCAAGCTTGAACAGAACGAGACCGACGCTCTATTGTCGCAACCAAGCCTTTCTGAAGAGACAGCCGATCTTTCCAAAGATTTTTAGGCTCTGTACTTGGATGGTTCGTCCAACTCTACTGGAGTAGGTGCGGAGTTGGTCTTAGTCAGCCCCAAGGGAGTCATCGTCGAATATGTGCTGCGCTTCAAATTTTCTATGACTAATAATAGGGCCGAGTATGAAGCACTGATCATCAAATTAAAAATTATAAGAGAATTAAAAATAGATCGACTTCAAGTCTACAGCGATTTCTAATTAGTGATTGGCCAAGTTAGTAGCAGCTATGAAGCACGAGAGAAAAGTATGATGAAATACCTTGAGAAAGTAAAGGACTTGACTCCAGCCTTCAGCTATTTCGGTATTCGATAGATTCCGAGGGCAAAAAATATAAGAGCTGACCTCCTCTCTAAGTTGGCCACTTCAGCTCCAGTCGAACTACTTAAAGAAGTATTTTTTAAGACTCTGAAGTGCCCAAGCCCAGAGGAATCATAGGCCATTTTGCAGACGAAACTCGAGCCGAGCTGGATCGACCAATTGATTGCCTTCCTCAAGAAGGGAGTCCTTCCTCATGATCCGAAAGAAGCTCGAAAACTCATAAATCAAGCCTTTCGGTATGTTTTGTACGAGGGCAGGTTGTATAAGAGATTGTATTCGCTACCGCTGCTGAGATGTCTTCGACCTTCAGAAGCCAACTTCACATTATGAAAAGTGCATGAGGAAATCTGTGGGAATCATATAGGAGCCAGGTCTCTGTCGCAAAAGATACTTCGGTAAGGATACTATTGGCCGATCTTATACCATGATTTTATGGAGTATGTTAAGAAATATGATCACTGTCAGAAGAATGCAAACATACAAAGATAGTCGGCCTCCGAGCTTACTCCGCTAAATATGTCTTGGCCATTTGCATAGTGGAGAATGGACATACTTGATCCTTTTTCAATGGCATTAGGGCAACGAAAGTTTCTTCTGATCACGATTGACTACTTCATCAAATAGATCGAAGCCGAATCTCTAGCCAAAATTATCGATGCCCAGGTATAGGACTTCATCTGAAAGTCAATAGTCTGCCGACTCGGTCTGCCCCGAATCCTCATAATCGATAACGAATGACAGTTCACTAGGATGAGGTTTGCCGAGTTCTGCGAAGACCTAAACATCTTCCATAACTTCACATCGGTAGCTCACCCACAGGCAAATGGAGAAGCTGAAGTGACCAACCAAATTTTGCTGCAAGACATCAAGACAAGGCTCAACAGAGCAAAAGAGGCCTGGGTGGACGAACTCTACCACATCCTCTGGGCATATCGAACTACTCAAAGGTTGCCAACTGGAAAAATACCATTCGCCTTGACCTTTGAAACAGAGGCAGTCATTTCGATTGAACTTAAGCTCCCGTCAGCATGGGTTATGACCTTCAATGAGCAGCACAATCCATAGAACCTCAGAGTGAATCTCGATCTGCTGAAAGAAAAAGGGAGAAAGCTCAGGTTCGGATGGCGGCCAACAGACGAAAGATGGCTCGGTACTATAACTCCAGAGTCAGAAGTAAAACATTCAGAGTGGGGGACTTAGTGCTTCGATGAGTCACCGTCTCTCAATCTCAGAGCCAGGAGAAGCTTGCCCCAAATTGGGAAGGTCCGTATGAAGTGGTGGAGGTCGTCCGGCCCAGAACTTATCATCTGAAGGAGCTCAGAGGAACAACGCTCCCACGATCTTGGAACTCAAAAAATCTGAGGATGTACTATCAGTAATTTTTTTACAATAAAACTTCTTCATTTCAATATTATTATTTCTTGTTGCAAAAGTTATATGATGATAAAAAAGAAGCAATTAGAAGTGGCCATGTTAGGAACAGGAGGAGGACCTCATCCTAACGTGAGCAAAGTCGAAGGCCTCATTCATTTTAGATGAGATGGGAGGAAAGGCTCTGACAATGACCTTTATGTGCCCCCACAGTCCGTTAGGAATAGGAGGACGATCTTGTCCTAACGTGAGCAAAGTCGAAGGCCTCGTTCATTTTAGATGAAATGGAGGGAGAGGCCCTGACAACGATCCTTATGTGCCCCTACAGCTCGTTAGGAACAGGAAGAGGACCTCGTCCTAACGTGAGCAAAATCGAAGACCTCATTTATTTTAGACGAGATAAGGGGAGAGATCCTGATAATGGCCCTTATGTGCCCCCACAGCCTGTTAGAAACAAAAGGAGAACCTCGTCCTAACATGAGCAAAGCTGAAGACCTCGTTCATCTTAGATGGGATGAGAAGAAAGGTCCCGATGATGGCCCCATTGTGCTCGACAACAACTGGAGATAAGATCTCTCCCGAGTTTCAATCTGAACTGGTGCAGAGTCCTAAAGAAGACTTTGACTGTCGACCTTTGTCTACTCCCTTTCTTCAAATTTTGAACTCAAAAGTAAGGAGACTATTATTGAGGATAAATCCTACTTCCGTCGAAGTCCAGCCTGGTGCTTAGCCTAATACAGCTGATAATCATTGAAGAGCTTCGATCGAAAATTTTTTCTCCAACGGTCGAACCCCATCCGATCTCCTCCAACGGCCAAACTCATCCAGTGGCCGAACTCCTCCAGCTGGACTCTGAACCCAATCGAACTTTCCCAACGGTCGAACTTCTTCTGAATTTCTTCTTCAGTCGGACTTCTATGGGAGCCAAACTTCTTCAGGATTTTTCTTTCAATCGGACTTCTACGGAAGCCAAACTCCTTTCGGACTCCTCTAGATTCCTCCTTCAGTCGGACTTCTATGGAAGCCGAACTCCTTTAGAATTCCTCCTTGAGTCAGACTTCTACGGGAGCCGAACTCCTTTTAGACTCCTCCAGCAGTCGGACTTCTACGGAAGCCGAACTCCTTCATGATTCCTCCTTTAGTCGAGCTTCTATAGGAGCCGAACTTCTTCCAGACTCCTCCAGCAGTTAGACTTCTACAGGAGCTAAATTCCTTCAGGATTCCTCCTTCAATCGGACTCCTTCCGGACTCCTCCAGCAGTCAGGCTTCTACGGGAGCCGAACTTCTTTCGGATTCCTCCAGCAATCGTTCAGGAGCCAAACTCCTTCCGGATTTCTTCTTCAATCGGGCTTCTACGAGAGCCGAACTCCTTCTGAATTTTTTCAGTAGTTAGACTTCTACGAGAGTCGAATTCCTTTTGGACTCCTCCAGCAGTCGAATTCCTTTAGGAATCGAACTCCTTCCGAACTCCTCCAGCAGTCGAATTTCTTCAGAAGCCAAATTTCTTCCGGACTCCTCCAGCAATCGGATTTCTTTAGGAGCCAAACTCTTTTCGAACTCCTCCAGAAATCGGATTCCTCTGGGAGCCGAACTTCTTTCGGACTCCTTCAGCAATCGGATTCCTATATGAGCCAAACTTCTTTCGGACTGTTCCTTCAAACGAATTCCTATAGGCAATCCTACTACTGAACGGTTACAATTGGCATTTATCAAGACAGTTACGATTGTCATTTAGCAGGACGATTACGATTGTCATTTATCAGGATGATTACGATTGGCATTTATCAGGACGGTTACGACAGTCATTTATCAAGACAGTTACAATAAGCTCTGTCTATAAAAAAGGATCCTCCAGATACGTTTTTTTTAGGCTCTTTTTTTCATTCCGAAACTCTACCGAACTCCTCTCTGAGCACTTCATTTCTGTTGGTCGGCAGAGCTAACTTGACCATCGAAGGATCCTACCGAAACCACCACCACCGACTTCAGACAGAACTTTATTTTGCAGATCACCGACGGTGACCTCGTCTTTCTTGACTCCAGCTCGATTCGGCATCAATCAAATTCTATACCAATATTTATAATATAATTGCCAAAGATAAACATCATGATTTTGTTGACTTTAACCAAGGAAATTATAATGCAATTAGATAATTGATATAATATGCTAAACTAAGCTAAAAAAAATGGGGCCTTTAGGCATGGGTGCAACCATGGATCTTAGACAACTAATTCCTACACTTTATATAGAGGATAAGGAAGGGTTTTGGCTCATGGTCACATTAAAAATAATAATAATAATAATTTTAAAAAAAATCAAGAAGAAGAAAAAAAGAAATGAGAACATCTTGCTCAAAGTTAATCATGTTAATTTCTTGCTTCAAGATGTGGCGTGGGAAACCTATCATAATCCAATTTCATATGATTGCCGGGGATCAACCTCACACCTTTGTTGACTATCAACCAAGAAAATTATAACGCCATTAGGTAATTGATATAGTATGCTAAACTAGCCAAACAAACGCTACTTTGGTCATGGGTGCCAATGTGGATCTTAGTCATGATAGCCAAATCTGAAACTTTATATAGAGGATAAGATAGGGCTTTGGCTCATGGACATGTACAAAATTTTCTTTTTTTTCTTTTTTTTTTCCTTTTTGTTTTTCATTGGAGAAAGCAAGTTCATGTGGGAACCATGATCCTTTATAGATGGACCAGCTTAGAAGATGCGTGCTAGAATATTAACAGTCGATATATCCGTTCGAGGAATCATTACTGATGACCACCCCCTATGATTTACTTTAAGATTTGATTGAGACCTCATGACTAATTGGATAATTAATAGTTGTATAAGTTAGATACCGAAGCTCCATTTCATGAAGCATGGATGCATACAATCTAGCCTCTTAATTAGCATTATTTCGGCAGAAAGTATAAAGCAACCATGGTGCTTGCATAATGATATATAGCCTTTTGGAGCAGATTTATTCGCGACATCGCCTTTAATCAGTTGAATTATTTGGCGACACGTGAGGGGCTCTTTTTTTCCTTTTTTTTTTTTTTTTTTTTGTTTCTTTAATTTGGTACAAGCATCACCTTAAATTTTTATATAAACAAAGAAGAAGCAACGGTCAGAAAACTAGAAGCGACCCACCAAACCAATGAGGAAGTGATTGATCCATGAACCAGCAATCCGAATGGGCTCTTTTGACACGCAAACGTACCCTTCTAATTCTCTCGATCAATCTTGCAGCCGCTGTGGTGCAAAAAATAGGGCTGTGCAACATGTAACTTGTTTATGATATTTAAGGTTCAGTTAATGGAGGAACAAATGATCCCTAGCATAAAACTTAGGGCTTTATCAACATTAGAAAACATTGGGCAATCCCCAAGATTAGATGGTGGACGCCTGTCCAATTGACCTCTCGATGTTGCTCCTCTTTTTCTCTCATGAGATGGATGGGAAAGGAGAACAATCGATGATTGGGTTGAATATATGTGCTATGATGCTATCGATTTCCGAACCGGGATGGTAGTGGATTTCATTGTCTTACCTTCACGAAATTTCCTATCGTGTTTTGCTCTTTTTAAAAAAAGGATCGGCAACCATGGTGCAAATGATAAAAAAAAAAAAACTATGAAACAAAAAGATAAATAAAGCTGCAAGATAAAATGGAAATGCCCATCATTTGATGGGCGAAGATTCCTTTTCGGAGTTGCAATTTAAAATTTGTATATCTCCCTTTTAACCGATGGATAATTGTTCATCTTTAGTATTAACAACTATCACTTCATCTACTTTCTTTCGACGGTTACTACAACCAAGTCTAACCATTCTCCTACCTTCCCTTTTGGCTAGCTACCATCTTTACTTCACATATCCTACTCTTTCCTTTCATCAAGCTAACGTCTTGGTTGCATGAATGTTATGGAATCATGATTGATCTTTAAATTAATACGGTCTGCCTATTAGGATATACCTACAATGACCGATCCTTTTCTAGGCTATTTCTCCGCTTTCTTTCGGCCTCCTCAAGCCAATTATATATGTGGCATGATTTTGGCCCGTCTTTATGCATCCGATACTTCGATTAATGGCATTTGTGTTTGTCGATGCTCAACCTACTTTCATTATCAAGATAAGAGCCTCTTACGTACGATTGTTGAGCTTCTAGTACCACTGCATGTGGCTACGAGCTAATCGAGTTCAGATCATCTACTATAAATTAGAATATCATATAAACATCGAATTTATTGAACCCGTACCAAAATAAATTCTTTTGTCTTCCACTACAGGTTAGAATGTGATATAAACACCGAATTATATGCAAGTTGAACCCATGCCGAAACAAACCCTGTCTTCCACTATGGATTAGAATGTGGTATGGATACCAAGTTTGTTCCATGGTGGGGCTCATCATGGTGCTGTGGAAGCTCCTCAACCAGACATGATGGTGTCTCCATCCTTGCAACCAATTCTCTTGGCAACGCAATCTCGTGCATCTACACAAGGACACCATACGTTCACCTTTGCAAGGTGCACAAAAGGTTCGGCAGGCAAGCATGGGCTTCCGAAATGTCTCCATTTCTTAGGTGCGACAGAAGCACGGAATGTGCAACACTACTCAAGTAATGGTCCAAAGGGTTCGATGGCTAGTGCTTTCTGTTGTTCATGGGTTGGAAGTTCGTGTCATGACCGGTTTCCCAGCACTCAGTGATGCATTCGGGATATTTATCTTTAGAGAATTGGGTGGTGCACTTTTATGATGCTGATATATTTTAGGAGCTTATCCATGGTCAACAAATGAGCTCCTTTTGGCTGCCATCCTCCAGTGGAAGAGCTGCTAATGGCACGGTCTGAGCTAGGACATCCAAGTTTAAATAAGCTCGACCTACCTAAGATTGCCCAAGTATTTGCAAATCTTGGTCTGTTGCCACTTCGCACTACTAGTGTGTGATTTTGTGATGACATGATTTCATGTTAAGCTGAGCTGGTCGAATGATTGAAGAATTATTATCATGGTCTGCTCTAATATTTATCAATCCTCTCAATGCATGACACTTATGATGATTCACACTCTCAGAGAGATTAATCGATTGGTTAACACGCAAATAGGTTTTGATGGGATGGTGGTGACTTGGTGCATTCTTTGCATGGAACTTTATGTACTGTTTTAAGCCTCACAAATAGAATGGAAATTATGCAGGCCTGGTCCAAATGAGATGTGCCGTGGAAGCAAAAGTGTACACTTCAAACATGAGTGCATTGTCGTGCAGTGTTTTATCACTTTTTTTTTTGATATACCCTTGACTCCTCGAATGCTCGAAAGCCATCAAATATTTCCTAGTGGTCCTTCGATGGAAATTTTGTTTCTGTTGTGTTGTGAACAGGACTTAAATCACAAAATAAAGTCAATAGTTGCACGCAATAAGTGCCCATTCCACCGCAAGAAATCATAAAATCCCGGCAGCCAAAAGATATTGGCCAAAGGTTTTTTAAAAAATGACCCATTATATCTCATAAATTTTTCAAAAATATGACACAAGTGTTTGCTGATGCGGTGTCAGAGATTATGTCCTTGCACTTCCCATATTTATGAAATGCAGGGGTTGGGTGTGAAGAAAAACTATAGTAAGAATCAAATCAGTGACCCACCAATTAGATAAGAACCACCAACCAACATGATGGTAATCAATTTTGTTAAATTAATGTCTATTTTTTATAGTTATAGGGTTATTTGTATTATGAAATATGCTCATTTGAAATATGGTGTCGTATTTCATATTTTAATAATTATTTTTATAAAAAAATTCATTTTTTCTTTGATTAAAACTTTAAAAATGAATAACTTTATTCTATTCTTTGTGATATACTCAAAATATTTTTTTAAGAACTTTAAAATGTCAATAACTTGGATATATTCCTATATTTGTATTTTTTTTTCTTGCAAGTTCTAATTTTACTTGCGTTACAATTAAATGGTAATAGGGCCAGGTATTTAGTGTGCAAATTCTTATAGCTTTTATATTATATATTATTTAAATAATATATGGTTTTCAATATATTTTTAATACAAAATCTAGTTAGATGAATGATTTAGATCCTTTGCCAAAATCAATTTGCATATCCTTGTTTTGGATCAAATTAAACTCGCTTTTCAATATATATAAACTCTTAGTTAGCATTTTTATTTTACATTAGCAAATCATGTTTTCAATTAATTTTTTTCACATGTTCGTAAGAAAAATAAAGAAAAGCTACGAACTAAAACTTACAATTAATCATCAATATGGGTTAAAATATTATTTTTTGATATTTTTTAATATTACTAAAATATTGTCGCAAGTTCTATACGAAGACAATAAGCCATAAACTAACATTATAAATATAGATCAAAGTTTTATTTACCAATATTTTTAAAAATATCAATAAAATAATACCATGGAATGTTTGATAAAGATGAGCTATAAACTAATTCTCAATAGTTTATTATAAATATAGTCCAAATGTATTTTCTTATTTTTTACTAAAATAATGTCGTAAGTTTTGTATAAAGACAAGCTATAAACTAGTATCTAGTAATTTATCATAAATATAGATCAAAGTTTTATCTACTAATATTATTTAAAATATCAATAAAATAATTCCATGGATTTTTTGATAAAGATGAGCTATAAACCAATTCTCAATAGTTTATGGGCAAATTGTCTTTTCTTTTTTTTTCTTAAATAAAAAATAACTAAACCAATATCATGGATTCCATGCTTTCCTGTAATGTTGGTGTGCCCATGAACAAGTCAACCCTTGGGTGCACCTGTGTGCATGGATATGCTTGTGAACTGAAAAATCTCATGTTTGGGTGCATTTCTCACATGATATTAGAATAAAATGGAGATTATTCATTATCTTCCTCCTCCTCCTCCTTTTCAAGGGCAAAGTTACACCAGTACAAATATCAAACTGTGTTGTGGGCCATTCAACTCTTTTTGTTTCTATCACCAAAGCCACCCATTCTTTCCTGCATGCCGCATGCGTCCTGCACTAGTATTTAAAATATGAGAAATTCTCTTGCTCACCGCCCCATGCGACCCATAAAAAGAAATTTTATGAGGTGCCATGCTCTTTATCGGGCCTTAACGAGGCTCCTCAACCTAAAAGTGAGCTATGGTGTCTCCCGGCCCTTGCAATAAGGTTATTTGTTTTACCAGGTATACATTAACATGTGACATAAACTATGTCCATTTTTGAGGGATTTTTCATGCTTAATACAAACTAGAGAACAAGATTTATCACCTAATATGAGGAGTGATACACCGTCTCTTCAAAGTCCATGTAGATCTAGATTTCCTAATTCTATAAGAGATTCTTTATGCGCTGCATGCATGCGGTAAAGAACAAAAAAAAATGCACCGCTTTACCGGATTGCGCCATGCAGCGCAGTTAGTAAGAGGATAGACATTTAATGTAGTTAAACTTTTTCTCAAAAATTTCTTCTGATCAAAATATCCTTTTCTATTGAATGCTATGATATCCCCAGATAACGTTATGATTAAAGAAGATGAGAGGAGAAGAATTTGTTTTTCATATATTCATGGAACCTTTGTATAAGTTTATATATAAAATATAATAAATTCAAAATATAAGATAAAATTTATTACACATAAGTTGGAAATAAATATAACAGATTAGCCAACATGAAATAAATATAATGGATTAGCTAATATTTGAATTTGAATTTGAAACTGAAACTGTATAATCTCCTATACGCCCCCTCAAGATGAAGTGCCCATCAAGAACTCCAATCTGCTGCAATCTTTGTCTGGATAACGGTTCAGTCAATGCATCAACCAATTGATCTAATGTGGAAATATGAGAAACTTTTAATTTGCCACTGGTAACCAGCTCCCGAACAAAATGATAATTAATAGCAACATGCTTCATTCGTGAGTGAAAAATTGGATTAGCACTTAAGTACGTAGCCCCTATATTATCACAGTATAGTCGAGGAATTGAAGTGCATAATAAGCCAAGTTCATGTAAAAGAAAGTGAAGCCACGCTAACTCTGTTGCTCCTGCAAGAGAACGACACTCAGCTTCAATGGATGAGCGAGCAACTGTGCGTTGCTTCTTAGAGCTCCAGGAGACGAGATTGGGACCAAGATAGATGAGGTAGGCAGAAGTTGAAGTTCTATCATCATATTTCCAATCCAGTCTACATCAGAGAATGCTTGAAGAGTGGTGGAAGAACCTTTGGATAAACACAAACCCAAGTGAATTGTGCCTTTAAAATATCTCAGTAGTCTTTTCATAGCCAACCAGTGATGTTGACTTGGTTTATGCATGAACTGGGATAATTTATTAACAGCAAAACTTACATCTAGGCGTGTAAAGGAAAGATATTGCAAGGATCCAACGATACTTCTGTAAGTTGATGTATTAGCTGAAGGAGCACCATCAAATAAGGTAAGCGAGGTAGAAGTAGAGAGAGGGATGGAGACTGGTTTAGCATCCAATATATTAGTACGGGATAATAAATCATAGATATACCCGTACTGACTGAGAAAAAGCCCATTAGAATGAGGCAGAACCTCCACTCCTAAAAAATAATTCAAAGTGCCCAAGTCTTTTAAAGAGAATGTGGTGGATGGGTGCTTGATCATTCGGTCAATGAGAAGATTGTTGGTCCCGGTAACAAAGATATCATCAATATATACAAGAAGATAAAGCATATGACCATCATGATGAAAAATGAAAAGAGAAGGATCACTCTTGAAATTAATAAACCCAATGTTGCGAAGAAAGCAGCTTAACTCATGAAACCAAGCCCTTGGAGCTTGTTTCAAACCATAGATGGCTTTTTTAAGAGAACATACATGATTTGGATGATTTTTGTCAATGAAACCTGATGGTTGTTGCATATACACCTCCTCAGTAAGATGACCTTGTAAAAAAGCATTGTTGACATCCAATTATCTAAGAGGCCAGCCAACAGAAACTGCTATACCAAGAATCATACGGATTGTTGTTGGTTTGATAACTGGACTAAAAGTGTCAGAAAAATTAACACCTTTTTGTCGATGAAATCTCTTAGCAATAAGTCGAGCTTAGAATCTATATCAATGTTACCATCAGCCTTCCTTTTTATCTAAAAAACCTATTTACAATCAACCAGATACTGATTAAGCTTTGGAGGGGCCAGCTCCCATGTTCCATTCCTTATGAGGGCATCAAATTCTTCTGGCATTGCCTGCCGCCACTCAGGAAATTTAATGGCTTGTGTGTTGCCTAGAGGTAGCAAGCCAAGAGGGAGGTGAATTGGGTTTTCTTAAAATTTTAGCCAAATTAAACTCTAAGTAAATATGTGCTTCAACTTAAGCAAAATTTGAGTAGATGTAAAGTGATTACAATGTGCAACAGCGGAAACTAACTATAGTTTAAGCTATACAAGAATTAAAGTAATGCAAAACAAAAATTAAAAGCTAAGTAAAGCAAACAAGAAAGGCCAACACAAACACACAGAATTTTTATAGTGGTTCGGTGCAATCCACACCTACATCTACTCCCCAAGCTTCTCTTAAAAATTTTATTATAGTCCCTAGATTATACTGCATTTGTTTTAACTCGGGATCACAAACAAACATAATTGATTTTGCCGGGCTCACCAACCACAATCCTACACCGATAGTTTTTTCGAAATCACTATCAACCCGATTGGTTTTCTAAGCTCACCAAACAAAATCTATATACCATTCAATTATTGGTTTGGACTAGCCTATATCCCAAGTTTCTTTCCTCAAAGAAACTTATAAAAAAAATAAAAATATAAATAATAAAAATTTAGCTCAAGACTTAGAACAAAAGGAAATTCTTTTTGGTGTGGAAAGAAGAGGCTGAATGAATGCTCTATGGTAGCTTCTCTTCTCCTCAAATGGTGCTGAGAGATTGCTTGAAGTATTTTGTAAGATGACTCTTGAATGTCCTCTGAATTTTAAGCTTAAATATCTATTTTCTCTTATATTTGGATATTCAATGTAACTCCCTTTTTTTGAATGATTTTTTTTCTTTGATCCTTAATCTCTTTTTTTAAAATATTTTTCTTATTTTTTTTATACTTGGGAGTGACTATTGAATGAGTTTTGTCCATTGGAAAGCTTGGACTAGCCATTGGAGTGGAGAATGGCCCATTGGAGAAGTGCAGAAAACTAGCCATTATGCTCTATCCCGTGCTTGGGGTCGACACTTTTCTTTCAGGTGTCAATATTTTTCCTTAGGTGTCAATACTTTTTCTATAAGTATCGACACTTTTTGCTCAGGTGTCGATACTTTTCTTCAGGTGTCGATACTTTCTAGGATTCGAAGATTTTCTGCTCTCTATCTTCTGTTCTGTGCAACAAAGGTCGACCTAAAGATTGTCTCCTTTGTGTGCCAGTTCGTGCCAGTACGTGCCAGAAGCCTAGGATCGACACCTTTGCTCTTGGGGTCGACATCTGGACTTCTTGAACTTTTTGTCTCGTTTCAGGATAGGGGTCGACACCTTCAAGTTAGAAACTCAAAAATTTTTTTATGAAACCCTTGACTTGGTGATTTTGTGTAGATCTTTTCTTGGATTAATTATGTGATTTAAATACCTGAAAAGACCTACATCCACTCATGAAACATATGGTTAAATACTCAAATATATAAGATTAGGTAATCATCAAAATCAATCATAGGATCAACAATCTTTTCTTTTTTGATGATGGCAAAACTTTGAGTATATGGTAGAGAAGTCCTAGATCTTCCTGTCACATCCTCCATATATCTGATCATAAGTGTTGGAAGGTTCAGGAAGATCTCTACTACGATGATAGATGCTTCTGATTAGCCTTCTATAGTTTTTGGACCATCTTCTTCTCCACCACCTGATCCCTATTCTTAGAGTCTGATCACTTCACTTAGGATGCTAGGACATTACTCATGTAGCCTTAGAGCTTCCTAGCAATCTACTTTTTGTCAAAATATGGAAGTTTGTATTTTGATCTCATATGTAATCAATCATGTAAACAACTTTTGGAGTAAATAAAAAAAAAGATATTTCTCTTTTAAAAAATGTGATGCCTTGATCAATATTGAATTGCTTAATTTTTTATTATCATTTTACATCCTTAAATTTGGCTTTTGCTACAAAAGTAAGGAAAAGCGAATTCTAAAGAATTATAACTTAAGTAAATATAAATGTTTAATTTCGATAATATAAAATTTAAAAGGTGCTCAGTAAAGAGGAAGAACAATTGAAAAATAAAAATATTTAACATAAAAAAATAAATTTTAAGATTTCAATGAATAATTTAACCAATTGTTTGATATATGAATTAACTAATGATTTACCTCACTCAATCAATGCTTTGTGATCTAAAAATTTTACTTAGTTATGAAAGTGTCTATATTTGTAAAACAAAGGAGAAGAAAACATTAAAAAAGAAATAATTATGTGATTGAAAATTTATTTAGATCTCATGAATCTAATTTTTAATGCTATTTTTTTGTTAAATATGCTCAATTTGAAAGAAAAAAAAGAGAGAAATACTTTGATTTGCCAATGAACATTCATTGCATAATACCATAAGCTTTCATGTGCTTCTAAATTTTCAATTTTAACTTGCATAATTTGAATGATACTAAAGTTTAAACTCTTAACAATTAATTAAAGTTTAACTGATTTTGAAACATACTCCAAACCTAATTTTTCTTATGATAAATCATATTTTATCCTGAAAGATACAAATTGACTTGTGCTAAGAAAATTCAATTTCATCCTTTGATTCACATATACTTATTATTTTTGATCTACTTGACTATATTACTATATTTTTTAAAAAAATTAATAGAAGTTAACTTGGAGTTAATTTAAAATATTTTCTATGCTACAAACAAGCTGAATTTGATACTTTTTTAAACTTGAGACTCATTTAGAGATGTAAATATGATTTTAAGTTCTATCATATGGGAGACTTTCAAAATTGGAACACTATTTTCCAAATTACTTTTATTCGATATATTCATGATACATATCCTTTCTAAATTAAGTTGATAGATTTCTTTTAAAAAAAGAAAAGGATAAATATCATGTTTTTAACTAAAAAGCTTTAATTTTTAAACTTAAATTGAAAATCTACATTGTTGGTATCAAATAGAATTTTGACTTCAGACATACTTTTCTTGATATCAATTATGCTAAATCATCTAAAAAGATTATATCCCTTAAATATCTTGATGAAATCAGGATTCAAATATTTTCAAAAGGGGGAGAGTGACATCAATATGAATCTGATATCCTATATGCTTACTTTTCATATTAAATGTCCATGAAGTTTAAATTTGATATCCTCTTGAACTTCAATTGAAATTTTAAATCTGAATTCCAATTGATTTTGATGATACATCTCTGATCCTTTTCATAAGCTTTTTGATGTTGTCAAAAAGGGGGAGAAGATTTATTGAGTATATGCTTGAGCCTATAATATATTTTGTGGAGCTTATTGAAAGTCTTTTAAAATCCTTGAATCTGAATTTAAGTTAAACGGAAGCCTTCATGAAGTGTGCATTTATATTTATGTATATTACCATTTCATAATTTATACTAGCCAATTTATTGAAGCACATCAAATTTTATTTCTATACATATACACAAAGTTTTGACAATCATCAAAATCAATCATAGGGTCAACATTATGAAACACATGTAGGCTCCAAACATTCGGGAAGGAAGTATTTAGAAGTGTTGGTGCAGAATCTGATCGACGCGGAATCGATCTGGAGTCGAGGAAGAAGAGATCACCGTCGGTGATCTGCAAAATAAAATTTCATCCGGAGTCGGTGGTGGTGGCTCCGGTAGGACCCTCTGATGATCAAGTCAGCTCTTCTGACCAACAAAAATATAGTGCTTAGATAAAAATTTAGTAGATTTTTGGAAAGAAGAAGAGAGCTTAGAGAAAATATATCTGAGGATCCCTTTTTATAGATGGAGCCTGTAGCAGATTGATAGTGACAGCCATAACCGTCCGATGGTGGGTCGCTCGAGGTCGCATGAAGTTTGGTACGGAGAGAGAGATATTATCAGACTGATAGTGATAGCCATAACCGTCCGATAGTAGATCACTCGAGGTCGGATGGAGTTTGCTATGGAGAGAGAGGTATCGTCAGACTGATAGTGATCGTTCGTCGAGATTTAATAGCTATAGTTCGAAGGAAGCAGGCATTGGTTGATGAAGAACTTTTACATATATCAATTTTAGAGGAGTTCGAATTTTTGAAGAAAATATGGCTAGAGAGGATCATCTGGAAGGAATACTACTTGAAATCTAAAAGTAATCTATTTGAGGAATGCAGACAAAGTTTGACTGAAGGAGGAATCCGGAAGGAGTTTGGCTCCTGAAGAAATCTGATTGAAGAAGGAATCTAAAAGAAGTTTGGCTCCTGTAGAAATCCGATTGAAGGAGAGATCCGAAAGGAGTTTGACTTCTGTAGGAATTCGGCCTGAAGGAGGGGTCCAAAAGAAGTTCGGCTCCTATAGGAATCTAACTGAAGGAGAGGTCTGGAAGAAGTTTGGCTTCTAAAAAAATTCATCTAAAGGAGAAGTCCGAAAGAAGTTCGGCTTTTGAAGGAATCCGACTGAAGGAGATGTCTGAAAGGAGTTTGATTTCTGTAGGAATCTGATCTGAAGGAGGGGTCCGGAAGAAATTTGGCTCTTGAAGGAATCCGTCTGAAGGAGGAATGGAGTTTAGCTCCTGAAGGAATCTGACTGAAGGAGAAGTCCAGAAGGAGTTTGGCTCCTGAAGAAATTTGACCTGAAGGAGTGGTTCGAAAGAAGTTCGACATCTGAAGGAATCCATCTGAAGAAGAAGTCCAGAAGAAGTTCAGCTCCTGAAGAAATTCGATAGAAGAAGAAGTCCGAAAGAAGTTTGGCTCCTGAAGGAATCCAACTAAAGAAGAGGTCTGGAAGGAGTTCGCTCCTGTAGGAATTCGGCCTAAAGGAGGGGTCCGAAAGAAGTTTGGCTCCTAAAAAAATCTGACTGAAGGAGAAGTCTGAAAGGAGTTTGGCTCCTAGAGAAATCCATCTGAAGAAGAATTCTGAAAGAAGTTCGACTTCTGGAGGAATCCATCTGAAGGAGAAGTCCAGAAGGAGTTCTACTTCTGGAGAAATCTATCTGAAGGAGAAATCCGAAAGGAGTTCGGCTAATGAAAAAATTCGACTGAAGGAGAGGTTTCGAAGAAGTTTGACTGATGATGGAGAAGTCCGACCGCTGTAGGAGTTCAAAAGATGTTCGACCACTGGAGAAGTTCGGAAGGGGTTCGGTCACTAAAGGAGTTTGACTGCTAAAGGAGTTTGGCTGAGGTCTGACTGTTAGAGAAAGAATTTTCGATCGAAGCTTTTCTATGATTATCAATTGCATTAGATTGAGCATCAGACTGGACTTCGATGGAAGTGGTGTTTATCTTCAATAATAGTTTTTTCCACTTTCGAATTCGAAATTCGAAAGAAGGGAGTACAAAAGGATGACTATCAAAAAAATTTTTTTTCAGACTCTATACCCGTTGAGGTTGAAGCTCGAAAAAGATCTTATCTCCTGTCGAGATTGAAGGAGATCTTATTTCCTGTTGAGGTTGACGCTGAAGCTTGGAAGAGATCTTATCTCTAGTCGAGGTTGAAAGAGATCTTATCTCCTATTGACATTAACGTTAAAGTTGAAGCTTGAGGAAGATCTTATCTCCAACTGAGGTTGAAGAAGATCTTATCTCCTATTGAGGTTGACGTTGAAGCTCGGAGGAGATCTTATTTTCCAGTCGAGATTGAAAATGATTTTATCTCTTGTTGAAGGGTTGAAGCTCGGAGGAGATCTTATCTCCAATCGAGGTTGAAGGAGATCTTATCTCCTATTGATGTTGGAGTTTAAGCTCGAGCGAGATCTTATGTTCAGTAGAGATTGAAGGAGATCTTATCCCTATTGAGGTTGACGCTGAAGCTCGAAGGAGATCTTATCTCCAACCGAGGTTGAAAGAGATCTTATCTCCTATTGACATTGATGTTGAAGCTCGAGGAAGATCTTATCTCCAATCGAGATTAAAGGAGATCTTATCTCCTATTAAAGGGTTGGAGCTTAGGAGAGATCTTATCTCTAGCTAAGGTTGAATGAGATCTTATCTCCTATTGACGTTGGAGTTGAAGCTCGAGGAAGATCTTGTCTCCAATCGAGATTGAAGAAGATTTTTATCTCCTGTTGACGTTGACGTTGAAGTTGAAGTTTGAAGGAGATCTTATCTCTAGCCAAGGTTGAAAGAAATCTTATCTCTTGTTGAGGTTGATGCTGAAGCTCGAAAGAGATCTTATCTCCAGCCGAGGTTGAAGGAGATCTTATCTCCTATTGATGTTGACGTTGAAAGATTGAGGAAGATCTTATCTCCAGTCGAGTTAGAGCCTCTCTTCTCACCTCATCTAAGATGAATGAGATCTTCGACTTTGCTCACATTAGGACGAGGTTCTTCTCCTATTCCTAACAAACTATAGGGGCACATAAGGGCCATTGTCAGGACCTCTTTCCTCATCTCATCTAAAATGAACGAGGCCTTCGACTTTGCTCACGTTAGGATGAGGTTCTCGTTCTATTTCTAACAGACTGTAGGAGCACATAAGGGCCATTGTCAGAGCTTCTCTCCTCATCTCGTCTAAAATGAATGAGATCTTCGACTTTGCTCACGTTAGGATAAGGTTCTCCTCCTATTCCTAATAGACTGTAGGGGCACATAAGGGCCGTTGTCAAGGCCTCTCTCCTCATCTCGTCTAAAATGAATGAGGCCTTCGACTTTGCTTATGTTAGGATGAGGTTCTCCTCCTATTTCTAATGGACTATAGAAATATATAAGGATCATTGTCAGGGCCTCTCCTTTCATCTCATACTTTGACTTACTCATGTTAGGATGAGGTTCTCCTCCTGTTCCTAACATGGCCACTATTGATTACGTCTTTTCTGTCATCACATAGTTTTTGCACCAAGAAACCATAATATTGAAATAGTGGAGTTTTATTAAAGAAAAATTATTGATAGTACATCCTCAAATTTTTTGAATTTCAAAGTCATGGGAGTGCTGTTCCTCCAAGCTCCTTCAGACGATAAGTTTCGAATCAGACGACCTCCTCTATTTCATATAGGCCTTTCCAATTTGGGGCAAGCTTTTCCTAGCTCTGAGGCTGAGAGATGGCGGCTCGCCGAAGTACTAAGTCCTCCACTCTGAATATTTTACCTCTGACTCTGAAGTTATAGTATCGGGCCACCCTTCGTCTATAGGCCGCCATTTGAATCTAGCCTTCCTCTCTCTTTTCTTCTAACAGATCGAGGTTAACTCTTTGGTCCTGTGAGTTATGCTGCTCATTGAAGGCCACGATCCGTGTCGATGGGAGCTTAAGCTCGATTGGGATGACTGTCTCCATTCCGAAAGCTAAGATGAATGGTATTTCTCCAGTTGGTAGCCTTTGAGTAATTCAGTATGCTCAAAGAATGTGGTAGAGTTCATCCATCCAGGCCTTCCTTGCTCTATCGAGTCTTGTCTTGATGCCTTGCAACAAGATTCGATTGGTTACTTCAGCTTTTTCATTTGCCTATGGATGAGCTACCAACGTGAAGTGATGAAAGATGTTTAGATCTTCGTAGAACTTAGTGAACCTCGATCCAGCGAACTATCATCTATTATCTGTTATGAGAGTTCGGAGCAGACCAAACCAACAGATGATTGACTTTCAGACGAAGTTCTGTATCTTGGCCTCGGTAATTTTTGCTAGTGGTTCGGCTTCGACCCATTTGGTAAAGTAGTCGATCGCAATCAGGAGGAACTTTCATTGTCTGGATGTCGTTGGAAAAGAGCCAAGTATATCCATTCTCTACTACGCAAATGGTCAAGGTGTGCTTAGTGGAGTAAGCTCAGAGGCTGGCTGTCTTTATATATTTATATTTTTCTTAGAGCGATCACATTTTTTGACATACTCTATAGAATCATAGTACAAGATCGGTCAATAGTATCCTTGCCAAAGTAGCCTTTATGATAGGAACTTGGCTCCTATATGGCTTCCACAAATTTTCTCACACACTTTCCATAATGCAAAGTCGGCTTCTGAAAGTTGGAGACATCTCAACAGTGGTAACGAATATAATCTCTTATACAACTTGCCTTCATACAAAATATATCGAAAGGCTTGATTCCTGAGTTTCTGAGCTTCTTTCGAATCATGAGGAAGAACTCCCTCTTTGAGATAGGCAACTAATGGGTCAATCCAGCTCGGCTCGAGCTCCATCTGCATAATGAACTATGATTTCCCTAAGCTTGGATATTTTAGAGTTTCAAAAAATGCTTCTTTGGACAGTTCGGCCGAGGTTGAAGTAGCCAATTTAGAGAGGAGGTCAGCTCTTGTATTTTCTGCCCTCGAAATCTGTCGAATGCCAAAATTGCCGAAGACTGGAGTCAAATCCTTTACTTTCTAAAGGTATTTTATCATACTTTTCTTTCGTACTTCATACCTACCACTAACTTGGCCGACCATCAATTGAGAATCACTATAGATTTGAAGCCAATCTATTTTTAGCTCTCTCGCTATTTTTAATTTGGAGATCAACGCTTCATATTTGGCATCATTATTAATTACAGAAAATTCAAAGCGTAGCGTGTACTCGACGACGACTTCCTCGGGGTTGACTAAGACTAACCCCGCACCTGCTCTAATAGAGTTGGACAAACCATCCACGTACAAAGCTCAAAAATCTTCGAAAAGGTCGACACTTTATTCGGAGAGGCTCGGTTGCAACCATGAGATACCGATCTCACTCTGTTCAAGCTCAGCTTCATCTAGAATGATGCATTCAACTATGAAGTCAGTCAGTGTCTGAGCCTTGATTGCTGGTCGAGGTCAGTAGTTGATGTCAAATTCTATTAATTCAATGGCCTATTTTGCAATTCTTTTGGAAGCATCCATTTAATATAGGATTACTTTGATCGGCTGGTCAGTGAGGAGCATTATAGCATATCCTTGGAAATAGGGTTGAAGTCTTCTTGCTACAATCAGAAGAGCATAAGTCAATTTTTTTAACTTTGTATACCTAATTTCGGTATCCCTTAGGATCCGACTTATGTAGTAAACTAATCGCTGTACTTTCACCTCTTCTTTAATCAGAACCACCACTAGCACCGTAGGAAAGACCATGAGGTAGAGAAATAGCTTCTCTCTGAATTTGGATTTGGCTAGTAGGGGGCGAGTCGAGGTAGTTCTTGAGCTCGTTGAACGTCTTTTGACATTCCTGAGTCCAATGAAAATCTTTTGATTTTTTGAGAATTTGGAAGAAGGGCATGCAGCGTTCGGCCGACCTCGAGACAAAATGACTCAAAGATACCACCTTTTCGATCAGGTGCTAAACTTTCTTGATGGACTTTAGAGTGGTCATCTCCTGGATAGCTCGAATTTTCTTTGGATTGGCCTCGATCCCTCATCTTGAGACCATGAATCTCAAAAATTTTTCTGAGGCTACCCCAAAGGCGCACTTGGTTGGATTCAGCTTCATCTTATATTTTTTGAGTGCATCAAAAGCCTCTTCAAGGTTGAAACATGATTGATAATCTCTCAACTTTTGACTAGCATGTCGTCGACGTAAACATCCATATTGCAGCCGATCTACTTCTTAAAGATTTTATTGATCAAGCGCTAATAAGTCATGCCTACATTTTTAAGCCCAAAGGATATGACCCTGTAACAGTAAAGACCATGGTTAGTAATAAAAGCAGTCTTCTTCTCATCCTCCGATGCCATCCGAATTTGGTTGTAGCTAGAGAAGGCGTCCATGAAGGTGAGGAGCTCGTAGCCTAAAGTTGCGTCCATCAGTTGATCAATTTTGGGCACAGGATAGCTGTCTTTTGGATAAGTCTTATTAAGCTTCTTAAAGTTGATGCATATCCTCCACTTGCCGTTGACTTTCTTGACCAGGACTACATTAGAGATCCAAGTCGGGTAGCTGACTTCTCAGATAAATCCAACGTTGAGAAGCTTGTCGACTTCTTCTGCTATTATCTTTTGCTTTTCTGGTGCATGGCCTCAAACTCTTTCTTTCACTGGTCGATGCTTGAGGCCAACAGCCAGTCGATGTTCGATAATCTCGACGTCAATCCCAAACATATCCATCAAAACCTAGATGAAGATGTCGGCATTCTTTCGTAAGAAGATGATGAGTTATTCTCGAACTTCATCTTTCAGATTGGAGCCAATTTGTACCGTATGCTCCGCATTTTCATCATTCAGGGGGATGGTCACCAGATCTTCTATGGACTCATCCCATTCTTTGGTAAGATCATCGCGGACATTTAGCCCATCAACGGGATAAGGGTCGGACCGTTCTTTCTTTTGCAGGGTAATTGAGTAGTAGTGCCTTGCCAGAGCTTAATTTTTTCTGATCTCTCCGATCACATAACTTGTCAAAAACTTCATCTTCAAATAATAAGTTGACACGATCATCCGAAGTGCATTTAGACCACATTGACCGAGAATTACATTGTAAGTGGAGGAAGCCTTTACTATCAAAAAATCCACCTGCACTCTGGATTATTTTGGATATTATCCTACAACCACAGCTAGAGTCATTACACCTTCAACTGGTACTGCAGCACCAACAAAGCCTACTAGTGAAAAGTTTATTAGTCTTAGCTGACTATTGGATATTGATATTTTGGAGAAAGCATCATAAAACAAGACGTCAACCGAACTTTCATTATCAACTAGGATACAACGAACATCATAGTTTGCTATATTTAAAGAGATTACAACCACATTATTGTACGAAAACTATACTCTCCATGCATCTACCTTAGTGAAGGTTATGGATTCTTCAGTCTTCCATCTCTTCACTGATCCCTCAGATCCGCTGGCCTCTTCTCGCTGAAGTTTCTCAGAGATAGTATTGATGATGTCGAGAGATGGCCAATCTTCTTGTTGTTCCTTCCCCCTTGATGGTTCTGACTGTAGTAGTGCCCTCAGCCGATCTTTTCTTGCATCAGATCGGCATATGAGAAATTGATCCAGCCGACTTCTCCTGATGAGCTCCTCAATCTCATCTTGGAGCTAAATGTATTCTTCAGTATCATGACCGTGGTCACGATGGTGGCTCCGACAGGATCCTCCAATGATCAAGTCAACTCTTTTGACCAACAGGATTGGAGTGCTTAAGCAAAAATTCAGCAAAGTTTTGAAAAGAAGAAGAGAGCGTAGAGAAAATGTATCTGAGGATCTCTTTTTATAGATGGAGTCTATAGTAGACTGATAGTGACAGCCATAACCATCCGATAATGGGCTGCTCGGGGCCGCATGAAGTTTGGTACGAAGAAAGAGGTATCGCTAGACTGATAGTGACAGCCAAAACCATCCGATAGTGGGCCGCATGAGATTTACTATGGAGAGAGATATCATCAGACTGATAGTGATCATTCATCGAGATTTAATAGTTGTAGTTCAAAGAAAGCAGATATTGGTTGATGAAGAACTTTGATATATATCAATTTCAAAAAAATTTGGACTCCTGAAGGGCATACAGCTAGAGAGGATCATCTGAGAGGAATACTACTTGAAACCTGAAAGTAATCCGCTGAAAAAATTCAGATGAAATTTGGCTAAAGGAGAAGTTCGAAAGGAGTTTGGCTTCTATAGGAATCCGACTGAAGGAGGAGTCCGAAAGAAGTTCGACTTTTGGAGGAATCAAACTGAATGAGGGGTTTAAAAGAAGTTCGGCTCTTATAGAAATCTGACTGAATGAGAAATCTGGAAGGAGTTCGGCTCCTGTAGGAATCCGGTCTGAAGGAGGGGTCTAGAAAAAGTTCGGCTCCTATAGAAATTTGACTGAAGAAGAGGTCCAAAAGAAGTTTGGCTCTTGAAGAAATTCATCTGAAGGAGAAGTCCAGAAGGAGTTCAACTCCTAGAGAAATCTGACTAAAGGAGAGGTCCAGAAGGAGTTTGACTCCTATAGAAATTCGGCCTTAAGGAGGGGTCCAAAAGAAGTTTGGCTCCTATAGAAATTCGACTGAAGGAGAGATCCGAAAGGAGTTCAGCTCCTGAAGGAATCCATCTGAAAAAGAAGTCTGGAAGGAGTACGGCTCCTGAAAAAAATCCGACTGAAGGAGAAGTCCGGAAGAAGTTCGGCTTCTGAAGAAATTCAATCTGAAGGAATGGTTCGGAAGGAGTTCGGCTCCTGGAGGAATCCATCTGAAGGAGAAGTTCAGAAGAAGTTCGACTCTTGGAGGAATCCGATAGAAGAAGAAATCCGAAAGGAGTTCAGCTCTTGAAGGAATCCATCTGAAGGTGCAGTCTGGAAGAAGTTCGGCTCCTTGAGAAATCTGACTAAAGAAGGGGTTTGGAATGAGTTCGGCTCCAGGAGGAATCCATTTTAAGGAGAAGCCCAAAAGGAGTTCGACTTCTGAAGGAATTCGGTCTGAAGGAGGGGTCCGAAAGGAGTTCGGCTTCTTGAAAAATCCGATTGAAAAAGAGATTCGGAAGGAGTTCTGCTTCTGGAGGAATCCGACTGAAGGAGGGGTCCGAAAGAAGTTCGACTGACGGAGAAGTCCGACCACTATAGGAGTTCGAAAGGGGTTCGACCATTGGAGAAGTTTGGGAAGAGTTTGATCGTTGGAGGAATTTGACTGCTAAAGGAGTTCGACTGGGGTCTGGCCATTGAGGAAGAATTTTCGATCGAAGCTCTTCCGTGATTACCAGTTATATTAGATTAAGCATCAGACTGGACTTCGATAGGAGTGGGATTTATCTCTAATAAAAAGTATGATAAACTTTTTTTGATTTATAAATATTATTTTGGGAACGTGTAACCATGGTGTGGATTCGATTGAGTGGGGGAATATGAGAAGAGGAAGAGTTTGGTATGGAGTGAGAGACGTTACCATTGCTAAAAAAGAAGAAGAAGCTGGGTCATTTGCCATTTCAGGAGGTGTTGTTAAGCTTTCAACACATGCATTGGATGTATTGTTGTTGCCTTGAGTCTCAACAGTTCTAGCAAGAGTTGGCACCTAAAAAATGGGAAGACAGTTCACAATAGCTGGTGGTAAAGGATGAGAGTTATTGTTGGATAAGGAGTTTGGAGAGGATAGAGATTTATTGTGACAAGAAAACTTATCCTTAATGAAAGATACATGCCATGAGGTGTAGAGTTTTTGAACGTCTAAGTCAAAGCAAAGATAGGCACTTTGACTCAGAGAATATCCAACAAAGAGACACGGTTTGGATTTTGGTTGAAGTTTGTTTGTGTTGTATGGTGTAAGCCAAGGATAACACAAACATCCAAAGACTTTGAGTTTAGAATAGTTAGAAGTCTCATGGAATAGGGCTTCAAAAGGACTTCTAAAATTTAAAACCGGAGTAGGCAATCTATTTATAAGATAAACACTAGTTTTGAAAGCATAGGACCAAAATGTCAGAGACATAGAGGCTTGGTGTAACAAAGTTAACCCAGTCTCTACTATAGAACGACGTCGGCTCAGCAATAGCATTATATTTAGGGGTGTGAGGTGAAGTCAAAAAATAATTAATTCCATGGGATGTAAAAAATGAAGTGAGCCTTTTAAATTCACCACCATTATTTGAGTATAATGATATTAAGGGTTTGCCAAAAAAATTCTTAACTAGTGCTTTATATTTAGGAAAAATGGAGAAGACATCTGACTTATTTTGCATAGGATAAAGCCAAATATATTTGGTAAAATTATCCACAAAGATTAAATAGTAACGAAAATCATCAATTGAGATCAAAGGTGCAGGACCTCAAACATCTGTATAAACAAGTTCTAATGGCTCAAAACTTTTAAGGCTAGAAACCCCAAAAGGTTATTTGTGACTTTTATTGCACTCACAAGCATTACAATAAGTCTGACTAGAAGAAGAAATAGGAAGATAACAAAACTGGACAATACGATTAACAATTTTTGTAGAAGAATGACCTAAACGTTGATGCCAAGTTGTAAATGAAGACTTGATGCCAACCATTGCCTGAACAGAAGACTCCAAAGGATGTATGGATGAAGGACATCTCTGCTATTCTGACCTTGAACTAGCAGCTCCCCCATTTGAAGATCCTTAACAACAAAAGAGGAAGGAAAGAATTCAACAGAAGTGTTATTAGTTTTGCAAAATTGAGAGATAGAAATGAGATTCTTTTTAATACTAGGTACACATAAAACATTGGACAAAGAGAAAGTGGAAGAAGATGTGTGAAGATGGGTGGATCCAATATGTGCCATTGGAAAACCTAAGCTATCTCCAATTATCACTTCATCTGTTCCTCCAAAATCTTAGCTAAGTGAGAGATTTTGCAGATCACTGGTGATATGATGAAAAGCATCACTATCCATGAGCCAGTCAAAATCAATGTTTTCAGACTCGGATCGGACTGGTCGGGTCGATCGATTGGACTGGAGACCGTTTGTTCTTCTAGTTTGGATCTTAGGCATAACCCGGTTGAGTGGCAGCCCGTAAAAACCATAGAGAACCCGGTGAACCAGTCGGCCCATGATAAACCGATCGGCTCACGGGTTGGAGACAAAACCAATCCCATGGCCCTTCAATATTTTCTATTCATTTCAACTTCCATTTTTCGATCGTTGCCTGGCTATTCGTCATCGCCGCCCAGAGCCCTAAAGAGCCCAAAAATCGATGTTGTCGCCAGGCGGACAAGCCCCACCGAGCGTCACTGCCTAAAAATCGATCGTCTTTGCTTGTCGAACAAGCTCCGTCGAGCGCCACCGTCCAAAAATCAATCATCATCGCCTGCCGGACAAGCCCCGCCGAGCCCTAAAGCCGAAGGTACATCCTCTATCTCTGTCTCTCTCTCTCGCCGTCTTCTGGTTAAGGGCCCCATATGGATGCCCTGACCATCGATCTTTCGATGGGCCAACGTCCACGATAATGGGAGCAGCACCATTGCCTACTTCGGGCGGTGGCATGGCATCGACTGCGTCAGTGGTCACCCTCCTCTTCCATGCTCTTTCTCTCGATCTCTTCCAGAAAGCCGATGACCACCTCCCTCTCAAATCCTAACAAACCCATTGCCAAATCCCACAAATCATCCCGATTCCCAAATCCTAATTCCCAGCAAACCTTGTTTATTTTATAACATATAATATAATATTAATTTTTATTTATTTTATATAGAAGCTATATATAAATATAATATAATATTAATCTCTTTTATTTATTTGTTATAGTAATAGAAGCTATAGATTCACGGTCAACTCCATCTGATGTACAAATACAATCAATGCAAGAAATTCGACAAAAGAAAGATATAGTATGGTAATATATTACTGAGGTACGAAATGACTAAGGAAAGAAGATACTAATTTATGATTTTTATCGTAAGCCACTTGCTGGTGGGGGTCTTAATCGAATGAAACAACATCTTGCTGGAATAAAAGATCAAGTTGGAATGTGTCCAAAAGTTTCTTTGCATGTCTAGAATTTAGTAGCACAATCCTTGCAAGAGAATATTGATAAAGCACAAGAGAAGCGAGGTATTTTTAATGATGAAAATCCATATGGTACTCAAACTCAAAGTATGTATAGTTTTAAAGATGATGAAATACAAGAAAGTCCCCATTTATCTACTAAAGGAAATGCTAAAGGTGGTGATGGACAATCCTCCAAAGGAAAAAGAATGGCTACTTATGATATTCAAAATTATTTTAAATTGGGTGTTCGTGATCCTTCTCAACCAACTATCAAAGCTTGCTTGCAAAGTCCAGAGAGATGGTATGATACTGATTTGTCCATTACTTATTGGTTTTACCATGCTTGCATCCTAATGAATGCAGTAAATTCTCCTTTCTTTCAAATTGCAATTAGTAAAATAGCATCTATGGGTCATGGATATACTAGTCCTTCTTATCATGCTTTGCATATCAATTTATTAAGAGATGCCAAAAAGGATGTACAATTAATTGTTGATTCTTATAGAAGTACATGGGTTGATTGTGATTGTACTATTATGGATGATGGATGGATAGATACTAAATAGAGACTATTAATAAATTTTTTAATATATTCTCCTAAGAGAATTTCATTCATTAAATCAGTTGATACATCAGATATGGTATCAAATTATGAGACATTGTGCAACTTGTTTGCTGAGATTATTGAAATAGTTGGTGCTAGTAATATGGTTTATTTAGTGACAGACAATGCATCCAACTATAAAAAACCTGGAATAGAGCTTTCTAAGAGATATTCAAATATTAGTTGGTCACTATATGCAGCACATTATCTTATTTTGATCATAAAAGATGTTGGAGAATTATCTCATATGCAAAATATTGTTGTCCTTGCATCAAAGGTAACTACTTTTATATATAATCATAAACATGCATTGAATTAGTTAAGAGGCTAAATTGGAGAGAGATAGTTCGCCCTGGGCCAACTCATTTTGCCACTACTTTTATTGCATTGAGGAGCTTACATGACTACAAAGAAGACTTGCAAGCTTTAGTTACTAGTTCTGATTATAAGAAGTTTTTGAAATTGCCAAAAGCAAAGAAAGTAAAACAAGTCATTCGAGATGAGAGATTTTAGAATAATTGCTTAATCATTATGAGGATCATGGCACCATTGATACGTTTATTGCATATTTGTGATTCTGATGAGAAACCTACATTGGGATATGTATATAAAGGCATGTACAGGGCACACAAAGGCATTAAGGAATTACTTAAAGGCAAGAAGAAATCATATAAGCCATACACATGATATCATAAACAATCATTGGGATAAGATGTTGCATCAAAGTATCTATGCTTGTGCATATTTGTTGAACTCAGCTTTTCAATATGACCAAAACAACTTTTATCAGAAGCCAAAAATTATGTCAGGACTGCTTGATGTTATTGAGACCAAAGCAACAAGTAGTAAAACCAAATTATTTGATGAGACAAGATTGTTTAGAGAACGTCTAAAAAATTTTGAACAATCAATCGCTATCATGTCTTGCAAAACTACTGGGCGTGGTAAGAAATGCAAATTTACAAGTTATGACTTATATATTTGTTTATACTTTATAATACAATTTCTAATACAATGTATAAAATTTGTGTAGATGAATAGTGGAGAATGTTTGGTGGTGATGCTCTTAATTTGCAAAAGGTTGCAATTAGACTCCTTAGTCAAACAGCTTCTTCTCCGGGATGTGAACGCAATTAAAGTGTGTTTGAATATATTCACACTAAAAAGAGGAATAGATTGGAGCATCAAAGGCTCAATGATCTAGTGTATGTTCATTATAACTTATGTTTACAAAACAAGTATTAAAAGTAATTATATTTTTTTCTTTTTATATTTTAAATGTGATATTATGATTTGTCTATATGTTTACATGACATGCTAATGAGATTTTATTTTAAATATTTATGATATTTTTAATATGTAGGCTTAAAATAGATAAGAGGCCTTATGATCCAGTTGAATATGAATCAATTGACAAAACAGAATTTTGGGTTATGGAAGAAGATTCCGAAGGAGAGCTTGACTATGATGAGTTGGAAAGTATTCTAGAAGAAGAGCTACCAAAAACTAATGAAGAATCAAGTTCTAATGCTCCTAAAGGTATGTGTAAAAATATTTATTTTTTTATAACTTATTTGGTTATATCTTTAAGCTTTTATTTGGAACATCTTATGATGAGGCTTTTTTTTTTTTGTTATAAACAAGGAAGATGATGATGATATGATATTGATGGATGAAGGTGTTGATATAGCATCCCCTGGTGGAAAAAATAATGATGATCATGGTAAAGACAATGATCATATATGGTTGGATATAGATTGAAAGATGACTAAAAATATTATGTTAAGTTTGGTTGTGAAACAATCTCATTGAATGCTTTTTTATTTGTACTGTTTCTTATGTAAAACTTATTTGTGTTACTTCTTATCTAAAATGTTTATTGCTACCATTCAAATTGATGTTGGTGCTTTTATTTATTAAAGTTTATGAAGAAATATTAATTTCTAAATTTTTAAATTTTTTTAAAAAAATTAAAAATGGATAAAAATTTTAGATATGCATCATGCATGATTTTGTCAAATTATTAGCCTAATTTTTAGAATTTTTTTTATTATTTTTGATATTTTTATATTTTTAAAAATAAAATATATTTATTACATCATAATTATGTCATGCTGATGTCAGGAGTCAATTGACCGGGCCAATCGATTGACCCAGTTGATCCTTGACCCTTTTTCATTTCAGTCTGCTATCCGATCCGGTTCTGAAAATATTGGTTAGAATTTGCATTGTCAGGTGCTACAAATTTTGCTTGAAGATCATGAAGAGATAAAGACTTAATTCATGGATAGGAGCGAGCAGTATGTTCGTGGAGATTTCTTCGTTTGATTAGAGTATCCTTTGTTGCCATTGAACTTGGAGGAAGAGTTGTGAGAAAAGTTGTGATTGCTATGCAAATGTGAAGTATTGTTATTGTTATTATGAAAATAACTGTTACCTTCATTTTTGTGATTTCCTTCTTTGTTGCCTTTTTTAGAATAGTTGGCTGTAATGATAGAGTTGTCATCTATTGTATCTTGTCATTTGAGAAAATCCTCCTATTCAATGAGCTTCTCATGTAATTCCTCAAAGCTTATAGATTGTTCTCCGGCTCGAATGCCAGCAGTTATCTCCTTGAAATCTGATCCTATTCCATTAAGACAATAAATGATAAGATCATCATCATCAACTGGAGTACCGGTGGCTACAAGTTCATCCGCCAAGGCTTTGATGCTGCCAAGAAACTCAGCAATATTTTTGTTTCCATGAGTAGTCCTTATGAGACGTTCTTTTAGAGTCATGACTCTAGAACGAGATTTGCTTACAAAGAGTTGATTGAGCTTCTTCCAAGCTTCAGTTGATGTTTTAGCAGAAATAATTAATGGCATAATTGCTTCAGAAACAGAAGAAATTATTGCATGAAGTAACAATTGTTCTTGCCTCATCCAATGAACATATTCTAGGTTGGGTGAAGTGGATCTATCCTTTTTGGTGACAGTTGAGGGTGGACAAGACAAGAAACCATTAAGAAAACTCAGTAGGTCATAGCCTACAAGTAAGGAATTAAATTGAGCTCTCCATGAAATGTAGTTGGTGGAGGTCAATTTCAAAGGTATTTGAGAACCTACATTAATAGAAATAAATGAGCCAAACATGGGGTTCGGACTTGTGATGTTAGAGAAGTTGGTGTTGGAGCTGGTTGTATTGGTACTAGTTGCTTCAGCCATGAAAAAAAATTTTGGATCATTGTTCATTGGATGCTCTGATGCCATAAAGAAGATAAGAGGAGAAGAATTTGTTTTTCATATTCATAGCACCTTTGTACAAGCTTATATATAAAATATAACAAATTCAAAGTACAAGGTAAAATTTGTTATACACAAGTTGGAAACAAATATAACAGGTTAGCTAACATGAAATAAATATAACAGATGAGTTAACATTTGAATTTGAATTTGAAACTGGAACTATATTATCTCCTATAATGATGTCCTATTGCTTTTTTATAAGATGCAACACGATGTCATAAAATATAATAGGAAATCATACTATTAGTATAATATTTTATTCACTTTTTTGACATCCTGAAATTATTATGATATCCTATTCATTTTTATGACATCTCAATAGTTGTTTATATGATGCAACAGGATATCAGAGGATGCAAACAGGATGTCATAATATTATTATGATGTCCTATTCATTTTTATGACGTCTTGATAGTTGTTTATAAGATGCAATAGAATGTTATAGGATGCAACCATGGTGTCATAATATTATTATAATATCCTACTTATTTTTTTTGGCATCTCGATAGTTGTTTAAGGATGTAACAAGATGTCATAGGATGCAAATAGGATATCATAAAATTATTTTGACGACTTATTTTTATGACATCCTAATAAATATTTATAGAATATAACAAGATATAATAGAATGCAAGTTATAATATTATTATGATGTCTTATTCTATCTTAATCAAGCATAAGCAAAATAGAGTAAAGAAGAAAAAAAGTATTTTGATCAGAAAAAAATTGAGAATAAAAGCTAAGCTACATTAAATACCTGCCTCCTTAATAATAATCATGATATATGGCTCAATATGGTGAAGCGGTGCATATTTTCTTCACTGCCTCGGCCTCCGGGGCAAAAAAAAAAATTTCTCAATCCTACAATCCATCAATTGGGCCATTTTTTTCTTCTGGGTAAGTACAAGAGGGTGAGACTTATTGGGCTGAGGTCCACTTATCTAAAAACAGTGGCACTTAGAGAACAAAAAGAGAAATAGCTTCCATATGACGGCTGATGGAAATGATGGTCACGGGGTCTCGTGACGGTAGGTGACATGGTAGGCCAAGTGGTGGTGGTTGTGGGTGAAAACTTGATGAGACCTTCATGTTTCATGATTTCTTAACACATACAGACGGACAAAACTAGGCAAAACATAATCAGTTAACAGGAACTGGTTTGATACTTGAACAAGACTACTAATAATGAAGTAAAAGGCAACAAATTATGTATGTAACGGCACCAAACAACAATGATAAAGAGCACAACAAGGAGATAAGATAACAGCTACTCCCCTTTATTAATTATGAGGAAGATGATGACAATCACAATGACATAATTTTTGGGTAGATGCCTTGGGCACATGGAGGATCTCAATAACAATTCAAGGACAACAAACATAAGAATTTTTCAATCCATGGACCTCCAGCACCGCAAATTGAGCTAATGACCCAAGCAATCACGGAGACAAGATTCCTTGCTCGAGTGCTCATCATTCCACCATGCAAATAAGATGGCATATATCAGCTTGAGGCAATTGTGTTGTCCATCAGCAGCAGCATGGACAAGAGGAACGATGGGAGGATCAGATTCTTTGTGGTGCATGGTGTTTGCCACTCCATATGCTCTTTATCACTCTATTCTTTAAAAGAGATGCAGGTCATGAAAGAAGATGGGAGGTTTGATATATCATTGGACAAGTTTGATAGGAGGGCTATTTGTGGCATCAGAAAGACATTAGCAGGGATCTACCAAAGATAATTAAATATTTCCTTTGAACTAAACTGATGCTACGCTGATGAAAAGGATTTACGATGCAAGGTATCCGTCCAACTGGGCTTTGTCCCATAAAGACTTGTTTTATTTGCCGTACTCCATCTAGAGGTGGCTCGTGGCCTCATACATCATGTGATGATACGCACGAGCGCGCGCGCGGAGACATGGGGGTGCTGGCCTTAAGCAGCATGTGATAATACACGCGTGCATGCGCATACGCACACACATGAATAGAGAGCAGAGGCAATTGGATGATAACATGCACACGTTGATGGATGGATAAAGCGTAGGGGTGGCAATTGGGTTAGATCAGATTGCGTAAGGATCGCATCGGATGAAAAAAAATCATCAATCCAAATTCAAAATATCTATTAAATAAGTAAAAATTTAAATCTAAATTTAATCTATTTAGTAAACAGCTGCTTAATCTATTTATTAAACGGCTCGAATTAGATTAAATTGAATAAATGAATTTTTAACACATTAAGCAGGTTTTAAATATATTAAATAGATCTTAAATGAATTAAAAAGGTTAAACGGAGCGACTTGAATGTTAAATGGGTTATATATCAGAAATCTAAATCCGACACAAATATTAAAGGAATTAATTCGACCTAAATTCATTTATTCTAAATCTAAATCTGCTTATGACGGATCGAATCATATTTTGTCGATCTTAATATTGAAAGATGCTGATGATTTTTTTTATAACTGGCTTCGACGATGACAGCTTAAAATTCCAAACTGATGTATTTTAAACATTCTACCAAAAAATTCAGGGTCTCTCATCATAGGCCACGGGGTGGAATTCAATAGCATCCGGACTCGGTAGAGACGCGCCCTTGTGAACCAGGTAGGTCTCACACAACCGCCGATACTTTGTCTTTTGTTCATTGCGCTAGCCGTCCATGAAAACATAAAGGCGGTGCCGTCCAGCCAAGGGAATCGATCCTATATTATGAATCTAACCGATGGTAATTCCCACAAAAGCATCGTCTCAACATCAGCCAGAGGTACCAAATAAATATACAAATCAACACTAAAAATGAAAAGAAGAAGACCTACAGCTAGCTTATTATTGTTTCTAGCTGCACTTCCTTCCAATTATTTAGTTCAGTAGTGCATTACGTAAACATTGTACTCGACAATAGCATCCCCTGTGTTGGGATCCAACCAGTGGGTCTGGGCCTGAGCATAACCCCGGGCGAATCGGAACACCCCGGTCCCTCCCTCGGATAACCGGCCTCTCCCGTACCCGGTGGAACGGCGGGTTCCGTCCGAGCGCCGTGAGCACGCTGCCATTGTACTTCCCCTGTGTGAACACCAAGTTCATGGCCACGAGCAAGCTCATCTACATCACCTGGGCCCGGCCCACGGACCTCGAAGTCGGCTCCGGGCCCTCTGTCAGCAAATCATCCATCATGGTGATAAGTTTGATGGAGAAGGCATGACTGGATCGGTGACCGGCACCGCCGTCACGTTGCGGCCGCTCGCTGCGTCGTGGAAGAAGAAGTGGAGGTGGCTGACCTTCATGTGGGCTGGTTTGGCGAAGTGGGCCTCAGTTTTTTCATCAGTGAGGCCACAAGTGGGGAGGAAGAGGGATGGGAGGAGCATGGCAAAAAGAAGAGGGGAAACATTTTCTTCTACACCGCGCGCGGTGATTGGCGCTCGCATGAGGCGGCGCACAGCATCCAAAAGAATATATTTTTTTTTTGCTTCCATGCTCACGTGGGCCCCGTGCAAGCAAGCGCGGTGTAGAAATTGTTTCCCAAAGAAGAGATGAAATGCTTGTGATGATAGCCATTTTTCTGCAGCGTGTGGGAGGGATGGAACTAAGCTATATTTATAGAGGAGTGGCAAAGAGAAATGAAGGGAGATAACGAGTGTGGGTTCAGTTGCACTAAAATAAGTGGCACAAACTAATTGGCTCAGCAGCAGAAGCTTTGGTTCTATGGAGATAAATGGCGAAGAGGTGGATTTGAAAATTTTTTAGATAAACTTAATCTACCACTGTAGATATAGCTAGTAGAAAGATACCACATCCGTATTTATGTGGAGATGGTTAGGTAGCAATGTATTGAGATTGTTGTAGAATTTTTCAGTTTAAAATATTAGTATTATATTTTTTTTATTGATTTTATTTATAGTACATGTCTTACTCTAAATCTATCCAAGAATTTCTCGTAGAGATGGTAGATCATGTTTAGGGTGCAATTTTCATCTTCACGGCGAGATGTTAACTTACCGTGGAAGTCTATGATATCGAAGTTTTCGATCGCCAAATCCACCACAAAATAGCGAACAGCCAAGTCAGCACCCAAAAGGCCAAAAGTATGGGAACTATAAGCCGTGGTCCCAACTAGTGTAGGCTTATGTGACGGGATTGGATTCATTGGAACTTGCTGTTTGCTGTTACATATAGCTCCTGCCTTAAACTCTCAATCAAGGCCGGGAGTTAGCGCTTGGAAACCGCGATGAGTTTATTTATTCCATTATTTAAAGGTCTCCAAGTCCGTTAAGCAGGAACAGCGTGATCATACAATTAATTCAATGGGAGAAAAGAAGTCTACGTCGTGGACTCTCGTCAACGCTACGATAGTTTAAAGTTCATGATATGACTTTGCTTAGCTACCACGCTTTAAAGGTCTCTCGTGGGGAATTTTTTACTTTGCTTTTCTTGCATGAGGTGGAGGGGGGAACTTTGAAAAGTAGCACGATGAAAAAAAAAAAAAACACAGAGAGAGAGAGAGAGAGAGAGAGAGAGAGAGTACACTTTGACTCAGAGAATATCCAACAAAAAGACATGGTTTGAATTTTGGTTGAAGTTTGTTTGTGTTGTATGGTGTAAGCCAAGGATAACACAAACATTCAAAGATTTTGAGTTTAGAATAGTTAGAAGTCTCATAGAATAGGACTTCAAAAGGATTTCTAAAATTTAAAATCGGAGTAGGCAATCTATTTATAAGATAAACACTAGTTTTGAAAGCATAGGACCAAAATGTCAGAAGCATGGAGGCTTGGTGTAACAAAGTTAACCCAGTCTCTACTATAGAACGACGTCGGCTCAGCAATAGCATTATATTTAGGGGTGTGAGGTGAAGTCAAAAAATAATTAATTCCATGGAAGAATGTTTGGGACCACCCCTCTCCTTCATTTGATGGGTGTTACATTTGGACTATTTGTATTACTTTTGGATCATGCAGATAATATAACGTTCTAATGATCCATATTTGGTGTATACATTGATGTTACCACCTAATTGAGTTATCCAAGTGTAGAACAAAATTTATGTTCTGTGGTACATATATGCGGATGGAAACATATACATAAGTTGAAAATGCAAAGTCCTACCTTTTTATTATCATTTTTCTTGGGGTAAAGTCATCACATGATGGAACAAGGCCATATGAGAATTCAAAGGAGTCATCATACATGTAATGATTTAAATTATTAATCTTCTAAGGTTAATTATCTTAAGAGCGAACTTCGGCACCTGATGGTGGGGCTTTCTTTGAAGGCAAGCATAATGACATTCACTGAACATTCTAGAATTGACACAAAGGAAGATTTTGTAGGTAAAATTTGACATTTTGGACCACCATACAATACATTCTATGTGATTAGAGGAGATCTCTTTTGTTTTATTATGAGGCACTCAAATAATTATATGTACTCAAATTTTATCAGCTAGAATGAAATAACAAATATAAGCCATCAACTAATGCTTCACATCCTATGAAAGTGGCATGATGTTCGATAAAATGAGAAGGAAGATGTTTTCTAATTCACTCAACTTGGATAGAAAAGAAAAAGACAATGGAAGAATTACAAAAATAGAACTTTAGTCCCTCTCTCCTTCATTGATTCTCTATCATAGAAATTGAGATATATAATTCTTATTTATAATAGTGAAGTCCATCCTCATACAATTTGGATTAGATTTTTCTTCTTATATTTTAGAAGGATGTTTACCATCGAACAAGTTGGGCTGAACTTCTCTTCCTTCCTAGCTTAATTAGAACTATATTTCTAGAAAAAGATGATAAATATTAAAAAATTAAGAAAAAATACTAAATTTTATAAAAGATAAATCTCAATTTTTATATCAATTTTGTCTTCTATCACTCTATCTAATTCTTCATGGATTGAAAGATAACTCTCGGTAAAAATCTTTCTCGAAAAAAAATATTTTGGTTTGACTAGTTCATTTTGAGATCCAAATGATGAAATTTTGGTTCAATTTAGTCCCATTTAGGACTTATCCAAAGTTATAGATCTTGAAAAGATATTCAATTTTTTTAAAAAAAAAAAAAACATCTCAATCTAACATCATATGATCGAAATATCATTTCTTGAAATTTGGCGCATGATTAAATTTCTTAACATGATTCTGACTTTTGAAGTTTGACTTAAAACTATTTAAGTCAAACACCAAAATTTAACCATTGTATGCTCTTCTAGAAATTGAAATCAATTTCCTATTAATTGCTAGGATTATTAGTTCTTTTAGGACCTATTTAGTTATAAATCTTATGGAATTTGGACCGTCTATTTAAGCATGGTCTTGTATCGAGCAAATACCACCCATCCCAAATCTTGTAAGGATAAAAAAAGAACTTTCATAGATTATTTTATTCTTCTTACCATTTATAAGCCATGACATAGACTGGATTTGGATAAGTTCTTAGAAAATACAAGATGGATAGGTTGACAAGTTTAGTTTTTATAGGATTTTCAGTCCAATCTTATAAAAATATCTAACAGAGAATCAATTCTAAATAGATCAGACAATGGCAATATTACATTATCATGATGTCACATCTCACAGGTGATAGCCAACCACTTAAATCTCATTGCTGAATTGATGTATAACTGCTGGAGTTTAAAGACGATAGAAAACAGAAAAAAAGGGTAAAATAAAAAAAAAGCTGCTGCCATTCAATCAAACAATAACAAGGATGGTTGCTGTCACGAACCTGTGGCTCTTCCTCTCTCGCTTTCAGTATTGGTGGAGACAAGAATTGTGAACCAACGGCCCATATCCTACTCTAACCTTTTCTGTGTGACATTTTCCATTCGTTTGGATCCCAGTTGTTGTGGACGAGTAGTAGCAGGGACCACCAACAAACGGAGAAGAATAAAGCAATGGTAACTTAGAAAAAAACCACCCAATAATATTCACTCAAAACTGTCTTCAAGCGGTCATATTGTTCTTACTTCACTATTTGGCATGATTCACAACTCAAACATAAAAACAACACACCAACTGAATGAATTTTTTTAGTTACTAAAACATTTGTCAATGGCTCATCTATTTGCTTTTATGAGAACAATCACATGGAAATTTTTTTAATATGAAAGGAAAAGATTAGCCGTTTCTTTCGTTTGACTAAAAGTCCAAATCCATGTATTTATTTATAAATATCATGATCAGTCCGTGCTCAATCTCAATGAATCTATGTTGCAATATCCTCTAGTTCACATAGATTATGGATTGTCTTAGCTTTGATATCAATTATAATCACCTGAGACCTCATCCAAAAAAAAAGGACTTGCTGAAGGTAATTATTTGGATTTCTCGATTTTCCAAGGTCTTCCCATTGAACAATTGATGTGAGACGACAAATCCTCATAGGAGGTATGCAATAGCATGTGTCCTCCTCCTTAATTTAACATATTGCTTGTCTTACCAGATGTAAAATTATACAATAATATAATTGTTGCTACAAAAATCTATCTTAGATCGGGATGACTGGAGATGGTTGATGATAGCAGGATGGCAATGACAGGACCTATAAAATAAGTCTCCGGACTATAGTTGGCTCCATCCTCCGATGCTCAAGTCAGAATTACAGAACAGATGAAAAGAAGTAAGCGTATTGGAAGAGAAATTTTTTCATACCTTATTTATAAACAGAGGCTAAAAAGTTATGAGAAGAAAAGAGAATCAGACAGTTAGCCTTACATCATTTGGTCAGATATTTTTATTATCTTCTTCTTTATCTGTTCATGGCAGGTTGTCACGTAGATCCTGAGATTTTTCTAACTCGCATAAATCGAACATCAAATATAATATTTTTTTGAAATATATTAGATCGAGCATCATTAAGGTCGGATCGGGCCTAGATTCTCCATATGCATCGGCTTTAACCAAGAATAGAATTTCCTACCCATATCAATAACTTTGCATAATTAGGTTCAGCAATTTGAATGATCTACTGGTAGTTTTTCTGCATTAGCCACAGCTAGCAAGATCGAAGTATGCTAAGGGTACGCTGAGGGGTAGAAAGAGTGTTATCCTCTTTAGTTATTAAAGTTTTCTTGAATGGAGAAAGACTGCTGGACGCTTTTCTGGGACGAACCACGTGGAGGATTGCTTGATGTGGAAGGGAAGATGAGAAGTTTCTCTCAGTGGGATAATGGGGGTAGACAGTGGCATGTGTCCTCCTTATCTTCCCATATTGCTTGCGTATCAAGTATAAGTTTACAGAATTCTGCAACTTTTGCATATTTAGCTTCAGATATCTGAAAGATCTAGTAGATTTTGCATTAGCCGTGCATAGCAAGCACTACGGTACGAGAATGCTGACATGCCTAAAGGATCTAATTTAAGCTTGACATAAGTATCTTGTTCATACCATCAGAAGATCTTCTAAGTTAATGGCAACATGCTCTCTCCATTGTCTTCCTAATAGGTGATGTACCATCAGTGCAAAATAGGCCTATACTTGATCCTCCAGAGCTCCAAATAGCACTTTGAATTCAGACTCATGCGTCAGATATGTCTCTCAATCAGATTGGTTTCATACAATGAAAGATCTTAACTTTAAATTTCAGTCTTGATTTATGACCTCGTTACTAATTGGAGACTCATCTTACCAAGTCAAAAGTATACTTCTTAATTTTTTTTTCTTAAAAAAATTCAGTTTTCCTGTTTTCTTTTTATTTCAGCTTGTAGCTAATAGAAGTAATATATGCATTTTCAAAAGACATGCCTTTCCTGAGGAAAAGATCATCAGTGCCACACCTACCAACCTAAGACAAGAATGAAACAAAGCCGACCCATTAACAACCATGAGTCCTTGCCTGTCCACACCCACAATGCCCATAAATATCATTACTATAAAAAAAGATTATGGCAGCAGTTTGTAACCACTGTCGTAATTCAAAAAACTGCTGTCATAAGCTATGGCAGTGATTTTCTAACCACTGCTACTACGACCGTCGCCGTAGTTCTATGGCAGCGGTTGTTGCAGCGATTGTTAGAACCGCTGCCATAGATGATCTATTGCAGTGATTTATAAACTACTACAAGAGATCGACCTATCGCAGCGGTTATGTAACCGCTGCTATAGATATTCTATGGTAGTTGTTACATAACCGCTGCCATAGATAATCTATAGTAGCGATTTCTTAACCACTGCCATAGGTCTAGTATAGCGGTTGGCATCGAACCTATGGCAGTGGTTAACACGAATATGGCAACAATTATAAAATCGCCACCGTAGATCTTAAATAATTAAAAAAAAATTATTTTTTTATATATTTTATCTGATAAATATAGATATATAATATAAAAAAATATAATAAATACAAAAATTATTCTGAAATGCTAAAATTTTATTATCAAATAAAATTTATTATAATATTTTTTAAAAAAAATAAAATACATCAAAAGTCTCCTAAATCTACATCGTCGTCATCGTCGTCGTCACCGAGAGCCGGAGCCAGAGCTGGAGCTGGAGCCAAAGCCGAAGCTGGAACTGGAATGCGGGCCAACATATCCTCGAAGCCCGTGACTCCAAAATGCGTGCTGAGCATCGACATCATGTCTCTCACGATGCCCTCCAGATGAGATGCGCGCTCCTCAGCTCGATCTGCCCGCATCGCAACATGATCTGCCCGTGCCAACGCCTCCTCAAGCTCCTTCCAGCTGACGACACCGAAAGTCTGTGAGAAGATGCTCGCCTCGGATCAGTAGCTCGTCAATGTGTGTCCGAACCTGCATCGGATCCTTCCAGAGTGCTCAGGCCCCAAGATCTGAGACAGATGGTCATGGGGCCTAGATGTATCCGGGCCCTCGCGAGCGCATCTAGCTGATCCTGTAATTATAAATTAAAATAAAATTTTATAAGAAATATTATAATACTAATCATATATACTAATATATTTAATACTTATAAAAATATGCTCGATCGCGGCATTCATCAGCCTGCCCATCTTGTCTGTGCGGCTAGATCGGAAGATCTCGCTACGGCTGGACATCACTCCATCTCTCATCAGCTATAACAAAAAATAAATTTATCAGAAAGATGATAAAAAATATGAATTTAATTTATCTAGTAAGATTTAGAATTAATTATCTCTCTATGCACACAACTGGCCATAGACTCGCAGCCTAGAGTGTACGTATACTCCTGGGCTATACGGTTCTTCCGGTTCTGACGAAAAATAGCCTAACAAGTATTCAAATAAATAATAAATATTTAAAAAATATTTAAATAAAACTTTAAGCATATTGAAAAATTCAAAAGTTAGAAATTTTACCTCAAACTCCTGGCTCCTCCAATGTCTAACCATCCTCTCCCACTGACTCGGAGGACAGTCCTGTATCTAGGGAACAAGCTCCTCTGGAGTGTCTCGTCGGTGCTCAAGCCATCCTCTGTAAAGCTTGACCTTGTAATTTCGATATAACTTTTCGATCTTCTTCAGTCGAGCATCTCGAATCCTCTCGTGATCAGAAAAGTCATACCTTCTCTGCATAAATTTATCAAAAATCAGTTATAAAATTATTCTAACCAAACATATATAGTGTAAACATATAAAATGCATAAATATAACTAAGATGCACATACTTACCCATATCTCCTTTCATACCCAGTTTCTGATGGTAGCATCCATCAAACGTCAGTCTCTAGGCTCTATGAGAATGATGTCCGACCGTCTCACAAGCACTCCAAAAAGGAATGCATCTCCCACGCGGTCTTCCCTACCGGCGTCCCCTCCGCATCATACTGCACCATCACCTGATGCTGGCGGTTCCACACGTATACCATACATATGAGACCGTGAAATGTCCAACTGGATGATACACCTGCAATGAAATACGTTATGCAAATATATAAGTGTATAAATACTATATAAAAAATAAAGTTGTGCTAATATAATAAAAACGTATACTCAGATGTCTGCGACGGTAGAGGCTCAGCTGTCGGTGGAGTAGATGCCGACAGTGAAGGTCCCTGAGCAGCCGATATTGAGGTGGACGGAGTATACTCCGACTGCTCCTCGGATGCTGAACTGCACGTAACCCATCGAGAGGCAAGGGTGAAAGCTAGATGGCATTTCGGTGCCATCATGACCTGCAATGTTAATGAACAGTAATCAATATAACATCATGACATATTAAATTCTATTCACTCGAAAGTTGAGCTGGCTCCGTACCTGAGATAGCCAGCTCTATGCCTGAGACATTCGGCTAGGGTCCTCCCTCAACTGACTCGATCACGACTCAAGCCGGCTTGGCTACGTATCCGAATCGGCTCGACTGTGTGCCATCCCCTCGATCACTCCCTCTCTCGATCTCTCTCATCGGCGATGGCGGCGACGCCGAACTCCTTCCTCTCAGCTTTTCCATCTCTCGATCTTCCTCTCTCCCTCTCTCGATCTTCTTCGTCGACGAGGCCGGACCCCATCCCTCCCTCTCTCACTCTCTCGATCTCCCTCGTCGACAAGGCCGGACCCCATCCCTCCTCAATGATGTCGACAAGGCCGGACCCCCTCCCTCCCTCTCTCGCTCTCTTGATCTTCCACTCTCTCTCTCGATCTTCCTCATCGGCAAGGCTGGACCCCCTCCGTCCCAATGATGGCGGCGAGGCCGAATCCCTCCCTTCCTCTCTCAAGTACAAATCCATCGGATATTCGAATTTGGATCCGATACTAGTAATTAAAATTAGATCTGGATCTGAATATCTAAGTTTCGATCTAAACCCAATCCGTTGACAGATTTAGTCAACAGCCGCCGATATGGCACGGTCCAAGGCTACCACCATGGCACGACCCAAAAACTACGACATGCAGATAATTATAATATTTATAATAAATATTTATAATATTTATTATAAATATTCTATAAATTATTATATATACATAATTAATAAATAATACTATAAAATTAAAAAAAAAATATACCTGCTGCTATAGAGAGCGAGTTGCACCAAAAGCTTCGAGGGTCGCCGGCGATGACGCTAGAGAAGGACGACGGTACTGCAGGTAACCTGCGAAATAAAAGCAAGATAGTGAGATAAAGAAGAGAGAAAAAAATAGAGAGAGAGCAGGGGCGGCCGGGGATGGGGGTTCGCCAGAGGGGGGTTCGCTGGGGACCGAGGACGGTCGGATGGAGGGGCAGGGAGGTTTCGCAGGAGGCCGAGTGAGGGTGGAGGGGGGTTCGCCAGAGGGAGGGTTCGCGAGAGGCCGAGGGAGGGTCGAATGGGGGTTCCCCGGGGGGTTCGTCGGAGGGGGGGGTTTCGTGGGGGCCGAGAGAGGGTCGGATGGAGGGGTGGGGGTGGCGGGTGGCGGGAGGGGATGGCCATGGATGGGGAGGCCGGAGAGGGAGGGGGAAGGAGGGGCGGCGCCGGCCGAGGGGGAAGGAGGGATGGCGCTAGCCGGAGGGAGGAGGGGCGACGTCGGCCGAGGGGGAGGAGGATCGATGTCAGTCGAGGGGAGGAGGGGTGACGTCGATCGAGGTGGGGAGGAAAGGCAACGCCGACCAGGGGGGAGGAGGGACGACGTCGGTCGGGGGAGAGGAGCCTCACCGACGACGAAGAGGAGGAGGAGAGAGAGAGCGAGAGATATTGAGCGCGCATGAGAGGAAAGAAAAAAATTGAAGATTTTTAACTTAACCTACGGCAGCGGTTATCAAACCGCTGCCATAGATCTATGATAGTGGTTACCCAAAATCGCTGCCATAGATCTCAATCTATAGCAGTGATTTTTGATAACCACTGCCATAGATGAAAAATAATTTTTTTATTTTTTTTAAATATTATATAATTTTAAAATTTAATACCTATCTTCATCATTCATTATCTAAATAATTATCATTAGAGTGTCGTCGCAAAAGATCGCCTCAATCCGATGGTCCTAGCTTCATCAATCAAAAAAATTTGATTTCAACGATCACGAATGATGATGCGATGATCTAATAGATGAAGATATTCGATGAGTTCAAAAATCTAGAATGATGATCTCGATGATGTTTATAGCATACTATCAAAGTTTCACTTCAATCGAATATCATTATCATGGTCAATTTAGTATGGAATGATTTCGATCGTTAAATTAGAAACAAGCGATCAAAGGGTTAAATGGCATCCGATTATGAGATAATTTTTTAGTTAAATGATCTTTGTTATAATTTTAAATATTTTATATGATGATGATAGTAAAATTTAAATCATTTTCATATAAACTATTCATTTTAAGCAGATATTGCAAAAGCACGAGCATAACAACCAGTGAAGTTTCAGAATGATTATCAGGAGATGTATAGTTTTAGATCGTTCTTTATCTCACGAATTGAATTTTATAATCACCACCATAAAAAATGATTGAAGTAGTAGCCAAGATCATTTATAAAAAAAATTATCTCATAATCGGATACCGTTTAGTCCTTTGATCACTTGTTTATCATTTAACTATCGAAACTAACCTATACTAAATTGACCAAGATAACAATATCCGATTGAAGTGAAATTTTGATAGTACACTACAAACATCATCGAGATCATCGTTGCAGATTTTTGAATCCATCGGAGATCTCCATCTATCAGATCATCGCATCGTCATTTGTGGTCGTCGAAATCGAATTTTTCTGATCGATGAAGCTAGAGCCATCGGATCAAGGCAATCTTTTGCGACGACACTTTAATGATAATTATTTAGATAATGAACGATGAAGATGAATATTAAATTTTAAAATTATATAATATTTAAATATATATATAGCAGTGGTTATAATTAACCGCTGCCATAAATCAGATTATAGCAGCGGTTCCTACTAACCATTGCTATAGATCTGACTTATGGCAGCGGTTACAATGAAACGCTGCAATAGGTTGACGTATTGCAGTGAATTTTTGTAACCGCTGCTATAGGTCCGACTTATGGCGGTGATTTTCGTTAACCGCTGCTATATGTCGAACCTATAGTAGCGGTTACAAAAATCACTGTTATAGGTCCGATCTATGACAGTAATTTTCGTTAACCGCTGCTATATATTAGACCTATAGCAGCGGTTACAAAAATTACTGCTATAGGTCCGACCTATAGCAGCGGTTAACGAAAACCGCTACAGTAGGTGCTATGGCAGCGGTTTTGAAAACTGCTGCCATAGTAAGCGCTATCATAGGCCATTTTTGTAGTAGTGTACCCACCAAGGACTGACAACCAAAACCCAAACTCTCAGCCCATTCTCTCTCTCTCTCTCTCTCTCTCTCTCTCTCTGAAGCTTTTCATGGCCAAACTCTTTTCCATCTCCATTCTTCTCCCCTTATTCATCACCATCATTCCCTCCTTAGCCAAGGATAGAGAAGACTATAGTCCTTAGCCAAGGATAGAGAAGACTATAGTTTCCTCCTGAGTCAATAGCCGGTGATGCTGCCGGTGCGCCGAAGCTGGGCCACCTGCGTCTATTCTAGCACGACCTCATAAGTGGGCCTGATCCAACCGCCGTCAGGGTAGCCCAGGTGACCTCGGCCAACAAGTCGGCGACCGGCTTTGGCATGTTGGTCATGATCGACAACGCCCTGACTGTGGGCCCGAAGCCCAATTCGAAGCTTGTGGGCCGAACACAGGAATTCTACGCGTTGGCATCCAACAAGGAGATGGGACTGCTGATGTCCATGAGCTTTGCCTTCTTCGAAGGCAAGTACAATGGCAGCACCGTGACCATTTTGGGCCGGAATATGGTGTTATCGGAGGTGAGGGAGATGCTGGTGATAGGGGGAAGTGGGCTTTTCCGGATGGCCCAGCCCAGGCTCGGACACAGCTTCAATCCTAAGACTGGTGATGCTGTGGTGGAGTATAATGTTTTTGTGATGCATTACTGATGCAGGGATTAGTTTTCTGATTTAGTTTGGGTTCTTCCTTGAGGTTGGTTGCAAGGTGGTCCTCATGATGTGGTTTTGGCTCGTTTCTTTTTCTGTCAATAGATGTCATTGTTAGTGTCTCCCAGGCTCCACCCATGATAATTGCTCACCGAAGAAAACGTTGGACCAGAGCGAGGTAATTACACGTGGACAGCTCTTTCATACCTACTCTGAGGTCCGTTTGGTCGGAGATGTCTTTGATTACGGAATAATTTAATAATTTTTAAAAATTATTTATTTAAAAAAAATAATTATAAAAAAATAATTTTTATCATATTTAGTTGATAAAAAAATTATTCTAAAAAAAATATTAAAAAAATTATCATATTTAGTTAGAGATAATTTTATATAGAAATATGATAAAATTTATAAATATATCCTACAACATAAAATATTTTTTTAATACTACAATAGTATTATCATTTTCAATTAATTTTTATATAATAATTATAATCATATAGTGCAATCTTTATTTTAATTTTTTTACTAAAATTTTTTATTAAATAAATTTAGAAATACATCAAAATAAATTCAATGATTGTATACGTAGTTTTATTAAAAATATTTTTAATAAATATAAATTATTATCATTCAAAAATATACTAAATACTAATCTCCCATGGAATTTGTTTTAACTTCTCTCTTTAAAAAATAAATATGAGGTTTTTTATTTTTTTTACCATCTCTTTCTTTTATTTTTTTTATCAAATATGATAATTTAATATAAAATTTATTTTTCTATGCCAGATTATCCTTAACTAAATAGACCCTAAGTAACAACCGTTATATCATTATTAGAGCTGTGATAGCCTATAGAAGATAGTTCGTATGATACGTGTGGTAAGACTAACCCAATCCTCATGTTGGGAAGAAAAGAGAAGTCCGGTTCAAGTTTCACTATTTATTTTTTTTTGTGCGTGAAATTTATTTTGCCGATCGATGTTTTTAATTTATTTTCGGATTAAAATAAAAAATTTTAATTCTAGATCATTTATTATCTATACATTGAATATTTAAGGATTTATGAAGATGTATATTTAATTCAATATCAATTATATATTTAGATAGATTTTAAATATTTATATATAATAAAAAAATTAAATAATATTTTTTTATTAATTTTTTTTAAAAAAAATAAATTATTATAAATGACATCAAAACTTACTCTCCGAATCCATCGTGGCCACACGCAAGATCTTCTGCTCACTGAGGTTGACCTTAAATTGGCTCCCACCAAAACTATAGCCAAATTTGAAAGCTAATGCTCACAGCTTCCATTCCAATGAAAATGAAAAGATGCACTCCTTCAGGAGGGATTAATTAAGGGGAAGTTGGCAACATGGTAACCTCATATTGTAAGGATAGCTTCCCCTAGAATGGATGTCTTACTAACTCCACCGTCTCTGACTAATTGCTCGAGTGGACTCTTGGAAAGCTGTGCCTTCCAAGAATTTATCTTAAAAATCTATTCACTTATCAGTGGAAAATCCCTCTCTTAACAAAATCCCAAGTATTAACCACATTTTAAGAGAGAGAATCTAGACGAGAAATATTTTATATAGAATTCATCTTTGATTATGAAATGAATAATGCTTTGTGTGCTCAATAAACCACCTGCCCCAAAGTACAGACCAGGTCCACCAGACCTAGATGAATTTGCACGTGTAAAACTTACGTGTAAGTTTAAATGCATGCACATTTGCACATGTGAGAGACTCCGAGATCTACTATAGACCCGCCAACTAGCATCAGCTATGTTGTTTGGCTGTTGAAGTCACTATAAAAAAATTGATTATTAGCGATGACTAAATATTATTATTATTAAAAAATATTTTATCGCTAATAGCATTAGTTACGGCAAGTCATTGATAAAAATTCTTCGCATAAATTTTTGTCACTAATTATCATTATTAATGACGATAAAACTTTCATCGCTAATAAATTAATTAGCAATGAAGGATACCATCGTTAATAATTTTTATTTTATTTTTATAATTAAAATTTTAAAATACTGTTAATGATGGCATATCCTATTGCTAATTTCATCTTTAATATTTTTTTTATTTTATTTTTTTAATTTAAATTTAAAAAAATTATTAGCAACGGCATTTTTCATCTCTAATATCGTCACTAATATTTTTTATTTTATTTTTTAAAATTTAAATTTAAAAATTTATTAGTAATGGTAGCGGCAATTGTTAATGTCATCGCTAATATTTTTTAATTTTTTAAAAAAATTATAATTAAATTTTTTAATGGCATACAAAAATGATCGACTCAGGGGGCGATCTCTTTATCAGAGAACGATCCATGGGTTTATTCGCTATTCTGTTATCCAAAAATAGAAATAAGATGTTTCTGTTTTGCTGCAAGGGACAACCATGGATTGGCCACTATGCCAGGAGATGACCCATGGGTTGACCCCTATAATATAAATTTTTATAATGACTATTTTTTCAACTCATTTTTAGCATATTAAATATCCAATAAATACTCTCCAATATCTCTAAGTAGCTACTACTCATTCTCGAACATTGATTGGAGGTATAAAAGTATTTAAAAGAAAAAAAACTCAAGAGAAATTAAGGTAAAAAAGATTGAAAAGATTTTTCAGTTTCAAATCAAAGAAGCCTTCATTTGAACCTTCACCATCTATCAGAAACAGATTCAATTCTTCGTTTCATCTGAGGGTATTCTCATAGGCTTCTTCTACTCTAAGTAAAGTATATTTAATGATCTATTATGTATTAGATATATGTGCCCTAGAAGCCAGAATTGGCTGACACTTATAATACACTTCTAGGAGCAAAATTGTAATTTTGACTATAATCAATAAATTGGATTATTTTCTATCACACCTGTGTATTTAGTGTCTGTGATACATCCTTTGAGTTAATGGTAATGATAATTCATATTTTCAAGAGTTGAAAATTTAAGACATAAATAATCATTATTAACTCATAAACAGCTCCCGACCATAGGATCATCACGAGGATGTTGATTGATCCGGAAGGTTGGTGTACGATCGCTTCTCTTTAGTAGATGAGTCTTGAGTCTACGGTGTGGAGACATCGGAGCGAAAGTACAGGTACTCATTAGAGAACGAGGGCACTGAGCGTGACCACCTCGAGTAGTCATTAGGAAGTCTACCTTCTCGTCAATGACTGACTCGATGCTGCAGTAGTGTGTCTGGTTCTTTGACCTGAGATGCATCGGCAGTTCACCTTGAGGGTGTTATAGTTTGACTACACCATTACTCGGTCTCCTAGCCATATGGAACCCTGAGGTGTATGTTGGCTATGACATGTTCATTGTAGGAACTGGATTGCATCAAGATGGAATCTATCTACCTCGGTGGTAGAGGAGTAGCCCTATGATGATCATGAGAATCAAGTCCAGAAATCCATGGCCATGGTAGAGTGAAATAATAGAAAGAGTTTCTATTTAGATTTTCACATATTGGACTCGAATCGAATGATTACATCATATGACAGAGACTAGGGTTTGACGAGTTCACCTTAACCCTAATCTGATCGGGGCTCAAGATAGAAGAACTTGAATCACACAGGTAGCTGCACCAAGAGGTTCGCATTCAGCTCTGATGGGTTGCCACCATATACTGCTAGGTGTCACTGGTGGATTTTGGGAGCAATTAGAATGATTTAGATGATCGATCATTCTAGCTGTTCGAATCAGAAGAGTTCTGATCCATCGAAAGGAGTTTCGATGATGTCTATGATAGAGATCATGACATATCCCATTACCATACAGAACTGAACCTAACTGGGTCACACAAACAAGGGTTTGAATCTGGTGATCATCAATTGAACTGATCTAGTTCAATTGATCTGAATGAGATTCAATTAGGTTCAAGGAAATCGTGCTAGCACTCGATTGAACCTAACGTTCTTCTTTTACTATCATAAATAAGTTGTCCTGACTGAGCCAAAGGAGTTTGTGCTCAATCAGAGGCCTTCATATGGTCTGACTGGAGGTTGTCCAAGTCAGAATAGGTTGTCTTATTTGTAAGACATTACCTGCCATTTTTGGTCACCTGCCATTTCTTGTTCTTTGACTTTGGTCAAAAGTCTACCTTTGACTGGTCAAATGTTGACCATTGATCCTTTGACTTTTGACCACATGTCATGCACCTATTGGAGAGCTGGTGGGGGCCTGTCCCCCTGCCAGAACCTGGCAAGGAGAAGGGCGCACGCCAAGGGTGGCGTGAGCCCAAGTAGGAGGCGCCTAGGAGTCCTTGTTGGACAAGGACTCCACCTCCCTTTTGGATTCCAATCAGAGTTCTACTAAGAATCCAGTTTGACTGGTCTTAGGCGCCCTCTAAGGAGGAATCCAGGGGTCTCTATTCCAACCAATCAGATTTAGATCTGATTTCACAAAGGGTTGTGATTGGTTGAGAGGAAGAGGAGTTGGATCACAAGAGGTCTATAAATAAGACCCTGCGCCCAACTCTAAATGCTAATGAAATTAATACGCCCCAAGGCTGCCTCTCCCCTCCTTCTCCATGCCATAGTCTCTTCTCCCCTTGCTCTCCACGTCCAAAAGAGTTTTGGACTTAGGTTGGTGCGATTCAGATCAAAGAAAGGCGATCAAAAGCAAGAAGGCTGCGCTGCTGCAAAAGGACGACTGCAGATCTTCAAAAAGAGTTTTGAAGATCCTCCAGATCAGATCCAGATCTGATTTTTGGAGGTGTGATAGAGAAGAAGAGGATCTCCAGATCCAACCCGAGTGGATACCGGTAGAGGCCAGGCGCTTGCGTGGCTAGATCCAGAACCTTCCGCTGCAATCAGGATCATCTACAGGGTAATAGGATTACCCAAATCAGGTAAATTAAATTTGATTTAATTTATCTTATTTTATTTTATTTATTAAAATAATAAGAATCAGATCTGAAACATATCAAGATCTGATTGAGATCAAGAGAAAAATTTTTGAAATATATCTCTTGATCTGATCAGATCTGGAACGAACCTGGACCGAAAAATCAGGATTTTCCTTCAACTGGTATCAGAGCCATGGTTCTAAAATTATTTAGATCTAATTTTAAATTTTATTTTAATTAGAAAATAAAGTGATTTTAGATGTCACATGAGATGTGATCAGATCTGAAATCAGAAAAAATTAAAATTAAATGATTTGGATCTAAGATTATGAAGATATGCATGACTAGTTCTAGAATAGAATAGTTCTATAGAATAGTCTTGCATGTCTTTGATTTAATCTGATTAAATCATATTTTAGATCTTCTTATTTACTATTTTTTGATATTATAAGTGTTATAATAACATCTGATAAACAGCAAATAAAAATTATTTAATTTTAAATATCATATGAGATATGATTGATGCATGTCTAGACTAGTTGTAGAATAGTTCTACATAATTGTCTAGATTAGAATTTATTTTGATTAGATCAATTTAAATCTAATTTTTTAGATTATTATGTGATAATTTAGATCTGAAAACATACATGATTATGATACATGAGATGTATGCAAAATATGCCATGATTAGATCTACTTTATATATGAGATATATGATATAGATCTGATATTGTTTTGTAGTATTGAATGTTCCTGATTAAGGCGTTCCTCTTGGCCGTCCGGTCATAAGGCGTTCCTCTTGTAGTATTAAAATATATCTCTTGATCTGATCAGATCTGGACGAACCTGGACCGAAAAATCATGATTTTCCTTCATTATGTTCATTGAGGAGTTAATTTTTATTTATCATTGTAAACCATCTTTCCTTGTTGTTTTGAGTTTAAGTTTTGGAGGATTCCAAAACTTGGGAAGGTTAATCTGAATCTTGAATCAGAGTGTATAAAATTATTCCAAAATATTTAGAACCTCTTTCAGGATAATTTATCATAATATAAAATAATTAAAAAAAAAATTATGTATTCAAATAAAAATTAATATAGGAGAGACAAGAATAATTAATTAGTTCCTACACTTCAACTTCATAAATATTCTAGAAGCATAATTACATAAAACTATATACATACATAATACACTTGACATACATGCATACATACTACATAAATACATATCTAAAGACAACATATTCTAAAAATAAATAAATTTAATATATAAATAAAAACTAATATTAAAATATAGGATACAATATTGAACATGATCAAGATCATTTGGATGAAGTAGTGGAGAAGGTTCACTACAATCAGAGGCCCTACAAATCACATCTACCTCGTCATCTTGGCGAGGATTCCATTTTCCACCCAATTGAGACTCTAAGAACGAATACATTAGAGAAAAATACAGAGAAAAATATAGAAAAAATCAACAAAAATAAAGAGAATGTTGAAAAATTAAAAAGAAAGACATTTTTTCCGCATAGATTGTTCAACATTTTTTGCTTAATTTTTCTCTTTTTTTTTATTTTTTTTCTTTTTCAGATATATGTGGGAAGGATTGCACTTAAGGTGGAAGCACCTGCAAGAAGAACTCGAGAAGGATTCCAAGCAAAAAAAAAAAAAAAAAGAAAAAAAAAAGGAGACATGTGAAAAAGAAAGCACCTGCAGGAGACTGGGGGAGGCGGACCAACGGCTCGAGGAGGCAAGAGGCGGGGCCCGGGTGGCTGGCTCAGGGCCATGACATAGGAGACGCCGATGGGGTCGGGGCGGTCATGGGCCAGGCGGGGTCGAAGTGGTAGGGTGATCAAGGTGACCACGGGCAAGGTGAGACCAGGATGGCAAGCTCTAGATGGCCGTGTAAGAGGCACCGGCAAGCTCGGGCAAGGAGGGGTCGGGGCGGCAAGCGAGGGGCCGCATGGTGCTGGAGGAATGGGGTGGGGAGGGACTAGGCGGGGAGGGAGGAAAGGAGGCTTGAGGAGGGTTTGGGCACCGATGAGAGGGCGGCTACGGGCATGGAGGGATGCAGGCTTGGGGTTGCGGGACGTCGGAGGGACGAGATGGGGAGGGATGAAAGGGAGGTTAGGGGGGTTTGGGTGCCGGTAAGAGAGTGGTCGTGGGTGCAGAGGGATGCGGGCTTGGAGCCACAAGACACCGGAGGGACGGGGAGGGGAGGGATGGAGTGGAAGGGAGGAAATGAGGGTCAAGGGAGTTGAGGGGGATTTGGGCACTGGCAGGAGGAGAATCGTCGGAAGAGCGAAAATTTAGTGGAGTATTAGCAACGATAAATTGGTCATCACTAATACCGTTGGTAAAAGTATTTGCAATGGCAACTCTATCGCTGAAAACAAAAAGCCATCGTAATACTAATAAATTTAAAAATATATATATATATTTTAAATATTTTTAAAAAAAATTATTAGCGACGGTAAATAGAGCCATCACTAATAGCTGTCAGTAATTAACTAATTTTATTATAACTATAATCAATTTTTTAAAAAAATTTTAAATTTATTAGCGATGGCTTTAGCCATCACTAATAGTTAGCAATGCGTCGCTAATACCATATTAGCGATGGCAAAAATATTGTCACTAATTTTATTTTTTTATTTTTTTTAAATATAATATAATTTTAAAATTTAAAGTATATCTTCATCATTTATTATCTAAATAATTATCGTTAGAATTTCATCACAAAAAATCATCTCAATTTGATAGCCCTAGCTATATCGATCAATAAAATTTAATTTTGATGGCCACGAATGACCGTATAATGATCTGATAGATAGAGATCATCAATGAATTTAAAAATTTGCAACAATAATCTTGATGATATTTATAGAATACTATCAAAATTTTACTTCAATCAGACATCCTTATCATAATCAATTTAGTATGAAATGATTTCAACCATTAAATAAAAAATAAGTGATCAAAAGGCTAAACGATGTTGATTAAGATAATTTTTTAGATAAATAATTTTTATTATTATTTTAATCATTGATACAGTGGTGATCATAAAATTCAAACTGTAGATATATGAACAATCCATGTTAAGCAAATCTTACAAAAGCACAAAGTATAATTATTTAAGAACTTTAAGAATAAGTATTAAGAGATATATAGTTTTGGATCATCCACACACGTACAGTTTGAATTTTACGATCACCACCATATAGATGATCAAAGTAGTAGCAAAGATCATTTATCTAAAAAATTATTTTATAATCAAACATCGTTTGGCCTTTTGATCACTCATTTTTTATTTAATGGTTCAAATCATTTCATACTAAATTGACTATGATAATGATGTTCGATTGAAGTAAGATTTTGATAACATACTATAAATATCATCGAGATCATCATTATAAGTTTTCAGATCCATTAGTGGTCTCTATCTATCAAATCATCATGCGATTATTCATGGTCGTTGAAATCAAATTTTATTGATTGCGGATCGAGATGATCTTTTATGATGATACTCTAATAATAATTATTTAAAAAATAAATGATGAAGATGAATTTTAAATTTTAAAATTATATTATATTTAAAAAAATTAAAAAAAATAAAAATTAGCGATGATATTTTTGCCATCGCTAATAAGTATTAGCAACAGATTTCTGACTATTAGCGATAGAAAAGTCATCATTGATAAATTATTTTTTAAAAAAAATAATTATAATTATAATTAAATTAATTAATTATTGATGGCTATTAGTGATGGCTCAATTTGCTATAGCTAATAATTTTAAAAAATATATTTAAAAAATTTAAAAAATATTTTAAAAAATTATTAATATTAGCAATAGCTTTTTTCATTGCTAATAATATAATTCCATCACTAATAATCCTATAATGAGATTTTTAAAATATAAAATTATTTTTATTAGCGACGATAAAATACTATCGCTAATAATTATCTACTATTATTAATAATAATAAAATTTAATTAAAAAAATAAAATTACTTAATGTTAGTGATGGTTAATTACCATCTCTAATATTATCGCTAATATTTATAGTGATGGTATAGCCGTCTCCATTGCTGTTGCTAATAATTATTAGCGATGGCTAAACTTCCATCGTTAAAGCTGTCGATAAAAAGTATTATTAGCGACAACAATATTATCCTTGCTAATGTCCATCGCTAATACTCTATTTTCTTATAGTAAGTCCTTCATGAATCACCTCTGACTCCAGACAAAAAAAGTTTAGTGCTTCATGCGCAGCAGACCTATGTTTATGAATCTCTTATTAGGACTCGTTTGCTTCATAGAAAAAAATTTTCTTTTTAGAAAATAACTTTTCAAAAAATTACTTTCTGAAAGATTATTTTTTGATAATAGAATTTTAGTATATTTGATTGATTATGAAAAATAACTTATTGAAGAGTGCATTATGTTTGATTGAGCATCAATTTTCTTAGGAAGACTGTGTATAATACTCATTATATCCTTAATAGATACAAAATCATATATATATTTTTGCTCCTAAACTTTATATAAATAATAATATTATATTTATAGTAATATAAAAAAATATTAATATATTATAATATAATATTAAATTATAATAATTTATTATATAAATAATACTAATATATATTACATTATGATAATAAAATATTAATATTTTAATATAATAAATTTATTAATATCTTAAAAATATAATATTATATTAATATAAATATTGATATATTAATATAAATACTATATTAATATTAATAAAAAATATTATATTAGTATAAATATTAAAATATAATAAAAATTATATTATTAATATTAATATTTATATTATATTTATATAAATATTAGGATGATATTAATATAATATTATATTATTATTATTATTTAATATTTTATTTTAATTATTTATGATATTTTATAAAATCTTAGTCATAAATCTTAAAAAGATATTTTGAAAAAAAAAAATAGTATCACTTTTCATTCTATAGAAAGTGCTAAAATCCATCTTCTCCATGAGTTTCTACTTTTCATGAAATATGAAACGTAACTTTCTATGGAAAGAATTTTTTTCATTCTCTCTCATCTTAAACTCTAACTAAACA